>CM046532.1:3356958-3754458 GCA_024713555.1 Spirodela polyrhiza
CTAGAACTTAGCGTTTGGAGAATCATGTAAGCTTTATCAAGACTCGTATGCATCCCCCAAGGTGGTGATGGCGGTGCCATTAGCGTGGTCCTCGGGCGCCGTGGCGCTCTTATTTAAGAAGATGGTGTTGAGATTCTTCAGTCTGCAGGCTCGCTGCCGCTGGTCTTGGTGGGGTCTTCAGTCTGCAGGCAGAGAACGGTTCTTGAGATATTCTGCGCTTAAAACTTGGGGCAACCTCATCTAAATCTCTTGCACTGGCCTGCCCCTCTGCAACAGCGAAGGCTTTTAGAGAGAGAGAGAGATGATGGGTGCGACCTAATGGAGCTCCCTCTGGTTCACGAGGAACCCGGCACTGATGGCCAATCACTGCTCGGGTCCTCCGAGGCCGTCGAGGTCGCCGGTGCCCTAGAAAACTGTGGAGCTCCCCCGCCCTCCCCTTCCCCAGAAGTGGAAAGTATGGCGGAGGGCAGCGGTCAAAAGGAGCAATAATGGCGCAGGCTCTGGGGGATGCTTTTCCTCGTCGGGGAACCCTACAGACGAGGCTTCACGTGCCGCATGATTATCCGGGAGGCGGAGAATTTTTTATGGAGTGGTCGCCGGAGGTGGGGAGGACCAGGACGAAGTTCTCCGCCAGACCAGGGTCTCCATCAGAGAATCGCCAATGGCGAAGCTGTCCTCCTGTCCCTTCCGGAGGGCACCCCTCCCCCCACCCTGCTGCCACCATCGTATATTTTAATGGCGGAGAGGCGATCAGCGGGGAACATCTGGTCCTGTCAGCAGTGCCTCGCTTCCGCTGCTGTTTGTTGTTGTTGCTGCTGCTGGGGCTCGTCGTCTCCTCCGCATGAGGTGGTTCGCGGCAGCTGAAGCTCCATTGGGGGAGAAGGGAGGGAGATCCCGTCGGATCTGGCCGTCGTTCTCCTCCTGGTTTCGACGTCTCTGCAACTCCTCGTGATCCTGCTCCACCCTGGGCCAGAGGAGGGGGGATTTTAATGTTGGGTGGGAGATTTCCGAGAGAGGAGAGCTGGGTCCTCGTTGCTCTAACCAGGCGCCGCGCCATGGTAGGAGGCGAGGAGAAGAAGATTGGGGCCCCTAGGCTGCCGGCAGAGAGGTCTGGCTAGAGAGAGAGAGAGAGAGAGAGAGAGAGAGAGGACTCAGAGACTGAGACCAGCAGGATTTGGGAGAGCGAGAGAGAGCTGGGTCTGCCTTCTCTCTTTCCCTGGTTGGGAGAGGGAAGGGGAGGAGTCTCAGTTCTACCAGACGAAGAAGAAGAAGAGGAGGAGCTTGCGATGAGAAGGACGGCGATGGCGTTTCTTCTTTCCTGGTGCTCCTCCCTCGTCGCCGCCATCCTCGTCCTCAGGGCCTGTCCCGTGAGAGCCCAGCTTGCCGATCAGCAAGCCATGGCGGTCCTCCACGACGCTCTCTCGGTGCCGGACTGGGGCCCGAAGGATTCGGACTACTGCTCATGGCGCGGAGTCACCTGCGGGGGACCTAATGGCACGGTGGAAGAGCTCCTCCTTCCTCGCCGCGGTCTCAGAGGTGACATCTCCCCCATCTCCGAGCTCGGGTCGCTGAAGAAGCTAGACCTCTGCGCCAACTCCTTCGATGGCCCCCTCCCCCCCTCCTTTGGAATACTGACAGAGCTCGAATACCTCGACATGTCCATGAACAAGCTAAGCGGCCCGATTCCGTTGTCCCTGGGTGCCCTCCGGAGTCTCAGATCGCTGAACCTGTCGAATAATCTTCTCTCCGGGGAAATACCAGGCGAGCTCGGAACCCTGGGAGAGTTGCAGGAGCTCCACATCTCCGGGAACACCCTGAGCGGCGCCATTCCCCGGTGGGTGGGAGATCTGCCCCACCTTAGGGTTTTCTCTGCATATGAAAACAGTCTGGAGGGGAGGATCCCGGAGAATTTAGGCTCTGTTTCCCAGATTCTGCAAGTGCTCAATCTTCACTCCAACCGGCTCACGGGGTCGATCCCTGAGAGCATCTTCGCCGGCGGGAGGCTGGAAGTCCTCGTCCTGACCTTGAACGAGCTTGAAGGTGCCCTTCCCCCGTCGATCGGGAACTGCTCCGGCCTCTCCAATCTCCGAATCGGGAACAACCGGCTCGCCGGAGCAATTCCGGCGACGATCGGGGACATCCAGAGTCTGACCTACTTCGAGGCCGATAATAACAACTTCTCCGGCGAGATCATCCCGGAGTTCTCCCGGTGCTCCAACCTCACCCTCCTGAACCTGGCCTCAAATCGCTTCACCGGCGAGATTCCCGCCGAGCTCGGAGTGCTGAAGAACCTACAAGAGTTCATAGCCTCCGGGAACAGCCTCACCGGCGGCGTCCCCAGGCCGCTTCTCCGATGCCGGAGCCTCAACAAGCTCGATCTCAGCGGCAACAGGTTGAGTGGCAGCCTCCCCGGCGATCTCTGCAACACGTCCAGGCTGCAATTCCTCCTCCTGGGCGACAACTCCATCGCCGGGGAGATACCTCGGGAGATCGGAGACTGCGTGAAGCTGCTCGAACTGCAGCTGGGTGGCAACCACTTGACCGGGAATGTGCCGCCGGAGATTGGAAGCCTCAGGAACCTGCAGATCGCCCTTAATCTGAGCTTCAACCAGCTCGAAGGGCCGCTGCCCAGAGAAATGGGGAGGCTGGACAAGCTCGTCTCCTTGGACATCTCCGACAACCGCCTGACGGGTCGTATCCCTCCGGAGCTCACCGGCATGCTGAGCCTGATAGACGTGGACTTCTCGAATAACCAGTTCACGGGGCAGATCCCTGTCTTCGGGCCTTTCCAGAAGAGCCCCCTCTCGAGCTTCTCCGGGAACGAGGGCCTCTGCGGGGACCCTTCGAACCTCTCCTGCGAGATCTCCGCCGGACCCGGCGGCGGCGCCGCCCACCACAAGGCCTCGTACAAGATCGCGCTGGCCGTGATCGGCTCCGGCTTCACCGCTTTCACCATGGTGACCCTCGTCGTCCTCCTGTTCATGCTGCGGGAGCGGCAAGAGATGGCCGCCGCCATCGCGGCGGGGGACGTGAAGAAGGTGCCGCCGCCGCCGCCGCCGCCGCCGGCGGCGGCGGTCTTCGTGGAGAACCTGAAACAGGCCGTGGACTTGGACTGCGTCGTCAGGGCCGCCATGAAGGACGAGAACAAGCTCGGCGGCGGAGCCTTCAGCACCATTTACCGGGCGGTCATGCCGTCGGGGCTGACGCTGGCGGTGAAGAGGTTGAAGTCCGTCGACGGCACCGTGGCCCGCCACCGGAGCAGGATGATCATGGAGCTGGAGAGGTTCAGCAGCCTTGCGCAACCCAATCTGTTGAGGCCCATCGGCTTCGTGATCTACGAGGACGTCGCGCTGCTGCTCCACCCGCACACGCCGGAGGGGACGCTGGCTCAGCTCCTCTACGGCGGGGCCGGCGACAAATTCCTGCCTGACTGGCCGAGGCGGCTCCGCATCGCCGCCGGGGCCGCCGAAGGGCTGGCCTACCTCCACCAGGCCTCCATCATCCACCTCGACGTCTCCTCCTGCAACATCTTCTTGGACGCCGACCACAACGCGTTGCTTGGGGAGATTGAGATCTCCAAACTCCTCGATCCGTCCAAGGGAACTGCCAGCATCAGCGCCGTCGCCGGGTCCTTTGGCTACATCCCTCCCGGTAAAAATCCTTTCTTCCTCTAGCTTGCACTGGGCCGGTTGACCTGCCTGCTCCTTACAGTCAGCTGCTGCTGCTCCTCGCTCTTCTGGGGTCTGCAGAGTACGCGTATACCATGCAGGTGACGGCGGCGGGGAACGTGTACAGCTACGGGGTGGTCCTGCTGGAGATGCTGACGAGCAGGGCGCCGGTGGGGGAGAGCTTCGGGGAAGGGATGGACCTGGTGAAGTGGGTCCGCAGCGCGGCGGAGCGAGGGGAGTTGCCGGAGCAGATAATGGACCCGAGGCTGAGCGCCGTCTCCTTTGCCTGGCGGCGGCAGATGCTCGCCGTCCTCAGGGTGGCGATGCTCTGTACGGACCCCACCCCGGCCACCAGGCCCAGGATGAAGGCCGTGGTCCAGATGCTCCTCCAAGCTGAGAAAGACTTGACTCCTTAAGAGCCCAGAAATGGGTGCTGATGGTGCTGTTGCCGCTCGCCTTCACCTCACCATTTCCAAATTTCTACAGTAAAGAGAGAGAGAGAGAGAGAGAGAGAGGGGGCATGATTTGGGGATGGGGTGGTTTTGGGGCCCACCTTATCTGTAGAGGAGCAGCGGCTCAGGTGCCATTCAAAAGCGCCTCTGCCGGCTGTGGTCTCTTCCCCGTGGAGAGGGCCGGCCAAGAGTGGCGATGGCGGAGTGGAGCGAGAGGAAGGCGGAGGCAGGGAACCTGCAGGCGCGGCGGGACTCGCCGCCGCTAGACCTGCGCAGCTTCTTGCGCCACCAGGACGCGGCGGGCGGCCGCAGCGGTGCCGCCGGCCCCAACCGAGGAGGAGCCAAGGAGTCCCGGCCGTTCGAGTCCCAGCCGTGGAGCCCCGGCGCGAGGAACGAACACCAGCTGCTCGGCTTCCATGTACACGGATTCTGAGATAAAAACCCCGTCCTCCTCCCCTCTCCTGGTCCGTCAGAGGCCGTCGTCCTCTTCTTGTTCCGGTGTTGCCCTGTTTTCTGTATGTAGAAAAATAAGAGGAACATTGCCGAGAAGAACGAGATGAACAGTGCTTGAATCATATTACCGGAAGCGTTTCTTGTTCCATGATTGGCGCTAAATCACGAAAACATGGAAACTAGCACGACGAGATTCGTATCAACCAGAAAAGAAAAAAAAATTATATATATATATATATATATATATATTGTTCCTGAATTATTGAGTCACAGATCACAAAAAAGCAGCAGGCCAAGCACCACAAACACTCGTCGTGACTGAATCTTAAATAATCACGAGCAAGACACAAATCAGAGGCCGAAAATAGAAAGAACAGCAGGACGAGTACATACTCTAAAGCAGAGTCGGGGCTGGCTAAAATAGAGGCCGAAACCAGAACGATTCCCAGACAAAAGCTCTAAAGGAATTCTCTTTTTAATCGTTGGGCAGCTTTTCAATGGCAGTATAAGAACAAAGTTCTGCGAGTACTCCCGATGATCTTGGAACTGTGAAATCTCGCTACAACACAAATATCGATTCTACAATTCCCTTCATGCAGCTGAGTAGGACGTTAGCAACTTTTTGCTAAAGTTGGAAAAAAAGGAACCTGGTACGGTGGAAGAACCTGAAATCCAGATCATTTTTAAAATTCTGAAAGAGTAAACTTTCTCAGGGAGAGCATCTATTCTCAATAAATAATATATATATATATATATCATCATTATCACTGGGCACCTATTCTGATAACAAACAATATTTTATTCACTCGCCTAAAAACCACATAAATGAACTGCAAAACAATATCAACGTCTTTTAAGATATTCACAGCAACAGATCTAAATGTGCAAGTTATTCGAAGAAGAAAGTATAGATAATGGGGATAATTGCACGACCAGTTCATCTCTCCTGTGCTGGCCATCATTCATTGTTATGCTGCTTCTTCTGCTCCTCCCTTTCTTCTATTCTTCGACTCTTTCTCCACCTGTGAGATCGAACAGTTAAGGAGCCTTCAAAAAGCGCAGTCAGGACCTTAACTGCTTGATACAGATGGCATCAGTAGATCAGACCGG
The DNA here is from genome assembly GCA_024713555.1 of Spirodela polyrhiza. NCBI lineage: Eukaryota > Viridiplantae > Streptophyta > Magnoliopsida > Alismatales > Araceae > Spirodela > Spirodela polyrhiza. Next base: position 3,362,642 of record CM046532.1, read on the forward strand.
TTGCAACCTTTTTTTTTTCTTAATTCAAGAGGATCAGGCGTCCTCCCCTTGGGAACAGATCGTTGACAAATAATTACATTGCAGAACATTCATATCTGTAAATCAATATCCAGATAAGCTTTGCCAATGTCAAAAAATGGAGGAGAAGAAACAATAGCTCAAGCCCTTGCATTTATCAAATGGAATTCAATGCTAAGACACTTGGATTAACCTCGCATAAGGTCAGCAGTAAAACCAGTTCTTTTGACTTTTTCTGTCACGAAGCGGAGCCATTATCGCAGTTTTCACAAAAAGGCAATGAACGAACGTTTGACCTCTAATTTTCGGGAAAAAAAACCTTCCCCAGATAACAAATTCATTTAATTTAAAGTTTGATTTGATCAAATGACTCATGATAGGAGTCCAACAGCATTTCGTTTGTATACGAACGAACCGTCGTTCAAATAATATTTGTTTGCCTCCATCATTTTAAAAAAAATATAAACAGACTCAAATCTACAAGAATACCAAGTTGAATTGTTAAGGGATAGTCAGCACCATGCACCTCATCCGCTTCTGAAGACTGTGGCCTGTCATAGAATACGAGCAAACACTATGGTAAATCGGCTGGTCCAATCCACGTAGTTTGTAGAAATTCTTGATTGCATCTTATATTAACATCTGGTCCTACGAGTCAATGGCATAGATAAACTACCGAACCAATGCCTGCAATTTTATTGACAAAGCACGAGTTGGAAGGATCCATCACAACAGTGCATTTTAGGGGAAAAAAGCTCCTTCACATCAAAGCTTGTACATAACTAATCGCATGAGAGGTGGGAATGGACAGCATCTAGGAAGCCACGCTAATAGCAGACAGCTGCCAGGGATGAAAATCCTCGAGTTCTTACCAGGAACCAACCCGAGGGCTTTGACAGGCTAGCCAGCAATGCCTGTCTGCGCATTAAGAAATGGCTTCATGCAAATAACTGAAGGTTAAATACTTGGCAAGAAGTTCGAATAAAAAACTGGAAGATATATGCACACGTTCTCATCAGAATCTAATGAGAAGCACAGATAATAACTCGTGACATTTCAATTCCACAAGATGATATCAACTGCCGCCAAATATGTTCGTTCCCTTTTTCTTGAGCACTTGAAAAATATCAAACACCAAGTTCATGATATCTTCGACAATAGAATTTCTAAACTAGTCATTTTCCCATTACACGACCTTATAAGTGAGATAAATTTAACCACAAAAACTATAACACACTGATGCTCTGCATCAAGATCCAATATCACAAGGCCCCCAAGAGATAACCTTCTCGTATGACAAATAGAGAAGAAAATTACAAAAGGCTATGACAAGGAGCATCTGACTTGCGCAAGATGATGCCTACAGTGAACCTGTATCAGGAAAATATAGAAATAATATTTTATAAACACGGGAATTAACTGTTACATACATCATTTTTTTGAATATTTATAAATAGCGCAGTATCCACTTTGTAGGTAAATAATCATTAGTAACAAAGTACTATGGAGCATGATCTGCAAAAGGGACATGTCTTAATAAGCTTCACATTGCACATATCTTGATGTCTGTTTCTAGTTGGACATTTCTTGAAGTGCACAAAAAAAATAGAAATCATGTTTTCCATTAATGTCCGAGGAGAAAATCATCTATGCCAAAAGTGGGCATTCACTGTACAAAATGTAGTCAGCAAGACAAAAACTAAAATAATAAAAACGACCTAATTTAGTGAGGCTAAAGTGACAACATACAGGCTACAATGGAAACTGGGTTCCGGGATGCCAAAACTTCTGCCATGTGAATCAACCTTCAATATTCTTGTACCGGAAGTAGAAGCCTCTTCAACTAGTAGATCCTCTGAACTTCATATATTCAAGTTTCGTCTGGTAGCCTCCATTTTCGACAAAAGATTTTTAACATCAGCTTCCATCCTTTCTTTCATTTTTAGATACTCACAATGCGCTTGTTCAAGGGCCTGTAACTCGTCAAACTTTTGTTTACGCTTTTCCTCTGCCTCAGCCATTTGTAATCTTGTAAGTTCATTGGCATAATCTTTCTCAATCATTTCAATCTTGGCCTTGCAAATCCGCTTCAAGCCTTCAGCTTCTCTCCTGGCATCATCAGCACGTGCTTGGTACAATTTGGCTTCAGCTTCTTTTAATCTTACTATATTGTCTAGTTCATCAATGAATTGTTGCTTTTCAAGACTGTTCAATTCAATATCCCCATTTGGTCTTTGGTTACGATCCGTGATTGGAAGAATATTATCCCCAGCTTCTAACCGTATGGATTTCTTTGCAGAAGAATCAGGCCATAGTGGGCCCTTGCTTGATCCAACTAATTCGTCCATTACATTCGCAGGTTTTTCAGGAACTTTTTCAGGAAGGTTTGAAGGGTCATTGCTGAAGTTAGAACCACCTGAAATGTCAAAGATGAGAGAATAACTTAAGAACGACTTCAAGTCAGAATTGTGAAATTAAACAGCCTAAAATATTAAGCATGGGTAAAAAAATTTAAATGATGTTATTATAAAAAGCTGGAAGCTCCAATTTTGTATCATTGAGTGTTGGGCAAAAGTTTTGCTGCACATGTAATGAAGGATTTTTGGCCCACGTTCTATTTGCTCTGCCAACGACCACTTAAGCAGTGCTACAGGACAAGGAGTCCTACTCTCCAAGGACATGTATTAAAGATTCCCACAGGAACAGGCACAACTAGACACCAAATGGATTACAACAACCTGGGACTGTTCTGTAAGTCCAAAGGAACATCAAGAAAGGCTATAAGTTTTACTCCAAGATAAGAGCAAGCATCACCTTCTTCCACAATATATCCTCCAAGAAAGACGTATTATTGGATCAAGCAAGAAGATTGTAGCTTGTCAAAAAACCAAGGACAGAATAGAACAGTTATAGGGAATATCAAACTTTATCTTTAGTCAAAATCTTTTCGAAAATTTATTACTGGGATGCTACAAGAAGTGTCAACGGGTGACTTTTAGGAAGCTAGTCCGGACAAAGAAAAATATTCAAAATGGGGTCGCGTGATGCACTGTAAGCCATGGGCCCATTAAGGTTGGGGAAGGACCAAAGCCAGCGAATGGTAAGAGGGGGCGAGCCAGGGAAAAGGAGGGTCAGATAATCGGAAAACGATTATGGGTCACTAGAAGGTCCAAGAGATGACTGCCAGCTGGGGGAATGGGGAAGAAAGGGTAGGGTGTGGTGACAGGAGGTTCTATCAGAGGAGTACGAATATAGACTACATGCTTCCAGGCCACACATGCCAAAGCCTGGACGTAGCCTGACGAGGCACCAGGCAAGGCATATTTTTATTTCTATGATTAACTTTCAGGTCAAGCCATAAAAACCCAACCCAGACTAGACTTTAAGCATACTTAGCCCATGGAAAACCCTAGCTACAAGAAAGAGAACAAGATCCAGAGCAATGATCAGTGAATAATTCCTTTTCTGAAGCCAAGGTTGAAAAAAGGTTGAAGTCACATCGGCATTAGCCTAGAAAATTTGTCAAGGCCTTTCGTGATCCAGGTTCAATCTCGAACCAAGACAGAAATAGATGGTTACCACTAAATTTGGTATCGTGCTCTCACTGTGCCCTCTTAATACTGAGAAGAAAAAGATGACCAACTACAAATCGGCAAGTAAACTACCGTATCCCTGGTACGAATCTTATTCTTTTTACTCGGGGAAAAACTCACGAATTTAGAAGATACAAGGGTAAGGCATAATTTTGCATCTGCCTACAGTTTAAAAGATACCTCAACATGTCACGAGATTCATACACCTCATTTGCACGTTTTTAACATGCAATAGATATGAATATCTTTAGAAATAATCAGCTCCTACTGACCACAAAAAATTAATTGGTTTAGGAACATGGATTCGGAAATCACAGGATTTGTTTTTTTTTTTTTCTCATTTGGTTCTTTCGTTGCACAGATGCAGGGTAAAAACAGTACTCAGACGAATATTATCAGCTGATAAACTCGCAGCAGCATTAATATATTTGTATTGTCCAAAAAACACAAACACACAATATATGTCTGCGTGGCTAATTCTTTCCTAATTTATTTCATTTACATATCATATAATGATGGAAAACTATAAAATTCTTTCTAGTAATGAAATATTGTATTCAAATCTAAAATGAAACCCCCAGTACTGCAGCTGTCATACACAAGGAAGCCCGCATCTTGACTATGCGAACTTCTGAGAAAGAAAATTTGCGGAGGATAATACGAAGTTCTATGTCATTGAATCTCGCTCGAAACAGTTGTTTAGGGTGGCGCTTATGTTGGACAGTTTTCTCACTTTGTTCCCAGTCAGAAACTAATTATCGTGAAAAAAAGACAAAAAGAGATCGGGCAACACCAATTCACGTGTTTTGACTAATACCATTCTGTTGAATCTATAAAACCACAAGAGACAAACAAGGCAAAGTTAGAATGGCGTAAGAGAGTCTTTCTGCACCAGGTACAGAAGTATTAGATTGTCACTTTTGCCACAGTGGAGTAGAAACAGGCTTTGTACGTGTGCAGAATAATTACTACAGAAACAATATTATCACATTCAGTCTTTCATTGAATTCTGAGTTTCGCAGTCAACATATAGCAGGGAAGGGTGAGGGATAAAGTCATAAAACCAGTAAAGAAAAAAATAAACAATTCAGTAAACAAAGTGCAGACAGACAACTTTTTCTACAAAAACAGAGCTTACCAGTTAGGAAACTCAGAATATGTGTTGTAACTTCAGAGTGATGAACTTTGTTCTCAAGTTTGACTAGAAGAAGATTGGCTAGATTATATAATTGCTGACCCCTTGAATCCTCACTAGAAGAAAATATTTTCCTAACATAACACAGCTCCTTGACTAAAACGTCTGTTTCCCACTCCTTTGAGCACGTCTTGAACACCTCTTTCACAAAGCCAAACATCTCTGAAGGATGACCGCAGGCAACACAGTGAAACTGCATCTCTGTGTTCCTTAGTGCCCCTGAAACACTCGAGCCATTCCTGATATGAGAGCCTTGTAGTGCGCAATCAGTGTGGCACCAATGGAGGCATACATCACACCCAACCCAGCTACAAGTATTGGATGCTAAGTCAAACTCGGAACAAACAAGACACATGCATGCACTACAGAAGCCATTTTTCTGCACACAGACCTTGCAGTCACATTCATCAACAGGCAGAATACTCCTACATGCAATGTTTCGGCATTTCAGATTCAAAAATATCTCCGCCAGATCAGAAGAAGGAACATTGTTTGCGTTACGAAGGAAATCAGGAAGGCCAGTTTTGAGAGATACCAAAATCTCCAACACAACTCGGTGACATTTGGACAGTGTATCCAGAGTTAGATCTGACCTCTTTTGCAGGGTATCCTGCAATGCACACAGGTAGCCACGCTTTTCACTATTTATGACCATCTCACCAGTACTCTCCCTTAGATATGCAACAGACTGATGGCTCATCTCTTGAATCATTCTGCAGACAATTTGTAAAGGCTCCAAAACGATCTTATTTAAGACTTTCTCAGTTGCGCTGAAACCACTGGAGCCCATATCTTCTGCTACCTGCTGCTCACTCTTAAACAAGCTGCTATTGCTTCTCGCCCTTTTGAGTACCTTTCTAATGGGATCAGATCTAGTGTCCCGAGAACCATGACTATGTGCAGGAGACGACTGCCGTGGAAGGCTTGACTGACGTGCCAGAACGTTCACAGTATAAGATGAACCATGAGTCAACTTGCCATTTACTTGCGACCTTCGATATGACGGAACAGCAGGCCCCTTGCATTTAGATTCATTTGAAGGCTGCCCTTGCCAAATAGTGTTATTAGTGGCCTGATCAATACCCTGAAATATAGGATGGCTACCCACAGAGTGCTCATAATTTTCCACAGAGTTCTGAGTGAGAGAACAACTAGGATTATGAACAAATGTCTCTGAACCAGAGAATGAAACTGAAGCCGTGAAAGTAGTTGAGTCAGCGCAGAATGAAGATGGAAAGGATTGATTGCTTCGTGGAATATGGGACGTAGTTCTATGACTGTGTTCCAGAGAAATGCTCTGCAAGTTAGGTCTTGCTTTAGGTTCGTGGGAACTAGGGCCCTGCGAACCACATGGTAATCCAAGAGAGAGGTCAAGAGGTTCTAAGTCAGGTTTTTCCTCTTCACGTTCACCGATGGCAACCCCACTGGAATACCAGTTATCTGATTTGGCAGTTTTGGACCGGAATACCAACTCAAAACTCCTGATGCTGCTAGGTCCTTCCATTGCATCATTCTCATCCGCAGAACTTGCTTCCTCAGACAGAGATGTTGGCGAGCTTTTTCCTTTGCCCTTCTCATTATTGCCAATCATAATGTTCAGGGCCACTTCAGAGCTGTTTTTTCTTGCTGCATCCTCCTTGCACGGACCAAACAGAATCATTGGCACTTCTGCTTCAGTTTCAAGGTTTATACCTTCTGGCCTTCTTGGTTCCTTCCCCAAGTCTATGCACTTTCTCTCCTGCGGTCCCTCCTCTGCGTCTGCCCCAAGGTCTAAAGCTTTTTCTTCTTCCTTTTTGTCCTCTGTCTCTTCTTCTTCCCCTTTGTCCTCCACCTTTTCTTCTTCCTCCTTGTCCTCCATCTTCTCTTCTGATGGAGGAGAAGCACACGAAGGAACAATTTTTGCCTGTTCCTCAGGAAACTTCTCTCTAACAGAGCCTTCTAGATTATGTCCCAGTGACTCAGAACTGGCATTGTCTTCATTAGCAGTAGCATATTCTGATCTATCAATATCAGATGCAGTAGTCGGTTTCATCTCGCATTCTTGTTCTAGTTTATCCTTTGCATTTACTCTATTGGAGGTATAATTTACATGAAATTGCATTCCATCAGAACACCCTCGAGAAACAGATCCTTCCACAATCCCTTTCACCTTACTGCCAGAACCATTGTCGTCGTCAGAGACTTGATGATTCTCTTCACTTGATGATTCTCTTCCAGACTGTGCGCTATCACCTGATCTGATTCTGCATTCGAACTCCATCTCTGCTCCATCTTCCGACGCTGCCATTGGATCGGGATGTAAAATGGGCTCGGGAACGGAATCAGGGTTAGGGTCCGGATCAGGTTCCAATTCTCCCTCTTCCATCTCACTGGCGCAGTTCTCTGCCCCTTTTTCCTTCACGTCCTTGATTTCTGGCTGGTCCCCGCTGTAGGACTCCTTGAGCTTCGTCTTCCCTCTGTTCTCTGACGGCAGACGATGCTCATTACCCCCCACAGAATCAATATAGACAGACCCAGACTTCACATCGTCATCGTCAATGTCCTTCGCATTACTTGATCTCCTCCACGAGGAGCCAGTGCTCCCCTCCCTCCTCGACCTTTCTCTCTCCGAGCTGAAACCCTGGGGTTTATCTCTCCTTGAAGGCGAGGAGAATCTCTCGGGCCGATGGATCCGGTCGCTGCTATAGGAGACACGCGGCGAGGACGCCTGCACTGCGCGTTCCTCCTCGTCAAGATACCGCTCAGACGCGCCGCCGTACTTTCGCCGATCGGACCCCTCCATTTCGTGATCAAATTGCTTCCTCGACGACGACAGAGGCTCGCGGCAATCCAGTGACCAATCGTGCGAAGAGCCCTTGCGGCCGCCAGTGCCGATCTCAGCCTTGGGATAGAGGCGGCGGTGGGAAGAAAGGCGATCAGACTCCTGATCCCGCCTTCCCCGGTCCTTTGTGACCCCCTTCTCCCCAGGGCCGTCCTCCTCGGGGCTCTCTCCATACGATCTAGGCCGCTTCATCACGAACCACAAATGGACAAAAGCATCAACAACGAGAGAACCACCGGAGAGTCGGTGCTTCTCAGATCAACCAACGGCGCCAGAACCCTAGCTAGCGGAGAGGTCGAAGATCACCACCTACACCCCCGGGGAAGGACGGTGCAGAGACTGGGAAAGCTCCGAAGCAGCGAGAAGAGGCTGCCACAGCGGCGACGAGGGGGAGACGGCGATCTTCTACCCCCCGAGCAGCCGCCCGCTCTGCCACCATCGCCGCTCCATCTTCTATCCCCCGCTAGCATAAACCTGGATCGGATCGGCCTGACTCGCCGGTCCTTGAGCGGATCGGCGGCCCCCCTGAAAAACGAAAAATGAGAGAAAAACCAAAAGGCCGGTATACATGACAGTAGTAAAATTTTCAAGGAAAAAAAATAGAGGGAGAAAACAGTGAACAGTTGGAATCGGCCGATTCCAACCCGGGATCGGCCACCACCCACCTCAACTTGCCAGCACAGCAGGCGCGGTCTGACGCACCCATTATGGCGGTGGGCTGCGGTCTGGTCACCTGCACCTCAGTCAACGTAACCTGCGAAGCACGACAAGGATAAAGAAAAGCAAAAGTGGAGTCAATGACGGACGGCAGTCCTAGGGACTAGCTTCAGAGTCGGGACACCGCCACCCCGTGGGGCCCACCCACCCACTATTTTACCATTATAAAAGGAAAATCGGAGCAAGGAAATTTCGTATCCGAGTTTACCCCCCCCCCTACGCACGTGCGAAATAACCGCATCTCGCACGTGTGAAATCCGCTGCGGAAAAAAAATCTGAACCCAGATATTTCGCCTGAATCGGTCATCTTCTTCTTGGCCCCCTCGTCCATCTACCAACCCACCTCGAAGAAACTCTGCCATGGCCGCCGCTCTTCTACCTCTCGGCCGCCTCCTGCACAGGAAACCACTCCAGTTACGCGGCGCATGGCCGAGATCGCCACCCTTCTCCTCGTCTTGCCGAGCCGGGCTTTCGGATTCCGGCGGCGGCGGCGGCGATGGTGGGGAGAAGAGGGAGAAGGATGGGACGGCGGAGAAGAAGGGCATGAGGGCTCTGGAGGGGTTCTACGCAGAGGCGGCGAAGATGGGGAGGGGGCTGAGGGAGAATCTGAGCCCCAAGCAGAAGGGCGACTGGAGGGACGTTCTGCTGATGAGCCTCTCCTTCGCGGTGTACGTGTACATATCCCAGAAGCTGGTCTGCGCCTACTGCGCTTGGAAATCCATGCTCTGATCCCCCTCCTACTGTCCATGATCTTCGCCCCAAGTGATCGTTTTTTTCTCGTGTTTTCTATCACCGCAATCTTGGGATGGAGCTCGCCGATCTAAATCCGCCACCTCGTAGATGGGTTCTTCGCTGCTCTCTGTGTCTCGCTTTGAGACAAAATCCGATGATGATCGCCAAGCGAGAAATCGAAAATAGAAAGAAGATGATTGATTAACATAGATAACTTACACATTATCAATAATCCAATCCCGTGGGCGAAGTGGGTTTGATTTCACTGTTCAATGGCGATGCCGGAGCTTTCTCATGCTTCACAGGGCCTCCCCTTTCTGGTCGATCACACGGAAACTGTAGGGAGTCACTCGGAGCGAAGGTGAAACTCAGAAATTGCCTGAGTTTCATGCGGCGATGCATCTGGGTTATTATTTTGCTCCCAGAAGCTGTTCCCATCCTCTGAATTCCACACGCAGAGTTGATTATCTATTCATATGATTACGGTTTCACAGACCGGCTACCGCATGATAACCTGCCTACTCAGAGCTGCCCAATCCACCAGGCACTCTTGAAGCTTTCACCTTTTCAGGATAAATTCGTGAGACTTCATGGGTTTCTAGCAGATGATCATGGAGAAATGTACGGGAAAACCTTATCAATCAGACGAGCTTACATAATTTCTTGACTCCCACAAGGTCCAGCTACCGAGGAAAATGCCCTCGCCCGCTGATCATACGCCAGATGAAGCACGCGTACTTGGTCTTCTTGTAGGCGAGCCCACCGGAGATGGAGATCTCACATATCACCACCACGGCGCGCTGCCCGTTGAGCAGTCGTAACACCCCTCTCTTGGAGGAAAGGAGTCCTAGGCATGAGATTGTGCAGCTGCGCGTGCCGGTGCGTGCGTATCGGCACGATGCGGCACGCGCGAAGAAGATAGCCTCGTGCGCCGGCACACACAACTCGGGCGGCAGCACCGTCTGATCAGAAACAGGTTCACGAGCGGGATTCGTCAATCTTTGAGATTAAACGCACGCAAGCAGCACACGTTGGCATGACGCGCCATAGCAGATGCGCGGCCCAGCTCGTGCAGATTGGACGGGGCTCGCACACTACGCAAGAATGTAACGTCCTTAGTGTGTTGGCATACCACGAAACAATGCCGGCGTATCACAATATGCGTGCACAGGAGGTCCGTAGAGGTTGGAACCTCTAGGACTTTAATAGATGGCACAAGGGAGCATCCCATGAACCTCAGAATCTACTGAACAAGTGGCACAATGTGGCACAGTATGACTGGTGCACTCCAGAGGCACAAGCCAATGAACGTTTCAAGGAGTGGGGAGCTTGTGCTCATTGTACGACGGAGGCAAGATGCATGCTAATTGACCCAGTAGGAGGGCCCTATTTTAAGAATCCGTGATATTGAGACAAATGTGTGGAGGGTATAGTTGCACCACTTATCAAAATGATAGTCAACATTGGTAAGGCTTGTGCCTGATAGCATCAAACTGTCACATCAGTTATTAATCCATGTTAACATTAGGGATAGAAAGGGAAAAAACTATAGGGATTCTTTCCTATTAATCATGTGAAATGGAGGCAAAGTGATATGATACATCACCTATAACACAATGAAGGGTGAAAAACTTTTTACCCAGATCATCCTAAATCGGTAGGCCATGCCTTCTAAAAGCTTGAGGATGGGCTACAAGGATGAGAATATCCATAAAGACCCACAATAAGACTCAGCCCTAGTAAAGTGTGAGAACAGTAAGTCAAACCTAATATGTCAAGCATAATTTGTTCCGTTGTGTATTTCTTTTTTATTTTCAGCCATTATCTGTCTATGTTGTTTGTTTCAAATATAGGCTCAAAATTAATTTTATTATGTTTCAGAATATGTTTACTTATGGAAAGTCTCGGCTCCATTTTAAGCTTATTTAAAGGCCCCCACATTGTAAGTACGTGTAATCTTTGTTATTGTGTTTGTGGATTAAAATAGCCCTAATATATTTAATGAACTTTATTTTTATTATTGTGGATCTAAAGATCGTTCAAATCAACCTGTGTGGATTCAAGGATCGTCCAAGTTATTATTATTATGAAGTAATGGATTTGAGAAAATCGTGTCCTGTAGGTTCCATGTCTGGCTACCGGGCGGCGGCGAGGAGCTCGCCAACTAAGGTTACCAAAGGCGCCGCGATTTGGTTGCGTAGAAGTGTGCACCTTCGTATGTATTCGAGGGGTCAGTCGCTATGGTGTTAGTCTTTCAAGACTCGAGCTTTCGAACTCGGCAGAGGACATCCGTTGACCAATAAGCCCTTAGAAAACAGCTCGGATGGCACGAAGGTTCACCGTCAGGTCTCCCAGCAGCTTCTCTCTGGGAGAAGTGCCCTTCCTGTCGAAATCGTCGACGGCGGCGCCACCGCCTCTCGTCGGCGCTGTTCGATCGTCGTTCCCCTGTTCCCTCGAAGCGGACCGGGTACATGGCCATCGCTGCCCTCTCTCCTTTCTCCTCTCCTCCCTCCCCACGCCTGATTCCCCGTCGTGTCTTCTCCTCATCGACGTCAACACCCAGCAGCCCTCTCAATTCCTTCCAGAAAACTTTCTTCTCGCGGAACCCGCGTCACCCTGAATCCAGCGAGCCAGCCCCAGAAGGGAACCTGTCCCTCCTCGATGACTGGCCTCGTCTGCTTCAAATATCCATTGCGTCGAAAGACCTCCACCTTGGTCTGGCTGTTCATGGCTTCCTTGTGAAGTCTGCCTCGCAAACGGATGTCTTCCCTGGGAATAACTTGATAAACATGTATTCGAAGTTCGGAAGTTTGGAGGACGCCCAAGCGGTGTTCGACGATATGCCAATGAGGAACACAATCACTTGGACCTCTTTGATCGGCGGGTACGCCCTCGTCGAGGACCTCAGCTCCGTGTTGAGACATTCGCGCCTGATGCACCAGTTGGGAGAGAGATTTAACGGGCACACCTGCGCTATTGTTTTACAGGCCTGCCGAAGCCCGGATGACTGCATCATCGGCAAGCAGGTCCACGGTTTGTGCGTCAGGACTGGCGATGAGAAGAACGTCGTTGTGGGCACCTCCCTAGCTTCCATGTACCTGCGATGCGGGCGCCCGGACGACGCCGAAAGAGTTCTCGACGCTGTGATCGATGTCGATGTCCGGTGTCTGAATCTGTTGATATCTGAGTATGGAAAAATGGGAGATGAGACCAGAGCTTTGCGGGCTTTCTGCGACTTGAGGTATTACTATGATCTGGAACCTGATGAATACACATTCACCAACATCATCAGCTCCTGTGATGGGGGAGGAGCGGACCTGGGGAGGCAGCTACATGGCCTCGCTGTCAGATGTGGAGCCGTCTGGGACCTCTCCGTGGGCAACGCCATCGTCACCATGTATGGAAAGCACGGCCTGTCCGAGGACGCCGAGAGGATGTTCCAGGGAATGAGGAGGACGAACTTGGTCTCATGGACAGCAGTCATGTCCTCCCTCGTGAAGAACGGGCTCCATCTGAGAGCAGCCCACAGGTTTGTGGAGCTTCTTGAATCATCCCTGCCCCTTGATTCCAGCTGCCTGGCCACCGCAGTCGATGCCTGTGCCCACCTCAGGGACATGGCGTTGGTGAATCGAATCCATGGGGTCTTGTTGAAGCTCGGCTTCCTCTCCGACGCCTATGTCCCCACTGCCCTGGTCGATGCATATGCCAAATGTGGAAACATGAAGGCTGCGTGGCAGGTTTTCAAGAACCTCGCCAGGCCAAATGCAGCTGTATGCAATGCTATCCTCAGAGGTGGGCCCGACGAAGAGGACCCACTTGCCCTGTTCAACTGGATGAGACACAACGGAATCCAACCCGACTGGATAACTTGTACCCGTCTCCTGAGCTCGGTTGCGGATCAGGCGTCCATGGCTAGAGGAACGAGCCTGCATGGATACGCGGTCAAGTCAGGACTTGAAGGGGATATTAATGTGGGCAATTCTTTGATCTCCATGTATGCCAAATGTGGAAGCATGGAGGATGCCCTGCAGAAGTTTGGGGACATGGCGAGCCACGACTGTGTCAGCTGGAATTCCCTGATTTCTGGATTGGCAGCCCATGGGAGGGGGAAGGAGGCTGTCCTCCTTGTGGAGAAGATGGAGGTGGAAGGATTGAAGCCTGATGAGACCACACTAGTGGCAGCCCTCCAATCTTGCAGCTACTCGGGATTGTTCCGCACTGGGCTCTCGATATACCACGACATGGAGAGGAAGTATGGGATTAAACCGTCTCTGGACCACCAGGTCTGCATGGTGGATCTTCTGGGTCGGTCTGGGGACACTTCAGGGGCCATGGAGCTCGTAGAACATGGTGGATTCGGTGATTCACCATTGCTGTGGAGAACCCTCGTGAATGTCTGCAAGCTCAACGGTGATACAAACCTTGGAATGCTTGCTGCAGAGAGATTGATTCGTCTTGCTCCGGATGATCCGGGATCTTGTGTTCTCGTCTGCAACCTGTACGCCGAAGCTGGGATGCTGGAAAAAGCTGCAAAGTTCAGAGTTTTATTGCGCAACAGAGGAATGAGGAAAGAAGCAGGTCATAGCTGGATCGAGATCGACCGCGAGGTTCATAAGTTCATAGCTAATGGGAGCAATCACGAGGAGAGCGTGGAAATTCAGGATGTGTTGGACAGATTGAGTAATCAAATGAAAGAGACGGATATTATCCAGCAGTCGACACTGGGTTCCCACATGTCCGGAGCACTTGATAGCTGTGACCATGTCAGCTATGACATCATGTAAGCCAGGTGCTGAAAATTTTATTTTATTTTTTTTTAATGAAAGAGCCGTTGGCTGGAGGAAAATTGCCTCATCTGGCAATTACATTGGTGCACTGAAGCAGAGAATCGCCATGTGGGAAGGAACATAAATCATCAGAAATGAAACGCAATACTGGAAGTCATTTGGCTGCCCGCCTGATGGAGAAATGTGTCTACTGGGTACTCCTCAAGGAGCTTCCGCCCACATATTGTATAGAAATAGCTTGGTTTAATGAGAATCAACTATGAAACATAAATTGCTCAGTGTTCATATGCATTACCCACTGGCAATGGAGCACAATCATCATTTTATATTCCACCATAGGAACTTTCAGCATCTGAATAATAGAACTCATGGAACCCTGTGGCTGTTGTATAAGATTTTTCTATATTTATTTTGATCCTGCTACCTATGTCCATGGATAAGTGAACGTTGTTATAAAGCTGCCTCATGACACACCCTTTTAAATTTATTTATTTTTATTGCTGTAATTCTCGCTCCCTAATCTGCTAGCAATAGCTCATCGCTGTCGTTGTCTGACAATGGAAAGTCTCATCATTCAGGGAAAAGACAGTGATACTCTCAGAGAATCCTCCACTGAACAAGGAGTTTCTAGGAGTAGGAATGCATCTGGAACTAGAAGATACCGTCGGATTTCGTTTGTAGTGAGTAATATTCAGCTTTGAGATGAACTAATTGTTCTCCCCTTCAAATGTGGCTCTTCCTCTGCATCTTCGCTTCAGTTAGGTAGGCAGAGTGTCCTCTCTAATGGCTGAGACTAGAGCTCGGGTCAGTTATCCGCCAGGTATAGTCAAATAGAAAATATCCCAAAAGCCACGGACTATTATCTAAGAAACGATCCCTGCCGATGAAGTCAACGCTCAGAGAAAGAAAGTTCTCAAGATCCGCGACCTTACAAGGAAACCTTGCTTCTTCAACGAGTTCCACTGAAAGTGGAATGCCAAGAGTCAACCCTGGAACACCGGTGAGGGTAGACACCTGAGAATTTTAGTTGGAGAGAGGAGCAGATTTCTGCTTTATATCTCAAAAAATCATCAAAATTCGGGTGTACATGGCTAAATTAAAGAAAATACAAGATCTGGTAAAAATCTTCACAAGGCCAAGTCCACACACTCAATAGCTTCAGCTGCCCAGTGCCCGGGAGAGACTGAAATTGGGTTGACTCTTCCAGGGCAGACAGCCCCCAAAATGGAATAATTTTCTTCTGTTTCCGTTCATTCTATAGATTGAACAGGATCCTCCTCCCCCTTCTGTCCATCCAGATATGGGCAATTAACGCATCTCGTCAAGCCCTTGAAGTCCCACCATGGTCCCTCTCCACATGCATGACCAGAGAGACGGGGTCACTGAACGCCTTGCTGCATTTGGGACAGACATCGATTGCTATCTTTGGCCGAGCAGCAGCCCGAGACCCAGATTCATGAACCCTCTCCACGTGTTCTATCAAAGATTTGACCGAGGAGAATCTTGCCGGGCACTGAACGCACTGCTCCACCAACCTGCCGCCAGAACTGCTCTGAGGTGCCGCGTCCTTTGACTTCTGAAGGGTCTGCGAAGTCGCACTGCTCAACTTCGCCAGGCTGGTTTCGGCAGAAGCCCGAATGCTCGAGGCTGCACTGAGGAGGCCTGAACCCCACCATGAGGACCCCGTGGAACTGTGGGGCGTGGCGGCTGGGCCCTTCTTGCTCCCTCTCATCATGTTCATGAATGGGAATCCTGCCTCGGGTTTCTTCGGCCCCGGGCATTTGTGGTCGGGCCCAAACCGGTGCTTCAAACAGTGCTCTCTGCCGCAGTCTCTGCATTTGATTGTGTTAGAGAAGACCAAGACTTCCTTGCAGTGAGGAACAGGGCACCTCTTTTTCTTTGTTGCCTTCTGGTAGTTGGATGGATCACAGTTGGTGTTAACATGAGCTTCCCAGGTGATATTTGGATCCTCACTGGGAACCAAGCGGACTGATGCCGCACAGAGGGGGCAGATGAGGACTGTCACATCCTGATGGTTAGCCTTTGGACACGAATGCCTGCTATAACTTCTGTGATCCAGGCATAAAACCTGCAAAATGTTCCCGCCGCATCATGAAAGACTGCTCATAGCTCAATGATCGGCAGAAGAGATGACGACATAGATAAAAGGAGCATCTTTCAGGGAGACATGATTACACATGTAGAAGGAACCAATTTTTTAAAAAAAATCGGGTTTTTAATACCAGTGTTTGCCTATATCTTCGGACAGGTTCTGGAAATAATTCTGCTCATACAGAGTCTACACCGGTCGGTGAGATAATTGCTCATACAGAGATGTAGCGGGACGTAGGGGGGCAAGACACATAAGTGTTCCGGATCGCAAGCTATAAAGGACACTATAAACACGACCATGCTACACTATAAACACATATTTATTCTGGTCGGCGCCAGCTTTACAAGTCTCTTTTTTAGGAAAAAAATGCTAAATGATTTGGCAAGAGCTGGTGAGAAACGGAAGGTAGGACAATCTTCTCTATAAAGGTATATTGTGGCACATCGAACAAAGGACAATTCTATGCACATGCACATCGCATGATAGAGGTGATGTTGCTAGGGAATAGATTGTGATGGCAAGCTAAAGCATCCTAAAATTGTCATCCTAACTGCTTTTCAAAATTCCACACCGAGAAAGGACTGAGATTTAAGGCATTCGTGTGTTTGTACTTCTAGAAATAAACGAACCAGGTCACTGCAGAATATGTATGTTTTTTCAAGTGCATGATATTGAAATCATGCTTATCAATAGTTTCAGACCGGATAATACTTTATTATTTATACAGGTGTGATGATTTCCACAAATATGTGTTGTACACTTTCGCAGTGCTGCAGAGATTATCATTGTCTTTTGTCATTATAATGCCTGTAATAACAGGAAATGTTCAGAACCCTATGTATCAAGAAGAAGGCATCATGTGAATGAATTAATGTGGATTGGAAGTCACGCATTCTAGGTTACTGATGAGGCTACATGAGATAGCCTGATATAATGAAGATCAATCAGCAATTACGACTTCAAATGCAGATCATGCGAGTCAGAAGATCTGGGTTAGGCGTTCCAAACGACTCGACAGTAGTGACCATGTGGAATTTCTTAACTAATAATTATCATATACCTTGTCTCGGATTATTCTTAGAGAACGACGGTTTATGCATCCAGTTCATAAAAACTCTTGCGGATCAACTTTGTGACGTTACACGTTCACCAGTGTTGTAACTACAATCTACTGCACTGCATATCCTCTTTGCTAAACAATGAAGACTTTTAGAGAGAGCACGACTTACGCTAGTAGAGCCTCGGATTTTGGCTATATCATAAGCAGTACATCGTCAAGTTTGCGTAAAATGTAAGAAATGTCACAGAAAGATAACAATATCCAGTAAAGTAAATGGAATCACATAAGTAGCGTTCGCAGTCATTTTAACTGTGTACGTGAATGCAAGTATAACGAGAATAACTTTAGCATTCCAGTATTTTTATAATGTTTGTAGTAAAGGTCATCCAGTGCTGTGCTTTTCTAAGTACAGTTGACAAGGACATTCAAGATCCCAGTGATGTAATTGATGATGATGATGATGAAATGGATGTATAGTATTCGGTCAAGCTGACAACAATAGAGAAAAGTTATCTTCTAATCAATTTACACTAGTGATGTAATTTTTCAAAAAAAGAAGCAGAAATCAGCATTTAACAAGTAGGTTTCACTGGTACTTCTGGAAGAAACTTAACAAATTGTCTGATGTTCTGAATACTGATTTCAGGCCTTCACTTGAAAAAAAAAAATGTCAAATAGGCCACGGCTTATTCAGTGGCCTTCATTTCAGATTCTGAAACAGTAAGACACGTTTTCAATTCATCCGTCTATTTTTAAATGCTACCTAAACAATGCTCACTAGAAACAATATTTGATTTCTTCAAACAGATATAGGTATTTGCCACTCTTGCATTGCTTTTGAACGCATAATCTGCGACTATGAACATCGGAACAAAATGTCAAAATCCATAAACAAAAGGAAAAGAGATCAAAAAACTCTTCAATGAAGTCCATTGCTTTTAGAGCAATTTGATGAATTTTCTAACTTTGATATTTCATTAACCAGGTAAAACGCTCTGTTGGGCCCGCCCAAAACAAACTTTAAAGGGCTCAGCACTAGGCGGAGTCATCCTGACGTGAGGCCTAAGAAATACGGACAAAATCAACGGAGAAAGAGAAGGAAGAGAGATAGAAAATGATTCGATGGGAAAATGGTAGGTTCCCAATGAAGCATATGTCAACATAGTTAAATCTTCCATAAAATCCGTGAATTGAGGATAGAAAGAAATGAACGCGTTACCAATCGACGACGACAAGAATCACAGAAACGCGCAATAGATAAAAAAAAATAGGTAGCCACGGAGCCAACCTGATTGCACCGGTCGCAGGTGAAAGGTAAGAAATCGATCTGCCTGCAATCGGCCACACTGCAGTGCCTCCCGAGATTTGGGAACTCCGGTGTCCCCATCAGAAGAGACGGTACGACCAGCGGCAAGACTGGTAGAGACGGACCGAAATTCCTCGTCGAGAAAGCTTCCCCGCCGATGAAGCGCGCCCAAGACGTTCGCAGAGCAGCTCCCGTTCCTGCCTCCCTCCCTCCCTCCCCTGGATTCGCCTCCAAGCTCCCCCCTCTGTCCTGCAGGAAGACGCCGCGTTGACGGAGGGGCAGAAGAAAATGGTGTCCCTCAAACCGGGAAAGTTCCGGAGACGCCAAAAAAAAAAAAAATCGCAAACGTGGAACCGGTCAGTAGAGGGAGTTTTATATTTGGATCCTAATAATTTTAGAGAACTTATTTCTCGACCCATTAATTTTATTATTTCCGTAATTTCAACCGGCATTCACTGGACCACATCTGAAATGGGCCCATAAAAAATGGCCGGAGATAATTGGGCCCGATTCGACCCATTCAAAAACATATTCAGCAACAGTCTTCCGCCCTCCATCCCTCCTGATCCGATCCCGTTGACCTTTAAGCACAAAACAAGACTAGTTTATTCTTCTGTAACCTACATTAACATGTAAGAGCAGCAGCATGTTGAATAAAGTGCCAAACCCAATTGAAGTCAAAATGGTAAACTAGGGTTCAATCATGGTACATACTGGGTAAGGATACACGTACGTGGCAATGTATGCACATGGTATAATAAAATATAAATACATAGAATGTATCCAGGTCTAGATAGGCTGCTGCAAGAACATGACCAATCAGATGGCATTGCAATAGGTTATTTATTGAGTGAGATGGGTGTTACAAATGATTGCCAATTAATGATAACCCAAACGAGTACTTTGCATCCATCTAAATTTATATAATTCAACGTTTAATATATTTAGGTGTGATATAAATAAAATTTTGGGGGGTTTTATCCGCCTGTGCATTTTTTGATTTTTTTGGTGAATGATTATATTAATCAGTTCATTACTCTTTGGAACCCGTGGATCTTGAGATATGAAAAGGAACACTTAAATAGTTTGATTGGGCCCATCTATCATTTGGCAAAAATGGTCGTCAGTGATAACAGAAACCAGTGACTTATATCCATCTAGATTTATATAAAACAATTTTTAAGATATTAACTGCAATATAAATAAAATATAGGCAGATTTTATTGGTCTTTGCATTTTTTGGTGACTTATATGATTAATCACTTCATTATTCCATGGAATCCTTGGATCTTATGAAATAAAAAGGAACACCTAAATAGTGTTGGTTAGGCCCATCTATCCTTTGGCAACAAATCACCATCAATGATATCCGTATAAATTTATATAATATAATTTATTTGATATTTAAGTGTAATATAAATACAATATAGGTGGGTTTTTTCGGTTTTTGTATTTTTTTGGTGAATTATTTGATTAATCAGTCCATTATTCTTTGGAATCCTTGGATCTCAGGACATAAAAAGGAACACTTAAATGGGTTGATTGGGCCCATCTATCAATTGGCACAAATGACCATCAATGATAAAGCAAACAAGTCATTTACATTCATCTAAAATTATATGATATAAATTTTAGGATATTAAGTTCAGTATAAAAAAAATATAGGGGGTTTTTATCCATCACTGTATTTTTTGAGGCTTTTTTGATGAATTATATGATTAGTCCATTCATTATTCTTTTGAACCCTTGTATCTTAAGACAAAAAGAAATAATTAAAAAGGTTGGTTAGGCCAATCTTTACTTTTGGCTATAGATTATTTATGGAGCAAGATACATGTTACAAACTACTATCAATCAATGATAACCCAAAACTAGTAATTTGCATCTATCTAATTTAAATATTTCAATGTTTCAAGCATCTATGTGTGATATAAGTGAAATATAGGTGGTTTTTATCCATCTTTGAATCTTTTGATGTTCTTTGGTGATTTAATTGATTAATCAGTTCATTATTCATTGGAATCATTTGATCCTAAAACATAAAAAGCAATGCTTAAACTGGTTGATTGGGATAAATTATTCGTAGAGTGAGATGGAATGGGTGTTACAAATGACCATCAACTATAACCCAAGCAAGCAATTTACATCCATCTAAATTTATATAATATAAATTTTTGGATATTAAGTATACTATAAATAAAATATAGGTGGGTTTTATCCTCCATGGCATTTTTTAATGCTTTTTTGGTGACTTACTTGATCAATCAATTCATTATTCTTTGGAACTCTAGGATCTGTTGACATAAAAAGGGACACTTAAATAGGTTGGTGGGGCCCATCTATCCTCTTGGTAATAAATGAGTTGTTAATGATAACCCAAGTGAGTAATTTACATACATCTACATTTATATAATTATTTTTTAGGATATTAAATACAATATACATAAAATCTAGGTGGGTTTTATCCGTTTTTGCATTTGTTGATATTTTTGGGGTGAATTATTGGATTAATCAGTCCATTATTCTATGGAACCCAGAGATATTATGACGCCAAAATCCATATTGGTGTATGATTTTTTTTCCACGCATGGAAATATGTTTGACCAAAATAGGTTGTATTAGGTGTAGTGATCAATGGTCTCAGTTATGAACTGGTCATAGGGTGTAACCTAAATGCGACCAAAAATCTGGTCGCAGTCCGGTCAAGGGCTTTGATCTTGACATGACATATAGCTTACAAATTAGCATATATTTTTAATTACATTAATGTATATATTTATGATTATTAAACTTATCTAAAATTATCATCTATAATAGAAAAATTGTAATATATTATTTTTTATTAATGATTTTAAATAGTATAATTAAAAAAATATATGATATATAAATAAGTAAATGAGATACTTTCTGATAAGATATCATCTTTATTATTTGATGAAATATATATGATAAACTAAAAGATTCAGTTACATCCATATAAACGTGATACATTTGAAACATAAATAATTTAAATCATTAAAATAATCACCAAAATTTTAACATTTAAATAATTAGGAGAGGAGGGCGAGCGAGCGAGAGAGAGAGAGAGAGAGAGAGAGAGAGAGAGAGAGAGGGTGACCTAGACGAGCGCGAGGCAGAGAGTCCGAGGCAACGATAGAGGAGTGGGGGAAAGGAACGGGAGAGAGGGAGAGGGGAGCCGGTGATGGGCCGGGCCTCCTAATAAAGGCTTGGCCCGAATCCCTCTCTCTCTCTCTCTCTCTCCTCTCTGAGGGAGAGAGGAGAGAGACTCCGGTCACGACTGGTCACCGGTCCGAAGACCGTGACCGGATCTTCCGTCCGGTCAGGCTATTTTTTCGTGACCGGCGGTTACGGTCCGGTCCGGTCCGGTCAACCGGTCACAGTCGTGACCGTTGATCCCTAATTGGGTGACCCGGGCCGGCTCTCGGCCCATCATATTCCGGCCCGGCCCATGCGTCGCAGTACTTTCGCCAGATCCGCCGCACATCTCTGGGAGGCGGTTCTCAGCCGTCCGATCGAGGCGCAGGGCAGCCGAAGCGGCGCGTTTTTGGATGAAGCTTCGTACGGTCACCGCCTGGGGCGCGGAGCACCGGAAGCGTTGTCGGCCGTCTCTTCCCCAACAACCCACCCGCTTCTACCCTCCCCCCGTCGAGGCCCTCTTCTCCCCTTTCGACGCCCCCATAATCCCTAACTATTCCCCCCCTCATTTTAGCTTTTCTCGCCCCCATTATTATTTTTAATTTTTCAAATCTGATCAGAGGGGAGGCGTCGATCCCCGCTTAAACGGACCGAGGCAGGTCGGGAGGCAGCGCGGGGAGCCGGCTTCGGACGCGTATTTGATTGATATGGCCTTTCACGTCGCCTGCCCGATCACTTGGTTGGTGCTCCTCTTCACCCTCCTTGCTCCTCTCTCGCTCTGAGGATGGCCGGGGTTCGGCCGCAGCCGAGATTTTGCAGGATGGCCCCGGGGGTGCTGACATTGGTGCTGGATGTGGATGCAGCGAGCGAATCTGCTACTGCGAGCTCGGCTTCGCGGCGAGGTTGCAGGGGGAGAAGGGGAGGAGGGGTTTCCTGGAGGAGGCGGCTCGGGTGGAGGAGTTCTTGCGGGATCCGTGGTGGGTCAGGGCTGCGGACGGCGGCGGGACAGTCCAGGTTCTGGTCCCGAGGATCGTCCCGGCGGCGGCGGCGGCGGCGGCTACCCCCGCGGCCGTGGACGCGGTGGGCGGGGGGGATGGGGGGGAATATGTTGCTGCTGCGTCCCAGACAAAGAGGGCCGCGTTGCAGAAGCAGGCGGCCGCAGCATCAGTTGCAGCGGAGGATTACGTCAGGAGATTGGAAGCTGGAGAGGTCGTGGTGAGACCAGAATTTATTGGAGATTTGCTTGTTTTCTCGATATTCCCGAATTTATTAGAGTTTTTCTTTGCTGATTTCCCCCCTTTTTTTAATTGTGACTCAAATCGGACGTGAGCTGACTTGACTTTGTTTGCTGATACTTATCTTCTTTTTTTCATTATCCTTAGAGTCGTCTCAAATCGATTTGGCGTGTTTCCCCTCTCAAACCTTGGGAAAACAACTTTTCTACCTGTTGTTACCCCTTGTTAACGGGGAATATGTAATGCTCGTGTTATTTAGGGAATGCTTCTGACGACCATCACCAAATTTCAAGAGAAAACTGTGGCAAGAATTCTTCTACCAATTATCTCATATCAGGGATTTTGTTTAGCAATTATTATTCCAATCAAAGTAGGATTTTGTTAAAATGTATTTCACGATGACCATCATCATATTGTAGCTCTCTGAGAAAGTTAGTATTTCGAGATTCAAGCGGCTAAAGTACTTTCTTTTGCTCTTGATGAATTTGTGGTATTATCAACTTAAAAATGAGGGTTGAAAGCACATCATAATGGCTCCAAATTACGTTCCTTATTAATGCTGGTTAAGTTGTTTGTGTCGTGCATGTTACTTAAGTATCTCTGCCAACTTCTGACATTTTCCGTGATTTGTGGAACCTGTCGCTTATTTATTTAAAAAGAATTGGATGAAAAAATGCTCCAACCATCTCGTTTCATCATTTCGTAGGTGGTAAATTCCTTGACGTGTTTGTTTTTATGTACTAAGAATACTTCTTATTCTCGATGATGCTTATTTAAGCAAAAATTGTTGGGAACCGCTTTGTTACAGTTTAATTTTTAGCTCATCAACCAGGGGAGTTGTTCCATATCTTTGTTGTAAGATTTCTCACACAGGGAACGTACCTCCATTGTCATCATTAACATCTGTGTGATTAGCTCCCGCTGTTAAACAGTATCCTGGTGATAGATGCCAATAACTATGCATACAATTTTCTCTAGATTTAAGTGATCATTGGACTTTCGTTCAACTCAATTCTCGAACCTTTTGCCCTTCGAACTTTTTGCTCACATTCGATTATCTTCCCAGGTTTTTTAGGCTACTTTTCTTAGCATCGCCTTTTTTTTTGGCTCAGATGCTTTAAGCTTATGAAGTTTCTCTGTTCACATCTGAGCTGTTCGTGTCAAAGTTTATGGAATCAGTTTGAGCACCTTGCTTGTGCTGGGTCATTTTTGATCTAGATTGACCTAGATTCTGCTGATTTGTGACATAGATTTGTGCTTGTATCAAATCAAGGAGATCATGTTCCTCCCTTGAAATCAGATCAGTGGGTGTTGATTGTGATCCAAAATACTGAGTATTGGTTAGAATCTGCTTATTTCATAGGTTTCGTTCTTTTGGTATTTCTATTAAAATCATCCGTTCATGAGAACGTTACGGGGAAATATTTTAACATTTGTTCTCTATGTAGAGTTTCTAGTTTGTGCACATGTACTGAGAACTTAACCTCAATCATTAGTCTTGTACAGATTCACGCTTTCCTTATCATTGCTTATTTACACACACTTTTACACCGTAGTTAACTGAAACAGATTTTGGGAATGAACTGTGCCTCTTTCTGAAGGATGTTGTGCACTTGTGATTCGATCATTTGGGCTACATGCTGCACCATAATTCGAATATGTGGTCGATTTAGTTATAACTTATAGATAAGGCATATTGGTATGAATTCTTCATTCAGCATCGATTGTAAATTGGAGCAGCCTGAAGAATTTTTTCCAGCGATTTTTCATTTCTTCAAATGCTTTTACAGTTATTAAAGTTGTCTTCTTGTATAGTTTGATTCCGTATGATATCTTCAATCATGTTGTCAGTTTGAGTTCAACACTTTTATTTCAGGAAGGAACTGGGGAAGTAGTTGGTGATGTTGCTGGAGAAGATCAAGCATCTTCAACGGTCAAAGCTATATGTCGAATATGTTTTTCTGGTGAAAATGAAGGAAGTGAAAGGGCTATGAAAATGCTTCCATGTAAAGTTTGCAACAGAAAGTATCATAGAAGCTGTGTGAAAAACTGGGCTGAGAATAGAGGTTCTGTCATGTCTAATGCTTGTGGGATTTTTTAAGTAAACATTTTTAGTCTTCTAAATTAAGTTGTTTTGGCAGATCTATTTCATTGGAGTTCTTGGGTTTGCCCTCACTGTCGGACTTGCGAGGTTAGTTGTTTTTCATGCTTTTGGGAACTTTTTACTCTAACGTATAAGCATGGGATGAAACTTAACTTTTTCTCTACTGTAGATAGTACAACAAAATACGCAGGACCTGCCTTTTCTTTTCATGCGGTGATAACTATCTATTGTGTCTTCAAAAAAAATTCTTTTGTGGCCGAGACTTTGGATAAGAAGCCTGTTGTTGTACGATAGGTGGGGGGCCGAGTAATCACGAGTTTTTAGGTTGCTAGTTCTTCATTATCATAATTTTACATACGCTTGTATGTTTCCATATACGTGCATAAATATGCTTTAGGATTTAACATTGATTTGAGGTGCACTTATTATAATGTCAGTCAGTTGTGGGCAGACATGTTCATGAGTCAAAAATTGTGTATGATACAATCATGCAATTCTTAGGAAAATTTTGGTTGAGGTTGGCTAAATTTTACGGAAGTGTGAGATTTTATAGAAGACGGATCTGATGATAAATGGTGAACACTTTAATTTCATTCTTAGTGAATCATCTTAACCTCTATGGGGATTGTTGAGAGAGATCTGGATAAGAAAATCTTAGTGTATTTTCCTGATGACCTAGATGGCTTAATCTTGAAGAAAGTCTACACATTCTGTAGAAGCCATTATTGCTGATCTCTACTTTGTAGGTGCTACTAACTGTTATTTATTCTAACCTGATCTTTAATTGCGCAAGTGCATGCCATTAGTTTTTTTTGTTCCGTGATCATCAATTTAAGAATATAACGTCAATCTAAGAAATACTAATTGTTTTACTCTTGGTATTACAGATATCTTAGGATGCACGATTACCTTTTAAATTAACTACAATAAACTCTCACGTTGGAACAGGGAATTGTCTCCCAAAAGGCTATATACAAAATATACCGCGATAAAAAATATATTATATATATATAGATAAGTGCTTCCTCTAGCAGCCTAAAAAGTTTTGTTTTGCCATTACAGACTGAGGTGTTTGAGGTGTTGCCTTATGTCATAGCTCATGTCGTCACTTGCTTTCAACTAATTTGATGCTTCCCAAATTGAGCCCTGAATTAGTACTGTGCATATTTCACTACCGTGTCTTCAGATTGTTCTTCCTTTGCTACTTCTTGTGCCAACAAGAAATGATCTCGTGCATTGATGATGAAAGAAATCAAGTCATCTACTTTGGTAGACAACTTTCCCAGACTTACACGGGCACGAAACACTAGAAAAAATGACAATTGATAGTCTCATCTTGACAAAGTGTGGTTAGATCCTGAATTGAAGGAAATTGACCTGTGCAGGGAGAGCTTTGCTACTCCGCATTTTGGGAATTGTGCCAATGTGAATAGAATCGGCAGGTTTCTACAGTGGTGACTACATCATAAGGAGTAAAATAAAAATCTGGAAAATCATCATGGTTTGCTAGACCATAAATCTTTTTTGGTAATTCTCATTTACCAGAGAATACCGGTCTACGGTTGAGTGTGAAGTTGTCTGAATGTTATGCCCATAGAGTTATGACATTCTTACATGGTTGCTATTAATTGTGACGTGATGTACACTCATTCCAGGTTTGTAGAAAAGCTGGTGATCCCAGTAAGTTTATGTACTGCAAAAGATGTGATGCTGCTTATCATTGCTATTGCCAACAACCTCCACACAAGGTAGGCCCTTTTGTCCTCTATTTTTCAAAATAGTCACATTTTTATATTGGTGTTCATACCCTGTAGAATGTCAGTCGCGGACCTTATTTGTGCCCAAAGCATACCAGATGCCATAGTTGTGGATCTTCTGTCCCTGGCAGTGGGCCTAGTACAAGGTATATGTCGTTAACCTTGAAAAGTTGCGCACTGTAAAATATGTGATGTCCTTTTTTTTCTTATTTTTCGTTGCTGGATCAGTTACTGTACTTATATAAGTTTCCTTGAATTGAATATCTGATTGTAAGTAATTTTACAAATTAAAAGGAACTGTTTTTTTGGCTGGACGATGGATGCAGGTGGTTCTTGTCTTACACATGTTGTGATGCATGCGGGAGATTATTTGTGAAGGGAAACTATTGCCCTGTTTGTTTAAAGGTACATCTCAAATTTTAATGAAATTTCAGAGGGGATTATTGTAACCCAGGAAAGTTTCAAGATTCTGGCATGAAAAGGAATTAGAACTCTAGCATATATGATTTTCCACACCATGCTACTTCATATTTTTTTAAAAAGCATTTGTTAAAACCATATTGAATAGTTGGGAATTTTATTAAGTGGTGCAAAGATAGAAGATTCATAGACAAGGACAAAATTCAAGCTCAAAATATTAAAGAAGGCAAAGGTGTTTTTCTTTTACGTTCTTCTCTAAATAGTCTCATGCTAGCTCTTTAGATGATTTGGCGTTCATGTGGAAAGTCATATCCTATTATTTTTTATGGTTTGTTTTTTATTTTTTGCCCTTTGAATGCTGAGGGCCACCTCTTGAACTTTTAGGTTTACAGAGATTCTGAATCAACACCAATGGTCTGCTGTGACATTTGCCAGCGGTGGGTGCACTGTTCATGTGACGGAATCAGGTGCGTCCTTGTGATGCTGCAATTAAATGATACATGTATGTGTAATGTATTGATCAACTGCCTGAATTACTTTTCCTTTGTTAGACATTTTTTTTGAAAGAAAAGTTCAGAGAAGAGCTACGATTGATATTTCCTTTGTAAGACATTTACCATAATATTTTTTTCACGTAAATGGTCTCGTTTGCTTAAAATGTCTTTATGTTATCCTACGGGCAGGGCAAAGGTAACACTTATGTCATGCCCATAACTACACTATCGCCTAGTTATCTGTGATAGTTTCAGAATGATGCTCCACGTCCCATGCTTACATTTTAATGGCTATCATTGTTGGCAGATATATCTCATCAATCTTTACTGCCTTATAGCATATTTGTCCAGCGTGTTTTTTTTCTGCCTTTTTGAATTTTCTTATTCTTCTCTTTTCTGAAACCTTACTAAGTCACGATCAAGCATTTAGTGGGTCCTGATTTATGCCATTATGCCTCACCGTGCTACTGGTTCTGAATCTTGACAAAGGAGAGAAGTTAATATCAGGAAGGTCATCTGCCATAAAAATCGGCAGATTTTCTTGTCTTAGTGCCAAATCTCATTTGACATTTTGATGCGAACATTATGAAATCCTTAATGTTTATGTTGTTGAGAGCATCCTGATTTCTGCATTGAAAAGCAGCTTATGGATATGACATTAATTATCTAGTGATCTGGCTTGTCAAGGTTCTGCGTGCATATACATTAGTTTTGAATGCTTGAGCGGATATGTTCCCACCTGCAATTCTTTTACTAATTGGTGCCATAATGGACTTGTGTTACAATCTTGTCCTTACTTTAATTTTTAGTTGCTTTACTCAGTGTAGATGTGAGAACAGTCACTGGACGTTTGACTTTCCCTTGTGAACTTTCATTAGTGTATCATCTGAAGTAGGTTATTAGCATTGCCTGAAAATTCAATACTTATTTCAAATTTAAATTGATTTTCCCATAAAGCGTTTTCAGAACCATCTTGTATTTTAGTGTTTCACATGTTCTAGTCAAACTTGAAGTCGTGGGCTTCTGACTATATCATTTCCTGCAGTGATGAAAAATATCAGCAGTTCCAAACTGATGGTAACCTTCACTACAAATGTGCTGCATGCCG
Organism: Spirodela polyrhiza; assembly: GCA_024713555.1. Lineage (NCBI taxonomy): Eukaryota > Viridiplantae > Streptophyta > Magnoliopsida > Alismatales > Araceae > Spirodela > Spirodela polyrhiza. The sequence goes on from CM046532.1 coordinate 3,391,258, forward strand.
TGGAGATTGTTACCAGGTTTGTTCGGTATTATTTACTTTAATTGAGAAATTTTGTGATAAACTGTTATATATAAGCACGCATTTTTTTGTCCAGGTCAAGGACATTGATGATGCTATTCAAGAACTTTGGAAGAGAAGAGATAAAGGTGATAAGGATCTAATTGCCAGCCTGAGGGTTGCTGCAGGATTGCCTTATCAAGAAGATATATTCTCCATCTCTCCTTTTTCTGATGATGAAGAAAATGGCCAGACGGTAATGAAAAGTAATCATGGAAGGTCGTTGAAATTTTCTGTCAAAGGTTTGTCTGAGAAAGCAATAGATAGTGCTAAAGAATATGGGAAGAAAACTCCCAAGAGCTCATCATCAAGTAAGAAACATGGAAAAAAGAAAGGCTCCCAAGTAAAGATTGTCAATAAATCTGAAGAGAAATACCAAGATTTTGAGAACCAGAATGAAGTGCGATCAGTAGAGGGCAGTACTGTAGATGAGAAGAACGGTGACACAAAGCCATTTGGGATCAGAGGACAAGAGAACCTCCCCCTTCATCTCACCATTAGTTTGGGGCATAAAAGAGAAAAAACGCCTGTGGATGAACACGAAAAAGAGAGTCATAGAATTGGGAAGGATTCAGTGGCAAACAGTATTGATAAGGTTCCCAAGGTTGAAATTAAGACCAGTAAATCTCATGGTACTACAGAGCGTTCTGGAAAAGTTGAGAACAAGAGTGAACCCGTTAAGGGACCTAAGCTAGTCATACACTTTGGTTCAAGAAGCAAGAATATCTCTAGCTCCCCAACATCTGAGGCTTCTAGCTGCCATAGACAGCATGATCTGGCGGCCTCCAACGGTAAGCCCTGACTCCTCCTTTCCTTCTATTTGCAAATTTAACATGATTTTTCATTTTGAGTAGTAAATCCATTTCAGGAATTGGCATCTGTGGTCAGTAGGATTTTCCATTTGTATCGTGGAAATGGGTCACGGCGGCCCACATACATCAATTTTTTGCCCACTTGTGTATGAACATGCTTCCCTTAAAAAATATAGGTGGTAAATTTTGGCCTAATTACCAAAATTCGGTGCTGACAAGTCTGAAACTTGAATGTGCATCATCTTAATCCTATATCTTAAATTGAGTAAAGACGAGTATAGAGCGTCCATATTAAAGACGAGTATAGAGCGTCCCATATGTCTGAAACTTGAATGTGCATCATCTTAATCCGATATCTTAAATTGAGTAATATACATCCCACAATTAGAGCAATTGATGGTTATCATTTCAGTAAATTGCTTGCATCTTTTGACCTTACTGCACGTTCTATGAACAATATCCTGACACTGGGTACTTATCCTAGTCCTGGCTCAACAACAGGTGATGTCCAATTTGTTCTATTCTGGTTGTTTAGCAATATGATAATATCTTTTTAGTAGATCTGCATATCCTCTACCAAGTCAGTAGCCTTATGCCGGTTCGATCCGGCTCTGCCGTGGCTTATCCTTGAATCAAAATCATTGATTAATTATAGCTCACTGTTGAAGAAGTCTCGATATGGCTCCATGCTGAAAAATCGATCTCTTCTATCATCGGCGCAGGTAGCGAGGCTTCAAGCCAAAGGAACATAACTGATACTGAAAACAATATGCCTGAGCCGAAAGATGGAGTCATTCGATTGGTGGAAGGAAAAGGTGCATTTATCTCGTTTTTAACCAGTTTTTCAATTTTGGATGTCTTCTCGTGTGGCTTGATCCAGCCTCCTGGTCTGTATGTAGCATGTGAAAAGCTAAGTTCCGGGCTCTCATCTCTTCCAGGGAGAAAGCATGACCGTGTGAGTGAGTCGAAGCACTCGAAGCACAGGGAGAGGGAAGGGACATTGAAGAAGCACGCAAAGGACTCTGAGATGGCGCACGCCAATGTGAGCAGAGGCACCGTTTCTGAGGGGCACGAGCCTGCGGTGGCGGAGAGGCATATTGTGCTCCGAAGACGAGGCAGTGAGGGAAGCAGCGCGGTGAGGAAGGCAGGCGAGTCTACAGAAGGGAGCGACGCAGCCGCTCCGCCGGCGAAACCCAACGTGGGCTCTGATGGCTCGCGAGGAGAGTCTCTGGATCGAACTCCTCCGCCGTCTGCTGCCGATCCCTCCAAGGACTCCAAGCCCCTGCTGAAGCTCAAGTTCAAGAATCTGTACTCTGAGAACCGAAGCTCCTGGGTTTCCCAGGGAGAAGAGAACCACTCCGTCAAGAAGCAGAGGTCGAAGAGGAGAAGGCCGTCTCCTTTGATGGACAAGTCGGGCTCTCAGGAAGATGAGACGGCAGAAGCTGGGCAGGAGAATATGACGGAGGAGGTTATGGACGCGAACTGGATACTGCAGAAGCTGGGCAAGGGGGCCATCGGAAAGAGAGTCGAAGTCCATCACCAATCCGGCGGTTCCTGGTGACTCTCTCTCTCTCTCTCTCTCTGTTCCCCTCCCTTATGTTCTCCATACGCTCTATTTAGGCTGTTTGCTTCAATGCAGAGAATGGGTTCTTCCCCTGGCAGTTTTTCAATCATCTCATCCATTTCTTCTACTATTTCAAGAACAGTAGAAACAATCGCCCAATCTACTAAGCTCTCTCTCTCTCTCTCTCTATCTCTATCTCTCCTCCTTTGCTGCTGCAGGCACAAGGGAGTGGTGTCCGACGTGATCGAAGGGACATCATCGTTACTGGTCCGCCTGGATGACGGGGGCACAAAGACGCTGGAGCTGGGGAAGCACGGCATCCGATTCATCTCCCAGAAGCACAAAAGAACGCGATTGTGACGCCCTCGAATGCAATGCCTCAGAAGCTCCAGGGCCCCTGAGTCAACGCAGCATGCCTCTGGGGCTTCCGAGATCCCCGGCCCCCACCCTGGTCTGAGAGACGAGCTTGTCATTTTTGTGCCCAATGAGCTGCCACCTCAGTACAAGGAAAGAAGATCCCCCCTTTTCCAAGATGGGTAAAGTTTTGTGGGGCAGAACCTGGCAGAGGCTGCTCTTCTTGTAGCGAGCCGAAGGGGAAGATCGGATGCGGCCGTCCGTCAGGGGAGAGGTGCCGCGTGTAAGGTTGCATCCGTGTAATGTATTGGCCTCATTGCTATTAGCTTGGAGAAAATAAATTCGATTATCCGACTCACCAGCTGCCGATTTCCCCAGTTTCTCGATTTTATTTTATTCTATAATATTTTTCGGCTAGTTTTTTTTATGTGGCTTAGTGTCTGACTTTTGTATGATTTATTTGTTTATCGTCGCCGGGGATTAAAGCGGGCAAAAATAAGTGCGGGGTTATTTTTTGTGAAATTAGAGAAGGCGGTGTCTAAGAGTGGATTTAATAAAGTGTTTTATTATTATTATTTTTATTTGGGGGATTAGAGCACGTGTCGCGGGGCTGGGAGTGAGAGTCGCAGGAAAACCCTAGGGGACCCTATAAATAGACGCTCTCGTCTCCCTCAGCCCGAGCGCCGTCGTCGTCGTCGCCCGCGTTGATTGCAGACACTGAATCTTACCGGACGGACCATGGCGGAGCGCGGTGGAGAGCGAGGGGGGTTTGGCCGTGGATTTGGCCGCGGACGCGGTGACCGTGGGCGTGGTGATCGCCGGGGCGGGAGGCGTGGTGGCCGCAACCGTGATGAGGAAGAGAAGTGGGTGCCTGTTACCAAGCTCGGCCGCCTCGTCAAGGAGGGTAAGATCCGGAGCCTGGAGCAGATCTATCTCCACTCTCTCCCCGTGAAGGAGCACCAGATTGTGGAGACTCTGCTCGGGCCGCAGCTCAAGGATGAGGTCATGAAGATCATGCCTGTGCAGAAGCAGACGCGCGCCGGGCAGCGCACCCGGTTCAAGGCCTTCGTTGTCGTCGGCGACGGTAGCGGCCATGTCGGTCTCGGGGTGAAATGCTCTAAGGAGGTGGCCACGGCCATCCGAGGTGCCATCATTCTCGCTAAGCTTTCGGTGGTCCCTGTGAGGAGGGGGTACTGGGGGAACAAGATCGGCAAGCCGCACACAGTGCCGTGCAAGGTCACCGGAAAGTGCGGTTCCGTCACTGTTAGGATGGTTCCCGCTCCCCGTGGGGCTGGAATTGTGGCTGCTCGTGTTCCCAAGAAAGTCCTCCAGTTCGCCGGGATCGAGGACGTCTTCACATCGTCCCGTGGATCCACCAAGACCCTCGGCAACTTCGTCAAGGTGACTTGAAAGTTTGGACTTGTGCTTTTTTATCATTCTTTCTCGATTGTCATTCTGCTCGATCGATTGATATTTCTCACATATTTTTTTTCTGATTCCGATTGATCTTTCTTATCTGTAATTTTACCCTTCCTTTCTTTTGCGTCTTCAATCCGCTAAATTCTATACTCCATCATTTGTCTCGCTCTTCATCAGTAAGTCTACAGTGCCCGAGGTATCAGTAATGGAGGACTGTACATGCTTGTTGAATGATTACATATGAAAGCGTTGATTTGTGTAGGATCTTGTGAAGAATTTTGCACACGTAGGACTCTGCTATAACATTTCATCATCCATTGTGATTAATTGTTTAAGATCTAGTTGGTTGTGTGCTTTTCTTTTTTGAAGAAAGAACGGTTGCGGTTTCTATTATGTTGATTGGGTTATCCCATGTTGTCATACAATGCTTTTTTTCATTTTTTTTTAATTTTATTTGCTAATCTAAATGTGTAATTGGTTCCCCAACTTCATTCAGCTTTTTTTATGTTCGGTGGGAACGGACGATTCCCGCTATCATATATGTTTGCATTCGCTATAATTTTGTCCAAGGCTGCTAGTTGTTTTTGATCGGAGCATGTTTTGTGTCGTAGCATAATCCGTCACAGGGGAATTAGTTATTAATTGTAACTAAACAAGTTTCAACTTAAGGATCATGAACCTTAATTGATCAAATGTATTACTTTTACTAATTCTGCCTTGCTGGGTTACTTGTTTTCATCTCTCTGTGTATTTTGGTTGTGGGTAAACGACCTAAAGAAAGGAAAACCACTCTACATGTAGAAACTGTTTGGAAATAATTACCATTGAGCAACATCTGCTTTTTCGTCGACAGTTGCATAGGGTACATATTCAGATTATGAAAATCATCTGTGATGCTTTCTTCCTTTTCTCTTCCTTGGAAGGCTGCAGCTTTTCTAGCTCACTACTGCTATCTCTCATTTTATTGTCTGGTTGGAATATCAGACATTTAACTTCATTTTACTAAATATGAATTTACTTGCTAAATATGAATTCAATTGACTGATTTCACGGAACATCTCACTTTCTGCATCATTTTTCTGCTTTGGAATTTATTCCTATTAAGAGCTCGTTCGCACTTTTTTTTTCTTCCTTTTCAGAGCTCTTTCAAAAGCTCTCGGCAAAACTGAATTGGGTTTTGACTATTTTATTTTCATGTCACTTGATAAACTTTGTGGGGGCGTTTCAAACATCATCCATTGAATTTCATGATAATCGAGGCCCACATATATCTTCCGAGTTCTCTGACTGCGTTGCCCTTCCTCAGGCCACGTTTGACTGCCTCATGAAGACGTACGGCTTCCTCACCCCCGACCTCTGGAAGGAGACCCGCTTCTCTAAGGCCCCTTTCCAGGAGTTCACCGATCTTCTGGCGAAGCCCGTCGGCAAGGCGCTCATCGCCGAGGACGTCGAGAGGATCGAATCTTGAGCCGCCGCTTTAAGCTTCTTTTCCGTGTAGCTCCCCTGCTTGCTCTCAGCGCGCAGAGGAGGAAAGAACAGTCGCCCCCAGTGTTCTCCTTCAATAGATGGCTACATTAATCTGCTTCCTTCTTTCTTTCTGGTTAAAAAGATGGTTTCTTTTCCCCTGGGCCTGCCTCTCTCTGTGTTGACCACTGCCATGAAAGGCGATCTTCCAACGGCGGCGCCGCCTCCGTGCTCGTCGGAGAAGGTCGCAGCAGCCCCACGAGAGGGGTGGCGTAGGACGAGAGACCCAACATAATTAACACCTTCAGCCCTAATGAAGAGGGAAACATCGGTGCGGGCGGGACGAGGAACACGAATAATTCGACCTTTTTATTTCGTTCTTTGGGCTAATAAATTTGACAAAAAAAGTGAGAAATTATGCATCCACCATATTGTACATTAGGGCCTCCCCATGATCATCCGACCCTCTCCGAGTTGGTGTCATCGGACGGCCAGATCACCGTCTCGATGAGCCGTTCCCGCATCAGCTCGAGATTCTCGTCGGATATCCGCTGGTACATCTTCGCGTGGTCGCATTTCTGATCAACAACAGCAAGAAAAAAATCAAATAAAAAGAGGGTCTTTCCGGGGATGGACGGATCGATTCGTTCATTCGCTCGTTCGGAGGCTGCTCACCTTGATCCATTTGCCGTACAAGTGGAGGCGGGTTATCATGACCCGTTCGGCAAGATCTTGCTTCTCCTGCGGAAGATGGAGATGAGAATCGACAGACCCAGTTGGGTACGTGGGAAGGGGGAGGCGGGCGAGGGCTACTACCTTGCCGAGCAGGCGGAGGAACCTCTTGCCGTCCTCGGGCTTGTTGGTGGCGACGAAGCTGCGGAGGACAGGGAGAGGGGAGGGGCGCGGGGTGAGGGACAGATGGAGAGGAGAGAGCCGGTTTGTGGTGCTGGTGGTGAGGGTTTTATAGAGTCTTACTTGTAGAACCACATGTACTTGGGGGGGTTCATCTCGTAGAGCTGGTGGAGAACAGTCCTCACCGCCTTGTACGTGAAATAATTGATGAGTTGCTGCAAGGAGATCAGAGATATCAGGAGAGAGAGAGAGAGAGAGAGAGGGAGAGAGAGAGAGAGAGAGAGAGAGAAAGAGAGAGAGAGAGAGAGAGAGAGAGAGAGGGAGGGAGAGATTCCGAGATTCCAAGATTCCGATGAGACTGACCAGGTGGACGTCTTCAAAGCCCTCCTCGTACTGTCCGCCGAGCTCGGCGGAGATGACGACGAGGCTCCGCCGCCTCCGGGGTTTGCTCGGCCGCGCGAGGGCCCCTCCCACGGCTGACCAGTCGCCGCCGAAGGCGCTGCTCAGCTGCCCGAGGGCGGGGGAGAGACGGGTCGACCGGGGCCTTGCCTGACCCAGATGCCGGGGGCCGTTTCTCAGGTGAAAGCTGGAAGCTTGGTGGGCGTCCACGGCGCTGCAGAGGCAGCGGCAGGGGGACAACTCCGAGGCGGCGAGGCCGCCGATGGCGATCGGCCCAGCTCCGGCCATCCTCTCTCCGCCAAGCTCGAGAAAGGGAGAGATCCCCACCAAACGATGTGAAGGAAAGGCCCCGAGAAGAAGAAGAAGAAGAAGAAAGAACAATGGGGGCGGCGCTCTTCTCCCTCGTTTCCCTTCTCCTTTGTGTTGTCCGGAGAGGGAGGCGGTGAAAACGTGAGCGAGAGGAGAGAGAGAGAGAGGGTGGGGGAGGCGCCGGTCACCTTCCTGCCTCCACCCGGCGCTCGAGCCAGTCAATCTTGTGAGGCTCTGCTCCCTCCGCCTGCTCCCCCACACCGTCCTGCGTGTGCCCCACACGACGGAGGCTCCACTACAAGCAGACGCCACAATAAAAGAGATCATCTTTGCCTCTACCTCTTCAAAAATTCTGGTGCACAAGAAAATCTCAAGGCTGTGGGCCCCCGCCACCTTCCGTGTCCGGCGCAGGTCAACCCCTGGTTCCGCCTCTCCGAGTAGCCCGTCAAGATCCGTCTCCCACCCGCCGCCCGACTTTCGGCAAGCGTTCAACGGCTTGCGCATGGAACACGTTGCCCAGACCAGCCGCCCGGGGCTAGCTCCGTGCGGCAGCGGCGACGGCTCCTCATCCTTCGGAGCCCCTCTCCGGATTCGTTGAATCCGGTCCCTTTCCCAAGCCTCTGAATTCAACGGTGGAATTCCGCTGGGGGCCGACCAAATCTCCGGAACCAAACCACCGAAGAATTCACCGGAGAGCCGGTAGATTTGGACGCGACGAGCAGGAGGGGTTGGAGTCCGATCACAGGCATTCTAATAAAAAAATGATCTTTATTCGTGCTTTTCCACCAGGTGGGGAGAAGGGGGGGGGGGGATCTGGGCCTAAGCCATTTACAGATCCCACGAGGTCTAGAGAGAGAAAAAATTACAGCTTTCACTTACAGGAGCAAGGACATAACACGGCAGGCAACAAGCTGATTATGTCTATCTACAAGCGGCCCCCTCCTGTACCTCTCTGTGTGTGTATGGGTGTATGCCTTGTCTTTTAGGGTTCGAGGAGACTGAGGGAAGACAGCCGGCTCGGGGCCTAGCAGTTGATGCCGCACTGCTCCACGTCGGGGCCGGTAACCCTGGTGGTGAATGGGTCAATGCGGACCCACAGGAGGGAGAAGATGGAGGCGAGGAGGATGGACCAGACGACGACGATGGTGGGGGTGCGGTTCTGCCGGCCCATGAGACCCTTGAGGAAGGGGTAAAGATGGACGATGACCCAGAAGGCGAAGAAGAGCTTGCCGAAGAGGGGCCCCCAGGACTGGTAGCCGCTGTTGATGGCGTAGGAGATGCCGGCGACCACGCCGACGAGGTTGATGATGAGCAGCGTGGTGGGGGGGATGAGCAGCGTCGTCCACTTGAACATGTAGAGCTCTGCGAAGTCGCCGTCCTCGTCGGAGGCCTTGGAGGTGACGGTGAAGTTGGTGTCGATGCCGGCGAGCACCTTCAGGAGGCCCTGGAAGACGGCGAAGAGGTGGGCGGAGACGCCGCCGATGACCCAGAACTGCTCGTTCCTCCACCACTCCTCGATCCCCACCCCGCTCCACCTCATCTCCAGGATGCCCGTGGCGAAGATCGACAGGAAGAGGGAGATGAACCAGATACTCGCAAAGTTACTGATCTGCAACAGGTCAAGGCAAGCCAACCAGAGGATTCGGTCAAGCTGGAGGCTTCGGAGAGGAGTGGGTTCTAGAGAGAGAGAGCTAGAGAGAGAGGCGCACCTGCGGGATGATGAACTTGCCGGTGAGGAGACAGATGGCGGGGAGGGTGCAGTAGATGATGAGCGGGATAGCAGTGACCGGGTAAATGGTGGTGTTGACGTAGGCGAACCTCTCCAGGAACTTGAGCCTTCCGCCATAGCCGTACCATATGGGGCAATGGCGGCTGAGGAGAATCTCGACGGATCCCAGAGCCCATCGCAGCACCTGGTTCAGACGGTCCGACAGGTTGATTGGGGCGGACCCTTTGAAGGCCGGAGGGTTCGGCATGCAGTAGATGGACCGCCACCCGCGAGCGTGCATCTTGAATCCTGTCAGAATATCTTCCGTCACGGAGCCGTAGATCCACCCGATCTGCGGTCAGATTATTCATCGCTTGTTAGTCAAGTCCAAAATAATTAAAGATCCAACTATCATATTGTCTGCGGATTATTATTATTATTATTATTATTACTATTATTATCATGCATACCTCAGTTCCCCAGTCCGTCTTGTCTTCGTACCCACAGCTGATAACATGGATGGCTTCTTTCAGAAGAACGTCCGGAGTGGCAGACTGAGGGACGCCGCCATTCTCCATTAGCGTGGACGCAACGAAGACGGACGACTGGCCGAACCTCTTCTCCAGGCTCATCTGTGACATGAGCAGCGACTTTTCGTCGTCGAAGCCGGCACCTGGAAGATGGCAAGGCAAGGTAGGGTGAATGGGAAGGCCCGCAGCAAGGGAGGGAGCCCATGGGAGCTGCTTGCGTGGCAGGATCGTTGACCGTCGATACATACCTTCGACTCCCTCTTCTATGTCGTCCAGGCTGAAGACCGGCGCAGTGCCGTCCACTTTCTTGTTTGACTTGTCGGAGTTCTTGTCGTACTTCGAGCCCTTCTTCCTCGATCCGCCGCAGCATGATGAGAAAAAGCTGGCCTTCTTCTTCTTATTTTTGACCGGGGGTTCGTAGCCGTATAAGGCTGTCCTGTTGAAGACGCATCCCGTGCCCACATAAACGGGCCCTTGGATACCGTCCAGGCCTCTCAGGTTTATCTGGGTCGCATGGGAGGAGGGAGTCAGAAGAGATGATCACAGAGAAAACTGGCCCGTTAGGCGAAGAAAATCGTCACTTTCAGACACTCTCCAATGGGCACGGCTATTTACCCTGGAAGAATTTTTTATTTTCCTCTCTCTAAATATGTATCAAAAGAAAAACAGCAGCATGATTCTTTCACAGTAACCAGTTTACTTTATTAGAGATAGCATGATCCAGAATAAAAAAATAGAATTTAAAAATAAAATGATGGGTGCACATCAGACTTACGTCAAAAAACACGGTGTTTCGGTTGGCATAACGATCGTTCTTGTCAATTCCATCGAATCTCTGAGGGAACTGTACGTAGCAGACGGACCTTCCAAGATTTGGGTCCATGAGGAAGCACATGGCCTCCCTCAAGGCCTTGCTATTGTTAATGTAGTGATCACAGTCGAGATTCAATAAGTAGGGACCATTGGTGAGGACTGCTGAGACTCGGACCTGCACATTTGCCGCAAGATCAAACATTACAGGCTGGAAAAAATGGCGGGCCCATGGGCTCAAACCAATTGAGTGTACTCGATTTGACTACTTACGAGAGCATTCATTGCACCGGCCTTCTTGTGGTGTTGGAATCCAGGACGCTTTTCACGAGAAACATACACCAATCTTGGAAGTTCGTTACCATCGGTGTCAAGCCCTCCACTTTGACCCAGGAAAACCTGAGAAAATTGGATGATTAGCAGATAGTGATGGGCATCATTCCGAAAATGAATCTGCTATGGAGCTGCCATCCAACAGAATTTTATTGAAGGAAAATTAAATAAAATAAGGAACTATAAGTCAAAATATATAATAACCTTCTCAGTTTCGACTATTTTAAAGTAGAAGGATGATACTCGACAATTAAAGGGTGAGGGTGATTTATATCTGGAATTATGAGACAAAAGGCGATGTTCCCAATGTCCTCAAAATGTACAACAAAACATGTAGAAGAATGATTATAGACTGATTTGTCTACGCGAAGAAAGATGATAGCAGTGGTGAATAACCATTTCAATAAATAATTCTGAGAAGCATCAGTTAATACATTCAATTTTACACACCTGAATCATGCCAGGGTGATCCCTAGTATTGTTTCCAGGCCAAGGTGTGCCGTCTTGCATGATCCATCCCTCATCTGGAACTTTTTGTGCCTTTGCAACGAGACCATTGACACGAACCTTAAATTCTTCATATTCCCTCTGTATTGCACAATTGGGCACCAACAACAGGTTCAATAATATGCGAGATAAACCATATAAGACGTACTTTTTAAAAGGAGAGAGTGGAGAGAACCTACCTTCATGGCTCTGCGGTCCTTCACAAATGATGGGTGGACTTTATCCTTTAAGTAGTCAACTTTTTTGGTGAAATACCATTCAGGGGCTCTTGGTTCGATGCTATATTTCTTGCAGAAAGGTACCCATTTCCGAGCAAATTCAGATGTTTCAGCTAAAGCTTCAAATGTCAGCATTGCAGCACCATCGTCAGAGACATAGCAGGAGACTTTGTCAACAGGATAATCAACAGCAAGGATTGATAACACTGTGTTCGCGGTCACAAGAGGTGGCTCCTTCAGCGGGTCGACTGTACTGACAAAAATATCCACAGCAGCCAACTGAGAAGGTTCTCCTTCCCGGTCATACCTGTTTACAAAAGTAGGCTTGGGATTAGAACAACTATATGAACAGTCTGACAGATAAAGACGCAATAGAGCCGTCCTCACCTCAAGGAAAGCCTATCAAGATACGTCTCACGGTTTATTGGAAACCACTTGGGAAACTGATCCAATATCCAGGAAATGGCGAACCAAATCTCACATATCACAGACAACAGCCACAAGGGATAGGCATTGCGGACAGGATTCGTCAACCGGTAGTGCAGGAAAATGCTGAGAATAAAGAGCCGCAGAATGATGACCATTCTGTATGGGTTTATCCTAGATGAAGGAATCGGCACCTTTCGTGAAAGAGGCTGACGTGCTTCATCATTCCTGCAATAAAGGAATAATATTAAGAATTACAAAAATACCACTTTGAACTATTACACAAAGAAAGATTCAGGTTAATACCTATTCTGTAGCTAAACAGGCTAAGAAATATTTCATGGACCATATTTGATCTGAACATTATAAACTTAACCTCAGGGAGTAAGACAGTCAGGCACAATGTTGCTATACATACAAATGGACGCACACATCTATATGCATGTAAAAAAAATATTCCCTTGGATTACTTCTCTGGCGTTGTTCACGCCATCCATAAGACAGGTTGATTGGCAGAGTACTATCCAAGCGACTCCATCCTGCTATGAGTTATACAAATGCACTTGTTTAAAAGTAGAACCAGTTCTACCAAATCTTTTACGTGGATGCGGCGGAAAATACCAAAATTATGGCTACCAATAAAAACTTGAAACCTTACTATAAAAAAATGTGGCGCATTAATAAAATTAAAAATTAACCCTAGGATTTTCAGAGACCAATTTGACAACCCTCCTTTCAAGTCATTTAATTTTTCACGAGGTGGAACTAATTTTATACAAGTTATCACGTCATGAAAGTTAATCATATAGAAGGCATTAAGATTTCCTAACCATGAAAGGTAATCATTAAGACCTAGAAATCAACGGATCTGACTGTCAGGAGCAGTAAATGTGTTTGGATCCATAAAAATGCTATATAATATCACAACAATAACGAAGCATATGATTGGAGAAACTCTGTCTGGAGAATTGCATAACTCACAGCAAAGCATCATCCATGTTATAATCAGTAGTCGCATCGATATCTACAGTTCCCCTGCCTTCTGAAGGAGCATGGCTTGTGCCATTAGTCATGGTATGCGCGTGAACTGAACTTTTATCCTGCTTCATCTTCCAGCCATCGACCCTCTCTTTCCAGGCAACATTTCCCAGTCCGCCAGAGAACTCTCTGGATGAATCTATTACCCTTACATTTGCTGGTAACATGAAGAAGATCGATTTAGACACAGTGTCAACACAGAGAAAATCTGGTAAGTCATAAATAGTAAAAAATAAAGAAAAAGAAAATAAGAAAGAAACATACGCGATTGATTTGCATCTGTATAAGGAATTGGGTAGATTCGTTTCCCACCAGGGGACATCATATGATGGTCAGGGGATGCTGCTGGCAGTTCTCCTGAATTCTGCAAAGAGAGAGGGTGAAGACTTTCTTTAATTTAGACAATTTAGGAAAATAAAAGAGTAAACTTTTTAAATGGAAATATAAACTGAAAAAAAAACAGAGAAGTTACATACAGCACGGCCATGAGCGTGTGATGACATGTGATTCCTCGGAAGCTCTCCACTTAATCCGCTGTCATATTTTGGACCTGAGACATCTTCTCCACGCCCATAATTCATGCGCCAGCTTAACATCCGTTCAGCAATCTTTTGTTTCTGATCTTGATTTCGTGGTGGGTGATTTGAATCACTTGAATCATCTGCATCCCGATCGCGAGGTTCCTCCCTTCGAACCGGGGGACGCCCTGAAGGGTAGAAAGATGAATGGAATGGATGATGTTTAAGATCCGGCTTCGAGAAGTCAATTATAAAACTGGTGTCTCTTATGCTTCATCTTGAACTGGGGACCAAACTGGTTCCCACTCTTTCTCTTATTCATAATACTGTGGGTTGACAGGGAACCACTGAGACTATTACCTTCAATTGGGGTGCCGATATCATCCCCATCGACCTGACGTGAGGCTCCTGGCTGCGACTTCGAGGTCTTCTGTAGCACCGAAGAATGAAAGACAAATAACTTGAGGAATGAATACTACATTCAGGTCAGCACATGGAACTACAACCAGGAATAGCATAATCAAGGAGTTAAATAGAATTCTGCTGGTTCTACAGTTTGACTTTATATCGGAACGATTAGGGGACGGGAGGAGATAACAGAGATGGCGCTGACCCCTGGCTCATCGTCTCTCTCCATGAGAATTGCTTTCTCTTCCGCAGTATCGATCAGAAGTCGCCGAGGGGCAACCTTATACCTCAGCCAGATCTACGGCGGCCAGAATGCAGCGCTGAGTCCTTCCTACAGCATCCTACAGAACAATTAGCAAAAGAAAACAAGAGAATCTTCTTTAGGAATCGGTCTTCTTCTCTTCTCCCAAACAATTCTCAATACGAGAACAAAAAAAAAATAAAGGAGAACCTCATCCATATCCTAAAATCACGCGGGAAAGAAAATCCAGCCAGAATTCAGATGATCACCACCCCGAAACCAAGCACACTCACAGCAAGAACAACAAACCTGTCGGCCTGATCCCGCCACCACAGCAGGACACAGGAAGCAACCACAGGATCGTCGGGAGAAGTTCACGCGGCCACCGGCGACTCGGGATCCAATGCTGGCTCGGCCTCCACTGACGATCCCGTCCCTAGCCGCCGCCGCCGCCTCTCTCTCTCTCTCTCTCTTATTAGCTTGGCTGTGCGGAGCATGATGAGGGGGGTGGTGGTGGTTTTGGTGTTGCTGTTAGATCAGTGATGGAAATGGACTGGACGCTCGATCCGAAAGCGACCCTCCGCCTACTGCTATTACCACTCGAGCTCCCCTTATTATTACCCCGCTTTCCGAAGAAGAAATTCATCTCGTACTTACAGCAGTACGTCGTTTAGAGATAATTACGCGTACGATTTTATAGTAACGACGTATAAATAATACCTTTGTTTTCGGACAGCTGAGCAGCGAACGAGCTTCTACCAGCTGGCGCGCGCTGGCCGTGGCCGACACTACGAGGGCAGTTTCGTAGATAAACTAATTCCGGGGATGTTTCTTAATACTGATGACGTCACCCATTGGCCGACCGCCTCGGCGGTAACCTCACCCCTCCGACATCTGACTCAACCAATACTCGGCTCTGATTAAATAATTAATTAAAAATGGAATAATTTTTTTTATGAGACCGTATATTAAGTATAAACGGGGTCTGAGTGCTTTTAATCAAAAATTAAAGATAAATATATTTGACAAATGCCCGACACGCGCAAGACTTCTGTAAGCAGTCGGTGCCGGCACGTGCACCGACTCTATTTTTCCACGAGTTTGACCCGCCGTCTATTTCTGAGAACGAATGCTTGGTCGTTGGCAGAGGTTGAGCTGTCGCGGTCAAACCTATGCAATCACCTTAGAAAAAAGCCTCCGCCTGATCTCGGAATATCTGATCTCTGATGAGAGCGGATCTCGGGGAGTTTTGGGCTGACCCATCAGCGGCCCATTTAAATGATGGGAGAGCTCGTTCGCCTCGAAGTTCTCCGCTCAATTGAAATCCTCCACGCGTCATGTTAATATAATCTAGATTTATTTTTTATAATAATCGACAGGAACTTAATTTGTTAAATAATTATTACCAGATGCCCAGGCAGCGACAAGAAGACAAAGTTAGGGAGCCGAAAAGTCAATCCTCGAGGGAAGGGGTCAAGTCTAGAAAGTCAAGGTCGTCGTCTTGTCGAAAAAGGGAACGCTGCTACTAGATTAGACCACCTGGCTCCCACTCTCGGATTTCTTCACCGAGGATGCAGTGGAGTTGGGCAGAGAACAAGAAACGGAAGAAGAAAAGAAACACGTCTAAACATCTGGGTCAACCCAAACCTTTGATCGGTCAACCGCGAAGTCAGCCTTTCTAAGAGTTCCTAAGTGGTTTCCGTTAGACGAGCGCTACAGTCGGGCATTCCAGTTGCTGGCGCTGGGCTGGCGACGGTGGCGGCGGCGGCGGCGGAGGATCCACGGGAAGCGAGCCATCAAGCACCTTGGTCACTTCTCCCATGGCGGGTCTGAGGCGCTCGTCTGGTTGAATGCACCAGAACGCCACCCTCAGAGCTCGTTCCGCTTCCTGGGGATCCATCCGCGCTCCCATGGCGGAGTCCATCACGTCCTCTGCAAGCCCCTTTGCCCACTCCTGGTAAACAGAGTAGGGCTCCTTCCCAGTCACCAGCATGAGAACCATCTCCCCGAACCTGGCCACATCTTCCTCGGCGGCTCCGCCGCCGCCGCGGCGGCGGAGCGCACAGAGGCCGTAATCCGTCACCTTCGCCTCCATGTCTCCGTTCAACAGCACGTTGCTCCAGCTCAGGTTCCCATGGCTGATGAACTCCCTGCATTCCGAGTGCAGGTAGGAGAGGGCCCTCGCCACACCTCTGCAGATCTCCATTCTCTTGTCCCAGGTGAGCTTCCTGCTCAGCCTCGGGTCCGTCCTCCATCTATCGACGGAGCCATTCTTGGCGAACTCGTAGACCAGGAATCTTCGCTCGGACTTGCAGCAGTAACCCTCCAGCTTGGCCAGATTCTTGTGGTGAACAGCGCCCAGAATTGAAATCCATCTCTGGAAATGCCTCTCATCGACTGTTTCCGAGCTCTCTGCGAGCTCCTGCAACTCCCTGATCACCACAGTCTTCTTGTCTGGGAGAACACCTCTGTAGGTGTGCGGCCCCAGCCGGTGTTCGAAGTCGCTGCTCACACTCCTGATCTCCGAGAGCGACAGAGGGATCAACCCTACTGAACCCCCGCGCAGCTTAAGGGAAGCTCTGCTGGTTTCTGCTGCTCTCCTCCTCCTCCTTATGAACCAGACTGCAAGACCGAGCTGGATTAAGAACAGGGCGAGGAATACGGCTGAGGCTGCCGCGGCGAGACAGGAGGTGCACACTGGCCGCGTAGCTCCGCTCGCCGGCGAAGATGGCGGCGAAGGTGAGGAAGATCTTGAACGGCTCCCGGGTAGAATAACGGCGACGGGATCCAGGCAGATCTTGACGAAGGAGAATGACGACAGAGAAGGATCTTGATAGCCTGTGATGAATGGGGTCCTTTTCATCAGGCACCAAGCTTCACCGTTGTTGGTTGAAGTGACAGAAGTGCAGTAGGGGTCCTTCAGGCAGGATCTCTGGCACTCCTCCATGCTCACCCGGGTTGAAGCATCTTCCGGGGGGTAGACTCCGTACAGAGACGTGTGCTTGAGCATAACCATGGTGGCACCGTGGCCGCAGTTCTTCCTGTAGGGTGCCAAGCAGGTGGAGCTCGAACCAGGAGCTTCCCCGAACGGGCATTTGCAGCCGGCCATGCCCGATGTGTTGAAGAAACAGAGGCCATGGAGGCCGCAGGTGGCGAAGACGTCGCACTGGTTCTGCAGCGCTTGCCAAACAGACGCCCACGAGTTGGATCTCCCCGTCAGTGAGTACATCCGGAGGTTGCCGTCGACGTCCAACCTGATAAATCGGAAGACGACGGAAGAATCCCCATGGTCGTCTCCAAATGTCGACCACACCGGGTTCAAGCTCTGATCGAGGAGTTGCAGGGAACCGTCGTTGGTGAACATGGCGACGAACGGCGGCTCTGCAAGTGGAGCTTCAGTCTTCCAGTAGGTGACGTTCGTCTCCCAGCTGAGCTTCATCCGGCCGTCGGCGTCCATGGAGAAGGTGTAATAGCTGGCGACAGAGTTCCTGCCGGCGGCGCGCAGGGTCTGCGAGGAGGTGAAAATCTGACCGGGGAGGAGAGTGTCGGAAGGGGTGTCGAAGCTCTGCCAGACAACGCTATGATTTTTGTTCACGAGGACGAAGTTCCCATCGTCGAGGAGCTCGCCGGAGGAGACGGAGGAGTGGATGGTGTTACTGGTCCAGGCGATGACCCCTTCGGAAGAGTCGAAGAGGACCAGCTCCCCGGCCTCTGTGAGGAGGAGATAGGAGTTGACCCCCACGGACAGGTCAGCCCCGGCGGCCCAGACCACGGTCCTCTCGCCGGCGGGGATCGACGGCGAGTTGAACTGAATCCCGACGCCGTATCGGTCAGGCCGGTCGGAGAGTTTGAAGAACCCCAGGGCGAAGCGGCCATTGGCGGAGACCCAGTGGTTACCTTCCGCGGCGGTGAGCTTCGACCCCAGAGGGACTCGTGAAGCGGCAGAAGAAATGGTGGGGAAGAAGATGACCAAGACGACCATAGCAAGAAGCATCTCGAGAAGAGTTAGGGCTACCGAGTCGCCACCCTGGGAGCTTTTTTCAGCAGAGCAAAGTGGGTCACCGGAGAGGAAGCTCGCCCTCCCCCTCCTGGGGGGAAGATCCCCCTTTGCGTCTCTTTTACCAGGAATCAGGCCATCCTCCGCGATTACGGACGGGAAGTACTGCCATACTAGCTGGTAGCCATCAAAATCACTGGAATGAGCTGACCGGAGCAAGCAGGGCACCGGCGACAAATCTCAAGGCCACGGCCGTGAAAATGGCCGGAGCAAGGAACCAATGGCGAGCAACCGCAGAGATTCCAAAGGGGGCCTCCGGTGACAGAGCTTACCAGAAAAGGGCGGCGGTGAGAACCGCCACTGCAATCGCCGCCAGGTCGCCACCGGGAAGCCCCCGCCACCACGCCAGGGCGAGGGATAGACGGCAGGCGTGCGCCACCGGAGGAGGAGATGGGGAAGAGCAGCTGCAGAGCAGCCCGTGAGAGCACACCAGACCTTTTGGGCTACCGATGGAGGTGCTGAGTCACGTGCTCGCCAGAAGCTTTTGTCGGTGGCGATGGAGACATCCGTGTGAACACGTGCAGTCTGGAGTGGCCACCATTGGACACTGAGGTGGGGAATTTCTGCGTCCTCTCTCTCTCTCTCTCTCTCCCTCTCTCTCTGTGGGCCGGAAAGAGCTTGCTGTTAACGGGCTGGGCCGAGCCCGTTCCTAGAGAGAGAGAGATAGAAAGATAGAGAGAGAGAGAGATTCGCACGCCGGCGGTGAGGTGGGTTCTCCGGCTGCCGCGTGGCTGAGAGAGGATCAGGACGCTCGCAGTGATCGGAGGGGAACTCCTAGTCCAACTTTGACAGGAGACATGGAGACCGTGAAGATGATGACGTAAAGGGCCCGATGTTGCGCCGCGTGTGCGTCGCCGACATATTCGGGGCCTTGTTGTCTTCCATCCAACCGCCGGCGAGGTCGTTGTCTCCCTTTACTTCCAACGCCGCCGCCGAGTTGAGCGGAGGACGCTACGTGTGGCCGAGCTTCGTCATGTTCCTCCTACCATTGCGGACAAATGCCCCAGAGGAGAGCCCTCTCCTCATTTCTCACTCGAGCTTCCCCTCGCAGTGGATATGTCGAGTGATCGGAGGAGAGATAGCAGCAGGAGCGGAGGAGAAGACGATGAGCATGAGGTACGGGAGATTCACGCTCTGACGCCGCCGCGGCCCCCGGCGACGGCGAGGAGCGGCGCCGCCCGGTCGTCCTCCTTGTCGGAGAGCGAGGCCTCGAGCGAGCAGTTCACCACGATGAGCGGGGAGTTCAACGCCATGGTCCTCGCAGGATCCACCATGCCAGCCGGCGACGAGGAAGCAGGGGGCTTGGGCCGGATCCAGGAGGAGGAGGCGGTGGGGGAGGCAAACCCGCTGGCCATCGTCCCCGACGGGCACCCCTTCGACGGGGTGCCCTCGCTCCGCCGTCGCACGGCGGCCCCGACCGGCGACGGCGCCGTGGAGGAGGTGTCGCTGGAGATAGTGAAGAAAGAGGAGGTGGAGTCGAAGATATCGGCATGGCAGACGGCGAAGGTGGCGAAGATCAACAACAGGTTCAAGCGGGAGGACGTGACCATCAACGGGTGGGAGAGCGAGCAGGTCGAGAAGGCCGCCACCGTGCTAAAGAAAGTAGAGGTACGCCAAAAGCCCTCGCAAGCTCTCCATGCTTAGTTACAGAGGTTTGATTACTGGTGCATGTGGTGGCGACGGTTTTGCAGAGGAAACTGGAAGAGAAGAGAGCGAGGGCCCTGGAGAGGATGCGGAATGAAGTGGCGAAGGCGCGGAGGAAGGCGGAGGAGAAGCGGGCCTCCGCTGAGGCGAAGAGGGCGGGGAAGGTGGCGAGGGTCCTGGACATGGCGAACCTGATGAGGGCCCTCGGCCGGTGCCCTTAGAACTCCCCAGTTAATGCCTCGGAGTTATGCCTGGAGAAGAGAAAGCTGGAGAGCTGAGCGGTGCATCTTTATGACAACGTAGAGAGAGATAGATACATAGATAGATAGATAGAGAGAGAGAGAGAGAGAGAGAGAGAGAGAGAGAGAGGGCTTGTGATGTTAAAGATGATCTGCAAGAACCCTTTTTTTGTATGATTTATACATATATTGGAAGACGTTTATGCCCATATGTATCGATATATTGGAAGAGGTTGATCCATCCATGTGTTTACAGCCACTTAACAGTCGGTGGAGCTCCGTGTGGGAGATGGACTCCTCTCTCTCTCTCTCTCGCTCCGTGGCTGTTCAGACTGCCTAGCTCAGCATAACATATTGTCATCAGACGACCAAACATCTAGAGAGAGAGAGAGAGAGAGTGATGCCCCCTTTGGACAGGCATGGCGTAAGTGCCCCCCTCGTCGAGGGGAAGAGGACGTAGTGGATTAGGCCTCGGGATGTCGGCGACCTCCGCCGCCCTGACACGTGGCCTTCCTCCCCACCCCCGTCGCAACGTTGAGAGGTAGCCAACAGAAGCGACACCTTACGTCATGAGAAGCTGTGGCGATCCCAACTACGTCTACATCGGGGAAGGAGGCCTCACGTCGATCCACTTTCTTACCGGATACGCCAAAAAAAGCTCTCACTAAAAAAGCTATCATATTTTTGGTAATTCCAATCATCTGAATAGACTTTTCCTACAATCAATAAAAAATTTTAAATTTTTTGAAGATAAACATATTACCTGCTACTTTGAGACTTTCTAAATCTGTCTGCATAAAGTCTACCCACAGACATAAGTTGATTATCCGTCTTACTTTATCGTGCTGGCAGAAATATTTTTATAATCCTAGTTAATTAATATTGGAGACCCATTTTCTTCACGTAATTAAATAATTAATTAATTAATAGCAGTACCAGGCCGTCAACGTTTTCATGTTAGATGCGACCACCTAATTGACTTTATAGCTCTATTATTATTATTATTATTATTATAAAATAATAAATGTCGATGATCTCCGTAACTGTGGTTGTTGGTTGTAGAAACAAATTTAGGGGTAAGTGGCCCCAGAGTACGGGCCAGTGGCAATTGGATCTGGTCCACGGAAGTGCTTGGTCGTGGTGAGACAGTGACCGGGGCCCACCACAGATCCGGAGTCTCCTTCGGTGAGGCTCGACCTCTCGTTGGTGGGCCCCGGTGGTCTGCTGCCTCGAAGGATCTAATGGGCTCCCCCATCTCCGCCCGACGACCAGGAGGGATCATCCACCAGTGAGAGCCCATTAGGGGAGAATATTCCGAGCATATACCCTCCCACTTTGACTTTAATTTGATTTTAATTTGAGAATCACATAACCGGTTTATATATTTTTAGGAAATATAAAAACGTCAACTTTTATGGTGGGGGGGGGTGAACCGTTGAGTCGTCGACGCGACACGGCGCCGTCATCGATAAATAGGCTGAAGCGGAGGCGCTGACGACCGCGTTTGCCATCCTCTCATCGTCTCCATCGAATTGGATGCCCTCCAATTTTCCTTTTTATTTCTGCCCATTTAACAGTTTTAGGTCATCGGTGATCTCGTTGGGGTGATGAGGAATCAAATGCGGGAGACGGGGACGGAGGAAACCGGCCGTCCGGCATCACCGCAGAAGAGCGTCGGCACGTGGATCTCCCGCCGAAACCAGATTCTCGTCTTCTAACTTGGCCTATTTATTTCGGGCTCCCCTCCCCTGGCCATTGCCACCCTGATAGGGGGATCTTGAGTCTGGGCTCACGAGAGGTGCCTGTTCTCTCCGATCTTTGTTGGTAAGTCGTGGTTGCCCCCCCTCTCCGCCGATATGACCCGGCGCCGCCATCGGCGGTGGATTGGAGTAATGCCCCGGGCTGTTTTGTCTTCTTTTGCCATGACCCGTGGTGCAATTCTCCTGTTGTTGGTGAAATCGACTTGGAGGGATTTCTTCTACCTATTGATCCGTAGACGGCTCTTCCTTGTAATCATGGCATTTTCTGGATCCTACGACGCATTTGGGTTGTTTTTTTTTTTTTTTTGCATGAGTTGGACGTGTGATCTGTGATCCTCTTACGCTTGATCGCATATTTGGCGCACTGTTTCTTCAACGGTTCATCTGGATCTGGGGCAAGAATTTCCCTACCTTCTCCATGGAGTTTTTGCCGTCTCCGTCTTTTATTCTTTTAGGTCGCGAAATGAAGACCATTCGATTATCTTTAAATAATTCTGTTTGTTTCTGTGGTACTTTTTTATTGAGTAATATAGAAATTTTTTGGGCTTTCACTTTTTTGACGATAAATAAAGAAAAGGGTCTGTATCTGCTCTTAGCTACAAGATGGAGGATTTCCCCTTTGACTTCTAAATTATGGACTGAGAATCTGATTTTGATTATTCCATTTTCTCTCTCCCTCTTCCTTTCTGTTCAGGGGAGGAGGTGGGGGGTTGACCTACGCCAAGAAAGACTCCACCCTCCTCATGGTGAGATAATTTCCTTCAGAATTTATCTGTTTACGTTTGACTAAGAACACCGTGAGTCAGTCAGGTCAAACTAGTGGCCGTAGAGCATTAATTCTTCGGTGTTTCTTGTTCTCAGGGTGAAGAGGTTCAGGCACCCTTTCTCAACGGCTTGGATGAGAGCTTGCTGGCGCAGCTTGATTCGGAAGCTCACGGCGATCAGACTGTTACGATCTTTGGGGAGAAGATTGTGAGTCTAGCTCATCAGCAGGCTTTACTGAATCTTTACCTTGGATGAAGTTCCACATGATGTAGTCCATGGCATTGCTTCTTTGGGCAGTATGTGATCGGCGAATCGGAGAATGGAGATTCTTCTTCAGCTTGTGTGAGAATTTTCGACTTACCAACGGGAAAATGGTGAGATCATCGAGCATTTCTCACCATCTTCAGCTTCATCGGAGATCCTGCATGCATTCTAATTTTTTTTGATGATCGTCAGGGTGGTTCCTTCTGTGCTTGGCGCTACACCAGCCCCTCTGAGAGGGCACTCTGCTATGGTTTTGGGTGAAGACCGTATACTCGTTCTGAAGCAGAATTCATCTCCTGAAGATTGTGCCTGGTTTCTCGAGGTCTGGATCCGGAAGAACGTTTCTTAATGATTTATATACTCCATTTCTTATTTAAAAATTCAGGATTAATCTTAATTGCTCGTTAATTCGCGATTCATGTTGTTTCCATTGATCAAAAATTTTATATCTTCCCCAGTTAACCTCGTTGCCACACCATTGTTTTCTTACTGATTATCTTGAATTTTTTTGCACAACTTTCCTGGCAGTTCAACACGCCGTTCATTAAAGAACAGAGGAAGAAGCTTGGGGTTGAAGTGGTCGCCTGGAGCAAGGGGGTGGAAGGCGACTGCCTGAAGCCCATAGTCATCAGCGGTCCCTCTGGTGTGGGCAAGGGGACTCTGATCTCGAGGCTCATGAAGGAGTTCCCCTCCACCTTTGGTTTCTCTGTCAGCCACACGACTCGCTCCCCCAGAGAGAAGGAGAAGGACGGCGTCCATTACCACTTCACTCAGAAAAATCGCATGGAGCAGGACATCAGCGATGGCAAGTTCCTGGAGCATGCATCCGTTCATGGGAATCTGTACGGGACCAGCATCAAAGCGGTCGAGGCTGTGATGGACGAGGGGAAGGTAATGCCCATCAAAGCAGTGGTGGGTATTTATTCAGTAAATAAATTGAGCGATTCATCTCAGTTTTGCTCTTCTTGCAGAGATGCATCCTTGACATCGATGTTCAGGGGGCGAAATCGGTCAGGGCCAGCTCTATCGAGGCCATATTTATATTTATCTGCCCGCCGACCTTTGAGGAGCTTGAGAAGCGCCTTCGTTCAAGGTAGCCAGGATCTTGGGCCTTTGAATTCCGCTAAAAACTGTGATCAGATTCTATCTGGACTCTCTTAATTACGGTAAAGGATTTGATAAGATGCTGAGATCTCAGCGCGATGGCACCTGTTGCAGGGGGACTGAAACGGAGGAGCAGATCCAGAAGAGGCTGAGAAATGCCCGGGCGGAGCTGGAGGAAGGAAAGACCTCCGGCATCTTTGACCATTTATTGGTGAATGATGAGTTTGAATCCTGCTATGCGAGCTTCAAGGTAGTATTTTCACATCTTTTATGGACATTATTTGTCCATTTTCTGTTATTTTCTGTTCTTTCTAGTTCCGGGTCGGAGATATTCTGATTTCGTCTCTGCAATTTATCCAAATGCAGAAACTGCTCGGTCTTGAAGGGCTCAAAGGTTCAGCTCACGTGCCATGTAAGCTCAGACTGCAATGACCCATAAATATTTCTACAGGTTTTCTTGCATATACCGCTTATGGAAACTGAACCAATCATCCAGCTAAGAAGATCGAGGAAATAACGAGCCACTCTGCGTCTAAAGAGGATGGCAAGATCTTGATCCACTGCGGAGCCACGGAGACGGGGAAACGGCCCAGCTCCATGTAAGTGGATGACGCTCATTGATCTCTGATGACTCATGATTATCTTTATTTACCCATTTATTATTCTTACTTTGGATTCGAAATAGATACACGATTGATGTGAGCTCGCTCAGAGGGGGTGCTCCGGGGCTGACGATGGGGCTGAAGATTCATCCTGCCGTTGCCTCCGGGATTAAAGAGCTCTGAGGGCATTCTTTCGGGTGAGGCTGGTCTCAGATTTCTGCACTGATACTGACAGATTCAATTTTGGGTAGGGTTAGAAGGAATGAACCAGTTAATACAGATGATGAGGAAGATGGAGATCATCCCAGAGATCTGGCTTCACATGCCTTTAGTTTGCTGCCTGATTATCAGCCGGAGGAGGAGAATTATCTGTTTTTATTTTGTTTTATTCTTTGGAACTCCCCCCGCTTTATTACAGAAACAAGATTAATCACCGCTTGATGCTATGAGGTATCCATGATTTTGAACGGCTAATAGAAACACTACGCAGATTGCTCATCAAGTGTGGCTCTTCATCAGCTTCCCAAGAAAGATTACTTTAAATGTTTCTTACCTCGCTTCGTTTTATCTGCTCGATGTCTTCCTAGCTTCTAAGATTATGCACGGCATAAATTATTGGCCCACTGAACGCTGGGTGAATAGAGATGGAGAGAGAGAGAGAGATGGGGGGGGGGTGTTGACCTCCATCAGTCGTAGTGGCGAATTATTGCTTAATGAAGAAGGGGTGTAGATGGAAGCGTATTTATTGTGGGAGTTGAAGGCAGGGCTGGTGACGAAGGGAGGAACTCCATTAAGTCAGGAGGAAATGGACGAGGGAGCTTCACAGGAAGGTCTGCGCCCGCTAGTCCCATATGTAGAATTCACGGGAGGAAATATTTTAATGTAAAATTAATACTTTGTGAAGATTATTTTGCATTTAGCTGTCGATCGGTGCGGAGCTCCAAGAACAGCAAATAATTTTGACTATTATTCACGCTATGGAGTGTGCATTACCAATTAGTCAGCAGAGTAAGTAATCATGAAATGGACGGCCAGATTATCGTCGACTTTCTGAATGCCCATTTTGCGAAAGAGTTGGGGGGGGGGAGAGAGAGAGAGAGAGAGAGACGACACGCCTCATTATTATAGAAGAAAGTAAAAGAGGAATAGTACAAGTTTACGTGCAGCCTCCACTTGGTCCTTGTGCCGTTCCCACAGCTGTCATGGGCTGGTGCACCCATCATCATCCTCCCGTAGTTGACGCGGGAACCTGGTAAAGGAACGACCCCACAACTAGCTAGAGAGAGAGAGACAGACAGACAGAGAGAGAGAGAGATTCTTTTCCTATTACCGTTTGTCTCGTCATTGTCCCCACCTTCCTGTAGCTCCATCTTTCTGATAGACTCCTCGGCGGTCTCTGAAGGGACGAGAATGCGCCTTGCAGAGTCCACTATGAAGCCCTCCTTCGAGCCCTTATCGAACTGTGAGAGCAGGTCATCGTAGAACCCATCCACGTTCAGTAACCCCACCTTCTCATGGCGCCACACACTGGGAGAGAGAGAGAGAGAGAGAGAGAGAGAGAGAGAGACGAAGACGACGACAATGAGAACCATTAGGCCTCTGTTGTGAGTTTTCTTCAGTCATAATTTGAACCTTGTTCGTACCCAATGGGGTCCACCGTAAAGTGACAGAGCCATCGTAAGACGAGAAAGAGAAACCAGGGTTGAGCTTGCAAAGGAGGAAGCACACGATTGAGAGAGAAACCTCCTGCACAAAGGAGATTCTCTTTCCCTCTCTAACCGGTCGCCACCCCAGCCGAAGGGCCGCATTACTGAACGAAGCTATGTTCCTTGATCTGCTCCCACTGAAGACTCAGATCCTCGCAAACTGAGCCTAGACAATCATCAGAAAAGGAGAAAAAAAAGGATTTTGACTGTGATTTCTAGGAACAGGGGAGCGGGGCCCACTGGGATCTTGAATTGACTAAAACCCAATCAGTTTATCAAGATTCAGATTAGAGAATGGGGTCAACTCTATTATAGATATGAAAACCTCATTGGAGAAAGAGCTTCACGGATTTTACCCAAGGAAGAACCTGAGTTCCTAATACGAGAAATAATTGCTGCTCTCAACAACTCAGGTAAGATCCAGTCGCTTTGATTCCAAGAGAATGTTCAAGGACGTTGACCTAGTTACCTGTGCTTCTTGATGCTTCAGGGGCCCAGGTCTCCAGAGTACTTCAGATGTCAAACGCTGAGAGCTAGGGTTCGTCATTCTTCATTCAAATCAACAGATCAGACGAGAACAGTAGACCTTGTAGAGCTGGGATGCTGAATAATCCCTCAAGATTCTTCATTACTGCAGAAAGTCAACGAGCAATGGCAACAAAAAAATTCCTGGACCATGGAGGCAACTCTCTTGGTCTTCTCTAGAGTTATTTCCATCAATGCTTTCAGAGTGTATTTATCTCGTCTTCTAGATGGGCAGCATCAGACCCTTCCCACAGAGAAATCCAGCGAGCTGAACTGCTTTGAACCTCTTTCCAACAAAGAAAACCATCAATCTACCGAACCCAATGCGGCGCATGTGGATCAGAAAAAAAGTCTTCCTTCACAATAGGCCGGCATTTATCAGCATTCAAATGATGAGGAAGATGACTCAACAATATCCATAACTGATGCCTCCACTGTTGAGCGAATGCCAAATCCTTCAGGAACTTTTCTGCCATGCGCATCTGCGTGCTGATATCTTTCTTGGATCGCAGGCCCACGGTGGAGTGTGAGTTGCCAGATCTACGAAACCCCTCGACGAGTTCAACCAGTAGGCTCTCCTGGGGTTTTAGAGATCCCTGCAGCATCTCCGCCGGCGCCTTCCCCGATGAACATTCTAGGCTGCATGCCCAGGTGAACCAGATGAGGTGCTCAAGTCCGAAGAAGAAAATCTGAGAGGCGTTGCAGCCGGATCTCCCACGGATTCTGAGACGACGGCGTGTTACAGGGATATGCCCTTGTCGACGTCTGCAGGTGTCTGCAAGGTCTCGTCCGCAACAAATGGTTCCATAAGATAAGACTCCCTCGCTCCCTCCCTCCCCTCCCTTCTCTTCCTCTGTGTTCTCACACCTACGCACATACAAAGAGGACAATAAATCTCGTACGAGCTCTTCTTTGGGCAATAATATGCTGACATTATACCGTCTGATGTTTGCGGAGAAGTACGGTGGCGCCAAATCTTACGTAGCCTTTGATTCTGCCATTGATGATCCAAGCTTTGAACTGCGAAAGCGGTTGAAAGCCATACAGTAATGCGAACCCTAAGAGGATATAGGGTGGAAAAAAATCTCTGCACCTTATTCACATCATAGATGAATACTAGTTATATACAAGTACATGGGACATAGAATAAGGAAACTACCTAACAAAATAGTAAACCGACCAACTTAGAGCCGAACTCCTAAATATGCTTTCTTTCCCACTCATCCCGAGTTTACACGTGCATCTGCTTTTTCGTGAGACTTATTAAATCTAAGATAATACCCACATTTTAAAAAGGGAGAGCCAAAGCGGAGACTTCTTTTATTCATCTTCTGATTGGAGGAACGCCTTTTAGTAACAGTTGGCCATTTACTCTTCGTCTTCTCTTCTTACAAAGGATTGACTTCCTTGACTTTCTTTTACACCCTCCCTCAAGCTGAGCATCAAGACGGTACAAAGCTTGTTTCTCATCCATAGAAACTTCTTCTTTAGTAGATGTTTGGTTAATGTGTCAACGAGTTGATGAGAGTTGGGCACGAATGTAATAAGTTGTTTAGAGGCTACCCTTTCTCAAACAAAGTAAAAATCAATTTTCACATGTTTGTTCTCCCATGAAAAACTGGATTTGTAGAGAGGTAAGTGGCACCAATGTTGTCGCATTGAAGAGTCAATGCTGAATGTAGTAGAATTTGAAGTTCTATAAGGAGTCATTGGAGCTAAATAAGCTATTTTGTCATGTTTGCTAATGCTTTGTATTCGTCCTCAGTGTTGTTGGCTACTTCTTTACCAAGATATTAAATTGCATCCTAAGAAGATGAGATAGGCTTCGATGGATCGTCTATCTTCCTTGGAACCAACCTTGTCAACATTGCTAAAGATTGTTGGTGTGTTGACATTGTCTTGGCAAAGCTTAAGATCATAAAAAATAGTCCCTTTGAGATAGTGTAAGAGGTGTTTTAAATATAATCAATCTTTAGGTGTTGGAGAATGCATCTTTTGGTAGGCTTTATTCACGAAAAATGAGACATTATGTTGAGTTATGGTGATGTATTGAAGTGCTCCAACAATACTTCTATATGTGGTGAAGTCAATTGTAGAAGGATGAACAATGGAAGAGGATGAAGATGTGGAGCATGAAATTGATAGTGGTTTACATTGGTCTATGCTAGTTGCTTGAAGTAGTGATGCAATATATTTGGATTTAGATAAAATGTATCTAGTCATATTTTTAAAAAATTCAATCCCAAGAAAAAAATGTGCTAGACCTACATCTTTAATAGCATAAGTAGTAAGAAGTGAAGAGATAACAAAATTAATGCAATTTTGATTGGGACTAATAATCAATATATCATCAAGATAGATAGGTAAAAAAATAGAATTTAAAGAATCATAATTAAAATAGAGGGAGGTGTATATTTTAGAGCCAAGAAATCTGATTTTATTCATATGTGTGGTTAATTTTTGAAACAAAGCCCCAAATGTTTGTTTTAAACCATAAATAGATTTTGAAGTTTGCAAATATGATTGAGTTAAGATGAATGATGAAAACTAGGAGGTTTTTCAATGTAAACAATCTCAAAGAGATCTCCATATAGAAATACATTGGACACACCAAGCTAGTAAATATGCCAATTGTGGCTAGTAGCTAATATAACATTAGTTATTTTGACTACTAGATTAAATGTTTCATAGTAGTTAAATCTTTCTTGCTGATGAAAACCTTTGGCTATAAAATGGGCTTTATATCTATCAATATTATCATCTGATTTATATTTCAATTGAAAAACTCACTTACAACTAAGTACATAAATGTTTGAGTATCTAGGTACTAGAGTTCAAGTTTTATTTTAGATAAGGGCATTGACTTCAGATGTCATGGCATTCATTCACTCGATGTGTTTTGATGCTGAGGTGAAGCTAGTAGGCTCAAGTAGGTGCTTGATGGCATGAAAACATTGTGGTAGAGGATTTTTGGTTGTAAGTGTGAAAGTGTGAGCCATAGAGTTGAAATTGGTTTGAAGAGAAGTTAGATTTATACTATAATTGGTATTAAATGTCTTTTAGAGGTTCATGTTTAGCAAGGGGGTTGATTGGAGATTTGTGGAGATGATGAAGTGTGAGGAGGTGATTGTGATGGAGAGATTAAAGGAGTCAACAATGTAGGATTATTTTCAAGCAAAGGAGCTATGTGTTGGCTAGGTAGGAAATGTTGAGGTTTTTTTTTTTTTTTAAATTGTTGGTGAAGTAGGTAGAGGAGTGAAAAATAAAAATTAAGAAAGCTCTCTAAAATTTCATTTGTAGATGAGGTAAATTGGGATAGTGAAATGAAGTTAATTTGTGAAAAATGGAAAATATTTTCATGGAAAATAATATGCTGGGAAATATAGATTTTTCTCAAATTCAATGAAAAACATCTACATTCAGTGTGAAGGAACTGTATCATAATAGAATGTATTGTTTTGAATGAAAGTTAAGCTTATGTAGATTATAAAGATGTATGTATAGATAACATAACTAGTCAAACATATTTAATGAATTACAATTAGGAGATGATTTGAATAACATTTCATATGGAGATTTATTTTTTAGAACTGGAGTAGGCATGTGATTGATTATGTGAAGGCACATACAACTTATCTCATAATTTTTGAGGTATGGAATCTTGGTGAAAGAGTGAAAGTGTGGTTTCGATAAGGTGCCTATGTTTTCTCTCAATTGTCTCATTTTACTTTGGGGTATGAGGACATGAAACTCGATGAATGAAGTGATGGGTCTTAACGTGCATATGGGTGATTGATATTTACCTCCCTAGTCAAATTGGACTGAGATGATTTTAGTTGAAAACTATCTCTCAACTCTATTTTGAAATTCAAGAAAAATATTACAAACATCACTTTCGAATTTTAAAAAATATAACCATATATATATATATTTACTAAAAACATATATAAAATCATATCATAGAGAAAATTAAAATAAGACAATATTAGAAAAGGATGTTTATGTGATTTTGAATCACAACATGAGTCACATCAATAAAGTTTGGGGAGTTGTGTCACTGATAGACCATAATTTTCAATTATTTTTCATCAAAGTTTGAAATTGAGGATATCATAACCTATTATGCCATATATTTGGGTCAATTATTTTTCTAAGAAAAGTTGTAGATATTTTGAAATGTGACTTTAGTAGGTATGATCCATCTTCAACTATGTCCTTGAGGAGGATTTTGTGATTGGTCTTGTCCTTCACAAGGCAATAATCAGCATGAAATTTAA
This sequence comes from Spirodela polyrhiza, assembly GCA_024713555.1. Lineage (NCBI taxonomy): Eukaryota > Viridiplantae > Streptophyta > Magnoliopsida > Alismatales > Araceae > Spirodela > Spirodela polyrhiza. The sequence goes on from CM046532.1 coordinate 3,422,168, forward strand.
TAAAAACATCATTGTCAATGGTTAGCTATTTGACAAATAATAGATTTTGAGTGATTTCTATAACATATAAATTATTATTTAATTTTAATAGAAAATAAATATATTTTAAATAAGAAGATCCAACAGAATTAATTGATAGACTTGATCCACTACCAATTTTGAGGTTATATGATCCTTGATAGGTGGTTGAAAAATTGAGAATACTTTGGTCATCTGAATGTGATGAGTTGTTCCACTATCTGGGTACCAAGATGATGAAGATGGTTTTGAAGATGGTCTAGTACTCATAAAAAAAGTATGGGGAGATGTTTGAGAATTTTGATTTGTCTGCATTTGATCTTGCTAGCTACCATCTAGGGAATTGTTTGTGTATCTCTATGTACACTTTTTTCATGATGACCAAATTGGAAATAAATTTGGCATTTAGGTTGCCAATTTCTGTTACTTTTGCCTCTGTTTTGTGATTGTCTTCTATTCTAATATTGCCAATTGTTCTTTGATTGATTTTGATTGGATGAAACTTAGACATTGTTGGCCATAAGAGAAAATTGATGTTTTGATTTTGTTGATGGACGGCAAATATTACATCATGTGACTTGAGGCCAGCTATAATGCCTTAAAATGTGAGATGATTCAAGTCAGCATTAATGCTTATAGTGAAAGGTATGTAATGTGTGCCAAAGCCTCTAAGGAATGCAAATATTATTGAAACCTCAATTAGATGTCTAGCAGAAGATAATTCATCAGCAATGCTTTCGAACATTTTGATATATTCTTTTGTCATCCTTTCTCCTTTATTTGTATTATGGAGTCTTCTCTAAAAATTCATAATTCTTGACTTGTCTCTAGATGAATAGGCAATTTCAAGAGCCTCCCACATTTCCTTTGTCATGTTTTTTCATCTTTTATTTGATAGTACATTCTCGGAAAGAGAAGAATTTAGAAATCTGAGGACTTGTTGATCATTTCTCTGCCAGATTTTGTATTTTGGATTCGAGAAATTATTGTTTTGATCTGCAATAGACATGACATGAGGATCTTCTTTGATGAACATCATAAGGTCGTATCTATTCAAGATTAAAATAATGAAGTTTTCCTAGACAAGATGACTGTCACCTGAAAATTTTACCAGTAGGATTAAGCCGGTTGGAACCACGAGAGAAACTTGTGTGTTTGAAGCCATAGTAGCACGAGAGGTAGCGGCGTTAGACTCAGCTGATGCTGTCATTCTGAGCCTCTATTGCTTTGATACTATGAAAGAAATCAAGAATGGAAAGAGAGAAGAAGAGAGAACAGAGAAAGAAGAGAATTATGAAATTGTATATTAGAAAGAAAAAGAAGTCTACATGCCTTCAGATTGAGGTTTTATTTATAGGGTTCTAAATAGTGTCGTTGGATTTGTCTCAGCATTTCCAGCCGATGATCTGCTGAGTCTGTATATAGCAGGAGTTAGGTGCCTGCTGATTGGTCAGGACAGCCGGGCGTGCTGATTGGCGGAGACTTCTTTTATTCGTCTTCTGATTTGGAGGAACGCCTGTCAGTAACGGTTGGCCGTTTACTCTTCGTCTTCTTACAGAGGATTGACTTCCTTGACTTTCCTTTACAGGAAGAGCCCTCACAAGTTAGATGATGGAGGTTTTCTACGTTCTTTGTAGTCAGTCGGCTTCCGTCGTTGACTTGCCGCTCCAGGGTTGGTTCATCCGCAGGCTTGTTCTGCGATGTTCGTCTGGTTCTGAGATGGATGGGGAATAGAACACGAAATGGATAGTCTATGGATTTAAATACAGGGAGGCTGCATGCATACCGTGATCCATCGGGGAGCGTCGATTGTGTTCTTTCTTGGTGGCGTCTGATGGATTCTCGTCAGCGTCGACCTGGTTTGATTAGCACAAGGACGTGTGAGCTGCGATGATGATGCTGTTGGGGAAAAAACAGAAGGTGGCGGAAGAATTCTTCGAGGCGCCCACCGTGAGGACGACAACCGTCACGTCGTCACACTTGCCGCAGGTCCGTGGGTGCCCCGCCGTCCGGCTGGCCGCCGCAAAGGGCGTGTCTTTACCTCCGGCGACGGCAGCGACGGCCGCCTGAGCCAAGGCGCGAGCCGTGTACAATGCGTTTCGGCGGGACCGCGCCGCTCGCTTTCTCGTTACCAGGGCGGCGATCTCCTCGTCGAAGAGGTTGTCGAAGAGCCCATCGGTCGCCGCCACGACGACGTCGCCCGGCGCAAGCTGGACTTTGAAGGTCATGGCGCTGTCGAGAGGGTCAGCTTGGTCCACGCGGCCGATCTGATAGGGGTGATTGAAGCTTTTCTGCTGTGGAGGGGAGCGGTAGGAGACGGCGCCACCCCGCACCACCATGAATCCGCTGTCGCCGATGCAGACCACCCGGAGGAATGGCCCGTCCACCGCCCCGACGCACGCCGTCGACGTCCCCCTAGCGGTCGTCCCCGCCAGTGCAGTCTTTAGCACCCCTTGCAGCAAGGTCCCGATGACTCCACCGCCGGAGAGTCGCCTGATCTGGGCCTCGCAGGAGGACATGAGTTGCCGAGCGAACTCGCCGGCGTCGATCCCTTTCCTGCTCCAGCTGCCGACCCCGTCGGCCACCCCGAAGGCGTTTCCTGCCTTGCTGATGAAATGGGCGTCCTCGCCCAGCAGTTTCCCTCCTTTCTTCGGCATGTAGGAGGACCCCACGCCCAGCTGAAACCCCCGCGGAACAGCCGTAGCGGCCGCGGACGTGCTCGGCGTCGTCGTCCCACGAGGGGAAGAAGACGACGCCGCCGCCAAGTCGCCGGCGAGCACGGACCCCAGCCCTCCGTCGTCGGAGATGTCCGAGGACTCGCCGGCGGCACCGACCCTCGTCTTCTTGGGCGGAAACGGAGGGACTGAAAAGCCGCCCAGCGGGTGGTGCCGCTTGCAGGGCTGTGATGCCAGATCACCGGAGAAAGCAACCATTTCCATTTCCCCCGATCTCCACCGCGGCATCGGGTTCTTGATTCTGCGCAGGCGGAGATAGAGAGAGAGAGAGAGAGAGAGGAGAGAAGGGGTCGCGAGAGGGGTGGCCGGTGAAGCGCGGGAAACGCTTTTAAAGGGACTGGTTTGAGAGATGGGGGGAGGGTTGCTTGACCACGTGATTATCTCCTAATATGGCACAATAATCTCCTTTATCGAAATTTCTGCTCATAAATTTCCCTCTCATCGTCTAATTTCGTATTTTTTCCCGCCATCGATTTCGTATAAATAAAATAAATGCTCATTCTGTGGCGGGCTCTCTCACAAAAAAAAAGAAATCTTTTTTCCGTGTATATTTTAATTATTTTGAGTACAAGAAAAATCTGGGTAATAAATATTTAAATTTGAGAGAGAGAGAGAGAGAGAGAGAGAGGAGAGAGAGATAATGGCCTTCCCCTACGGGCCTCACAGACGGCTTCATGCATGGGGACCCATGTGATATTTAAATATTATATTATTTGATTTCGTGACGTTTTATTTGTAACAAATAATATAAATCGGAAATGGGTCCAAGTTCAGTGAATCTCGACGTTGACCGGTGGCACATGCGGCAGCCGGGTTGTGATATATCCACACCCCTTGTCTTCAACGTCTGTCCGGTTCAGCTGGATTTATATATGCGTATGTTCGCCCATCGAATAGACCTAAGTTGGGGTGAAAACAAAAAATAGGAGTGAAGATAGCATCAGAGCCCCCCGCATTTCCAGCTGTGCCGTAGAACTGGATAGATCCTGTGTTTATTTATTGGAAAATGACATTTTAAAATAATTTAATTTCAGTAATAATAATATATTAATAAAATAAAGAAAGGAGGCGGGATTTTCTCCACCCTCCTCGATCGGCTTTCGTTTGTCGCCGCCACCACTCGCTCGGTCGACGCCGTTGACGTCACTCGCCACATCCCCTTCCCGAGCTGCCACGATCGCTAGCGGCTAGCCGGCGGCCGCGAGGTCAAACCCCAGATTGTCAGACGGCTGCGGCCGTGCTCTCTTCTTCGCCGTCCCTCTTTTTCTGTCTCGCTCCCAGGGGATTCTTCTCCTATTGCCCCTGCTTCCGTGGTGATCGATGGCTGCGATCGGTGCTGCGAGCTCTGCCGTTTCCGGCGATCCGGATGTGTGCATTCAAAGGTATCGCGGTCTGAGGCCGTCTGGTTTGGCTCCCCTCTCGAGGTCCATCAGATCGGTGCCTCCATCTGCTGCTAAGTTCTCCGGAGTAACCGCAGTCTCTACTGTAAGCATCTTGCTCGTCTTCGTCGTCAGCCTGATCGTCTTCTTCCTTCTTTCATACTGAGTCCTCCCTGCTTCAGAGTATCCCTGCCTTTGGCCTTCGTCCACTATGCGTTAACGTTATCAGGATATTTGTCTGAATGTGGTCTGGGTCCTGTGCTTAGCTTCTCTTTTAACGATGTTCATATTATGGAATGCGGACTCTCTCATAGCAGCCCTCCGTGGATCTGAAAGTAGGATGGAAGAAGACGAAGCGGGCTCCTCCAGACTGACTAACCTGTAGAAGGGATGAACATCTGGAAAGATGATTAGTGGCGTGGGTTCTTGTGGAAACCGTGTGAAATCATTCAGAAGGTTCTTGTTCCCATCAAGAACGATCCCCTCCCCCAACTAGCACCCTGAAAAAATTTTAAACTATTCCATACTAATACAAAATTTTGAGGAAATTTGTTGGATGTTTTAACTTATATATCCCAAAAAAATCTAACGAAAAGCTCATGATTTTGTCTAAGTGTGCGAATCCACGTTTTTTTTTGTTTTTTTCCTAATTGAGCTCACACTATCCTTGATCCCTTTTGAATCACGACTTCTATGTTCTACCTACTATTGAGTATCGATTGAAATGCCACAATTGGTACTTGCAAAGCTCATGTATTGACCTGTATGTGATGAATAGTTCTGCATCCTCGAAGAAGTTAAGTGAGACCATCCTCTACCATTCACTGTTTCAGTTTTGTTGGAGAGATTCTCCGTATTTTGTTCTTCAATTTATCCAAACCCTTTTGGCTATTTGATGAACATACCAGTAGATCTATCATAAAAAGGATTAAATGGAGACAGAATCACAACTGAAAACCTCCCAGGACAGAAAAAATTATGCGTGAACTTTCTCTGAGATAATGTGCCCTACGAAGACTTCCATAAAACATTCTGTGTAGAAGAGGCCGTATGTATGCTTCAAAAAAATTCAAACAGCACCCATGAAGGATAACAAAGTAATATTAGGATGTATTTGCATCTGAAACTGCCACCTGTTTTTATTTATAAATACATTCCTGGAAGGCTGCTTGTTTTTACAATTTACTCGTGTTTTCTTTTTTTTTTTTTTTTGGAGGAAGGGGCTAGCAGGCGTTTCTGTTGTTTTCAATAAGAAATCCGTGATAATTAATCAACTTAACCAAATGTTTTAACCTTTGCTCTCTCTTTCATCTGCCTCATCACTTGAGCTTTGCTTTGCAGCCCGTGAAGACTGACTCAGCCGAGACTAAACGGAGCAAGGTTGAAATCTTTAAAGAGCAGAGTAATTTTCTCAGGTACCCTCTGAAGGAGGAGCTAGAAACAGAGGCGGGCAATATAAATGAGGCGGCGACACAACTGATCAAGTTCCACGGAAGCTACCAGCAGACTAACAGAGATGAGCGTGGTGTAAAATCATACCAGTTCATGCTTCGCACCAAGAATCCCTGCGGCAAGGTCACCAATAAACTCTACTTGGCCATGGACGACCTTGCGGATGAGTTCGGCACCGGCACCCTCCGCTTGACCACCAGGCAAACATTTCAGCTGCATGGAATTCTAAAGAAGAATCTGAAGACTGTTTTGAGCACCATTATCAGGAGCATGGGATCGACACTTGGAGCATGCGGCGATCTGAATAGAAATGTTCTCGCCCCTGCAGCGCCATTCACAAGGAAGGACTATCTATTTGCTCAGGAGACTGCGGATAACATTGCCATGCTTCTAAGCCCTCAGTCCGGTGCCTATTACGACCTGTGGGTTGATGGGGAGAAGATCATGTCGGCGGAGCCTCCTGAGGTGGTGAAAGCTCGTAATGACAACTCCCATGGGACCAACTTCCCTGATTCTCCAGAGCCCATATACGGCACCCAGTTCCTGCCCAGGAAGTTCAAGATCGCTGTTACAGTGCCCACCGATAACTCTGTAGATATTCTGACCAATGACATCGGTGTGGTAGTAGTAACTGATGCTGATGGGGAACCTCAGGGCTTCAATATTTATGTAAGTCATAAAAATATCATACTCTGTGCATTTGTTTCTATATCGGAGGGTGATAAGTGGCGTTTTTCGTTGTAAATATTTTGTGATTGTAGGTCGGAGGCGGCATGGGAAGAACCCATCGGGTGGAGACGACGTTCCCTTGCCTCGGGAAGCCCCTTGGTTACGTGCCGAAAGAAGACATCTTGTATGCTGTGAAAGCAATTGTTGTGGTGCAGCGTGAGCATGGGAGAAGAGATGAAAGGCGGTACAGTAGAATGAAGTATTTGGTCAACGAGTGGGGAATTGAAAAGTTTCGGAGTGTTACTGAGGAGTACTACGGCAAGAAGTTCGAGCCCTTCAAAGAGCTACCCGAATGGGAATTCGAGAGTTACCTTGGATGGCATGAGCAGGTGGGTACTACCAAAATCACTTTTTTTTTTGCCAAGATTTTGTTGCAGCAGGCATCCACCTGCTGCTGTGCGCTGGATTTTGCATGGCGTCTTCTATTTTGCTTACCATGGAGAAACTCTGTGTGGTCTTTCCTGGAATTCTTGCAGGGTGATGGTGCCTTGTTTTGTGGACTTCACGTTGATAATGGCCGAATTGGGGGGAAAATGAAAAAAACGCTGAGGGAGATTATTCAAAAATATAATCTGAGTGTAAGAATTACTCCAAACCAGAACCTTATCCTCTGCGATATTCGCCAGACATGGAGAAGGCCAATCACCACTGCTCTTGCTCAGGCGGGCTTACTGGTAACTGATTTTACGCATTTGTGTGCTGCAAAATGTTTGATGCTCCAATTTAGCTAACACGATGTCATATTTAATGACCTCTCTTCTTTCATTTTTTTTATTTTATCAATTAGAATATTAGACAGCACTATAAAAATTTCCCCAAGGTATAAAGAAAAATGAGTAAAAACAGGGCTCGCGGGCCATTCGGTTGTTGATATGAAGTTTTCTATGTAGTCCATAGAGGAAAAAAAATTCCCCACCTGAGGAATGAGCATAATGTGGAGTAGATCTATCATATTTAAAGGTTGCTTTCTTCGTGCTCAACGGCTGATTTTCACTGTTTATGCAATCCACAGCTTCCGCGGTATGTTGATCCTCTTAACATCACTGCAATGGCGTGCCCAGCTCTACCGCTGTGTCCTCTGGCAATAACAGAAGCTGAGCGAGGAATACCAGATATTCTCAAACGAGTTAGAGCGGTTTTTGACAAGGTAATCTGTTCTCCTATGGTGCTCCCACTTTTTTTTTAATCTAGAAAACATAGGAAAATAGAGGTAGAAAGCCCTAGGTTTGATAAAACATAGAGACAAAGGAGGGAGAGAGAGGGATCAACATACACCTCAAGTTTTCTCTCTCATCCACCAAGTCCCTTAAATAGGGAAACCCCATCATTATTTTTCCCAAAATACCCTTTAACCTAATTACTCATATCTCCTAACAGTTAGGGATTAGCAATGCAGAAAAAAAAATGTGAGCGGAAAAAGGAACCTGCTTCAGATTTCATGACGAAAATTTATATTATGGTTTCATCAGGAAAATGGTTGGTCTGAGGACAATGAAATCATGGTACTCAGTGTGTGCGTTGTTTCAGGTGGGCCTCAAGTTCAAGGAATCAGTCGTCATAAGGGTCACCGGATGTCCCAATGGTTGTGCCAGGCCCTACATGGCTGAACTAGGGCTTGTGGGTGATGGACCCAATAGTTACCAGGTAAGAAAAAAAGCTTTTGGTGTGATATAATGATGTAGAGTCGATTCTCCCTATAAACTTTCCTTTAATTTAATTCCTTTTGAATGCAATGTTCAGATCTGGCTTGGGGGAACGCCGAACCAGACAAAATTAGCTAGGACGTTTATGAACAAGGTGAAGGTCCACGACCTGGAGAAGGTTCTTGAACCATTATTTTACAACTGGAAAAGAAAACGTTTACAGGGAGAATCATTTGGTGACTTCACAAATCGCATTGTAAGTGCCTAGTAACCAACTTTCGTACAAATATTTCAGTAGGAGTTCATGATTGTTTTGTCTGTAATTATTCTCAGAAAAGAAAAAAGAACATGTCTGTCTCACAGTAGATATGATCTTTTAATAATCTGTCTTTATGTTTTCTGTGTAATTTCTGGAGTGATATATGAAAAAATATAAAACAGAACGGATATGTAAAGAGCTGAGATATTCACAAAGAGTCTTGACCTTGATTATATCCACAAATGGGATTCCAAACTGTTATGCTTATGTTTCTGAAGTTGTTACTTGTTACCTTATTTTGCTTCCACCAACTGGGGAAAGATGAACGAATTTGTCTGGTGATGTTCATCAGGGCTTCGAGAAACTCCAGAGCATAGTGGAGAAATGGGAGGGCCCAACAGAGAGCCCAGCGGGGTTCAACCTCAGAGTTTTCTCTGACAGACAGACATACGAAGCCATGAATGAACTCGCGCAGCTGCAGAACAAGACTGTGCACCAATTGGCGACGGAAGTCATCCACAACTTCGTCTCAATCCAGCAGAATGGCAAAGGAGCATGAAGTGCCGGATTGGGCCATTTTTAATCACATGGAAGCTTGAGTTCCATATCATTCGTTCTAGAAGAATCCAATCTGTTGCTCTTTCTGCGTCTCAAATAGGAAGGCATCCATGTGTCTTGGATTGTTGGTATGATGTGATAAATGGGAAGAACGAGATGATTTCCCTATACCCAAACCAATTTTGTAGCAGACTCCTTTGGCAATTAATTATATATGCTGTAATTTTGGAGGGAGATGAGACTGGCTCTGCTCTACACTGCAACAAGAGCAGACAACTTACTTTCATGGGGTGGAGGAAAATTGGGAAGAAACTCAATACCATTCTTCAGTCTAGTTCCTCTAATGAATTATTTTTTAAATACTCAAATCTTCATAGAACGCATCCAGCCCCACCAATTCACACAGCCCCATAGTTGTGACTGTGACAAGAAATAATGCAGAATGAGTCAAATTATTTCTCTTGCTTTCATGCACTGGCATCAGAAACAGTCAGATATACAACATTAGCTATCTTTAACTATACAGCCATCTACCTTAGCTTACCTTCCATCCTATCCTGGTCTGACTTTCTATCCAGAACAAGATGAAATGATCGACACTATTTTCTGAAGCATCTTCTTTGAGTTGGTATAAAATGAAAATCAACACAAGTCATATTAAGCTGGATAACGGTTGCTCATTGTGGCTTCCCTCCGTGGAAAGGTTGTCCTCATTCGCAGCAACCTCCAAATCGATTAGTAAACACTCACCTGTTGGAGAAGCAGCCAATTCTGCAATCTCTGAGGAACCTGAATCATATTGCCGTCCAGTTCCAACTCCATTCAGATGGGTCTTATCATCAGCTGGAACCCCAGAGTCCGCCATACCCATTACCAGGGCATCAAAGTGAAAGCTGCCTTCTGATTCCTCGTGTCTAACAAATTTCACATCTAAAATTGATTCCTCCTGAGAAGTGTGTGGCACTTGGTGACTATCCACCTTTAATACACCACCCAGAAAAGCGTCCAAAATCTGCTGGGTCTCCTCCTTTGACTGGTCCCGGGTATGATTCATGGGTCTACAACCGGTGACAGAGTTGGGATCATCGCAGACCCCCGCTCCCTTTAGTCTCTCGATTCTCAATTCATGATCCTCCAGGTGTACGTTAAATTGATTATGGAGGGTGTGCAACTGGTCTGCGGAATCCATGCTGTTTTCACCCGACAAATCCATGTCGAAAAGGTTTTCAGTTTCGTTTGCATCCGTGGTCGAGTCTGAGCTACCACTGCCATTCCACTTCTTCGAGGCTCTGGTTGGATAGGGGGATTCTGCTGGAGCATCCTCTCTGCTTCTAACATCATCACCCCATCCATTTCCACTCTCCCTCTCAACATCATCCACCAAAAACTGGTTGTCAGATGAGCCTTCTTCAGAGACCGAACCTCCAGAAATACTCTGGGGCCACTGCTGGAGGTGACTTTCCTCTTGCCCTTTACCCCGTTGAGCTGATACGAAATCTGAGATAGATGCCGAATCGACACTTTGCACTCCACTGGTTTCGTTGAAGGTTGTGTCTTTAATTTGGCCTGCAATGCCCGAAGAAAAATTTCCATCCGGACTAGGGTTATGATCGGCCTCATCAGAAGCTTGGGACAAAGAATCGATCTTATTTTTGGGAGAGTTGTTGGAACCTGACAGCATGAACGCCTTGAGCGCTGAACTTAATGCGTCATCAATTGAGAAGGGTGCTCTGACTTTAGTACAAGGAACCACAGCTGATCCAGAAATGTCACCGCTGATGGCAGGCTCATCTTCTTCGTTGAGAAAATCCGGTGCTTTTATGAGCAAACCTGGACATACCAAAGCAGAGGGAGATCCTTCCCCATCAGCAGCTGCCAAGACCGGATTACCATTTGGCAGATTTTCGCCCACATGATGATCGTCGACAGTGGCATATTCTTTGACCACCTCCGGGATGTTAACAGTTTCATCTTCCTTGGTCAAATTGAGGCCGTTGACGGCGGCATCTCCATTGGACAAATCCGGAAGACCAAAGCCTCCGTCAGAATCACATTCATCAATTTGAAACTCCGGTGCTGAAATCCTGGAACAATCTATTGGTCTGGAAGACTCTGTCCTCGAGGAAAGTGAATCTAATTGCCGTTCTACTTGCTGAAGCCTTGCATCGATGCAACTGAGAGGCTTCAGTATGTTCTCTTCAAATCTCGAAAAGAAAGCTTCCATTCTTCCCATTCTCAAAACAATCTCGTCCAATTTTTTTTCAAGACCAGAATTTCCATTATCTTTTTCCGGAGAAGATCCAGGTACATGTCGGAGACCTGAATTGTCAGTTGCCAACGGTGTGATCACTTCATTGAATTCAATTGGCACCAAAGTTGACTTGTGCTCTTGCCCTTCCAAAGTGGAGCATATTTTCGGCAATCCTGATTTTGCTGTTTCAGGCTTCATTTCCTCAATTCCTTTTTTTCCATTATTTCCATGTTTCTGCACAGCAGAGCTGAAAGAAGCAGCCGTATCATGCACTCTACTGCTTCCTGCCTTTGACAGTTGCAGAATCCCAGGAACAAGCATGGCCAAGAGAGAATTCCCAGCCATGTCTTCTCCCTTGCTCAATGGAGGGCTTGAGTCTGCCGATTCGACTGGGTCTGCATAGATATAAACTTCCTCTATGTGAATCCATTCTTTGGCTTGGAGGGACAACAGACGGAGTTTCAGGGACATGCAAGGACTTGCATCTGAAATTTCTGCGCTTGCCTCAAAATAAACCTGCAGGAGTTTCTAATCAGATTTTATTCGTATAGCGCAAGAAATAGCTGCATTCACAATTCAGTCAAGAAGTTAAAAATTACCTGACGGTTTGCCTTGACCGTCCCATCTCTATTGTCAGAGAAAGGGTTATTCCCAGCACCAAGCTGAGGAGACTCGGGAACTTTGACTTCGACCCATCCATCTTCTTCACTGCTTGTGTTATTTCCACCTTTAGTTGTCTTCCCAGGAGCTTCGATAGATGCATTAGAGTCCTTCAGGTGTTCTTCCCCACCGTCAAAACTGGGTAGAAGAACTTCCTTTTCAGTAGGTCCACATCGCACTGTACACAGGTATTCATTGTCTCCATCCTGTTCTTCCAAAGCGTAATATATCTCAAACACTCGGGCCGTGCTCCGTACATAAACCCTGTGAATTTCATGTCTCTCCCTGAAACAGACTGCAGAATACAAATAGTTGGTAGTCGGCCAAGCGGAATCGAGTTTACCAAGTAGGATCCATATAATACCACATATTTGTGGTTTCTTCTGCATTGAAAATTTGCTCAAAATAAATCTGAAGCAAATCTTACCGTGGAAACTGACATTAGGAAGTGTAGGCTATTTCTGTACCATTAAACACTAACAGCAACACAACTCCCATAAAAGGAAAGCATCTCCATTGCAAATGGTACTGGCGTTGACAAAGCCCAACCATTGACACTCATAAACTGGTGACACTGTGATGGTGGTGTTTGAATAAGATAGTTAATGAGAAGATACTAACTGCTACAGCCATAAGAACACCTAATTAAATGAGGTTAAAGCCAGCAAAAATTCTAGTATTCTACTTCCAGAGGATGTCTGTATTGGCCAGAGGAAGTTGTTCATCACGCATTTAAGGGCATACCTAAAATGTCTTTAGATCCGTTTATGTTGTATATGCACTTTTATGGAAAAAAAAAATTCACGCTGCATCTAGAACTATGAGCACCTGTAGTCACAAAACAGCAATACAGATCCCAGGCTTCGTCGTTGCCCTATTGAAAGTAGCATATAAGCGAAGCCTAATTTTAGGAGAAGGCAATTTCATACTTCATCTTCCAAAGGCGAACGAAGTGTAATGGATGGTCGAAGAGAACCCTAGATTTCCCAGAAGTGACGGGAAGAAAAAGCAATACGGCCAAAATAAGCATGAAGGGAATGGGGATTCTTCGAAAGGGCGGAGGGTGGATCTCAGTTCCCAGTTGAATGCGAAAATCCTTGGCATAAGTGATTTATGAGCAGAAAAAGAGATGATGATGGTGCGATGGATTGGGAGACATCAGCAGAAATATCGACAGCAGATTCAAGAAGAAATCCCAACCACTTCGGCAAGTACGTTCGGTCTGCCCTAACTCCGCCGAGCTCTCTCAGGGAAATGCATTTACAAGAGAGTAGAAGAGAAAAAGTGGCGAAATCAGGAACTCCGGAGAAGAGCGAGATGTACAAGCGCACCTACCGGTGATTTCACACGGATCGGACTCCCGACCAGCCGGCCTTGTCAGAAGCAGGCCTCCGGAGACGCAGACGGCGCCGTCCTCGTCGACGACTCCGACATCTTCTAAGATCGACTCGGAGGTCTCTATGCAGATCGTATCCCGGAGAGACCCGCGGGAGAGCGTCCAACTGGATCTACGCGACGGCGTCTCTCGTCCGCCGCCACCGTCGCTCTCAGTTGTCGCCGCCACCATCGGCGCTGGTGCTTCCATCAGTGACCGAGATCCCACCCTTTTTCTGAACAAAAGCTCGCCGCGGCCCTCAGGCTCCACCGCGCCCACCGATTGCTCCTCCGACTTCTGGTCAACCACCACCGTAATTCTCCGCCGTCGCGAAGCACAGATCTCCCTCGAAATTTCCCGACGATTCAAGGAATTACTGCCCCCTTTACTCCTCACCGCCTCTAGATAGAGAGAGAGAGAGAGAGAGAGAGAGAGAGAGAGAGAGAGAGCCGGACCTCGTGGGCGGAAGAGGAGAGGAGGGAGGGATAAGATTGATCTGTCATTCTCGGATTATTATTTATAATCCCATATAAATCGGGAAGAGCATCAGGTTCCCCAACAGAAGAAGCAAGCATGGATCGGTCAACCTATATGGATCAATTCCAAGCATACTTGGCCACAGACGGAGCAGTTCAAGAACCACGAACAGCTTCTCCGAGAACAGCATTTCTTTCCAAAAATGGCGAACAGGGGGAAGGAGTGCATCGCCCAGGATGCCCAAAAATGGCCCTGACGCGCCAAAGAATTACTATATACACCTCCGTGGAGTGGCTTTCTGCGGCGTCTATCCGTTGACCTTGGGGAGAAGGTCAACCGGCCCGCTGATCCTCCCAACCGTTGGAAGTGCAACAAGCTGACGTGAACGGGCGGGTGGGCGGGGATCTCATTTCTTCTTCACGATCTTGGGGTTCTTGCACATCCGCACGCTCAGAGGGGTCACCTCCACGAGCTCATCCTCCTGAATGTACTCTATGCAGTCGTCGAGACTGTAAGTCAACGGCGTGTCGAGAACCACTGCGCAGGAACAGGAGAGGGAAAACCGTGAGCGACCCAGAAAACGGCAGCACGAGAGAGATTCCAAGGTCAACGCGCACCCGTCTGCTCCTTGTTAGAGCGCACGTTGGTGGCGGCCTTCTTCTTGCAGACGTTCAACGACAGGTCTCCGGGGCGCTGGTGGATGCCCACGATCTGCCCTTTGTAGACCTCCGTCCCGGGGCTGACAAACATCTGGCCCCTCTCTTGGGCACTGAAGAGCGCGTAGGACGTGGTGGTTCCATCCTCAAAGGCCACCTGCAACCACAGAATTCCATTCGCGGTGAATACATATTCCAACTCGACCCGCGCGCGCCGGCCGCGGCGCGCCCGTCTGCCGTGCCGTGCCGCGCCGCGCGCAGCCTTCCCACCATGGGAGGAACCCCAGAAAGGAAATAATTATATGTAATCACTCATGGAGGAGATGGGCATTATTTACCAGTGATCCCTGGTCGCGGGTGCTGATGTCTCCGGCCCAGGGGCCATAGCTGTCGAAGACCGTGTTAAGAACAGCCGTGCCTCGAGAAACCGTCAGCATCGAGTTCCTCAGCCCAAGAAGCCCCCGGGTGGGGATTTTATATTTGATCAGTGAAGTCCCCTCGGAGCTGTTCCACATCGACCCTCGTTAGGACTTGCTTGAATTAAACGTATAGTTTCTGGGAAGATGAAGGGGGCGGTGAACAGACCCGAGCCCCTGCATGTCGCACATCTGGCCGCGCCTCTTCCCCAGGAGCTCGACCACAGCCCCCATGTACACTTCTGGGACCTCCACAGTGGCAATCTGCAAGACAACACAGCTCAAAGGGTTGACTTTTGCGCCAGAGATGTGCCGACACTCTGAGAAGCAAGAAGTCAAGCGATCTTCACACCCCCCCACGTAACACATATTTCTCACAAATGTTACCTCAAATGGCTCCAGCAGCTGGTCGTCCACGCGTTTGTTTATGACCTTGGGTGGGCCCACCATGAACTCGTATCCTTCTCTTCGCCTAAGAGAATGGCACCGCGGTCAGCATATTCGTCAATCACCAGGGAGGGAATTGATGAACAGGAGATGAAACCCTACATATTCTCTATCAAGATGGTTATGTGCAGTGTCCCCCTCCCACTGACGACGAACGTGTCTGCTGTTTCACCGTCGTCGACTTTCATTGCCAGATTCCTTTCGAGCTCGCGGTAGAGACGATCGCGAAGGTTTCGACTGGTAACATATTTCCCCTGGAAATTGAGAAGGTTTTCAATAGTCAGCTCATGGGGAAAGGGACGCTGACTTGACAGCTACTGGAAGATCTCAGAAGAGTTCAAGCACCATCTGACCGCCGTATACATGAGAAATACGGAGTTCATAGAGATAGATGCATAGATATTCATTCACATTAGAGCAGAAAATTGTGGGGCGAACTCCATTCACAGGTATCCTTAACTAATTTTTTGTCGTCGCAAGCTTCCCCACATCTTAATTTTTTTAATTGCGACGAGTTCTTCCTCCACTTTGAAGCAGAAAATTTCCCTCTAGTAGTAAGTCTAACAAATTTTCAATCATAATTGCTGATCCTGTGAGTTCTATAGTATTTAATGCGACTGAAATACTAGAATTTACACCTCTGAAGAATAAGATCATGTCAAGAAAATATCTAATTCAAAATATTACATAAGAATATCTAATTCTTCCGGGTGGATATGGATCTATACCCTTGACTTCATTCCATCCAATATATGTCAAACCCGTCAGACTTCCATATTGGAGTCCTATTGTCGTCTGCAGGCTATAACTTGCACAAATTGAGGATGCTCGTATCCATTATGAGGAAGTTCGATATAAGTGAAGAGTAAACAATTCTACCAAAACCCAAATGGTATAAATAAAACATAGCCCAAGGGCCAGCATGTATACAATGATTTACACAAATTGATAGAATAAGATGCACAATTCCCCATGGCCTAGAAATACTTGAGCAATTCCGACCAAAAGAAACAAAAAAAATTTCTTTGTTTTTCTGATGTCTAGCAAGAATGTCACCAGTCAAAGAGTATTTTATTGGCATTTAACGCGAAATATCAACAAAAAAATATTAATCATACCTCACGGCCAACAAATGGAGAAATATTAATGGAGAAAGCCATCTTGACAGTCGGCTCTTCAATCTTAATGGCAGGTAACGGCTTCCCTGTAGTTTTGTCAGCTATGGTCTCCCCAATCTGAGCAGCAAGGACGGGAAAAGTAAGCTTCCAGGGCTACGAATAATATGTAGTCTCCTGATCCATGATAGTGCAGACTGATGAGAAACCTACCATTATGTCACTAATTCCGCATACTGCACAGATGTCACCGGCCTCCACAGTCTCAACAGGGACTCTAGAGAAGTTTTCATAAACAAAAAGTTCACTGACTTTACCAACTCTACATGCGTCCTCTGATGTGCAAACCTTAGAAATCAAAAGAAAAAAGGTTGCTTCAATGACAAATCTAAAAGCAGATTAAGAAAAATCCATAGACTAATATACAAAATAACAGCCACGTATGATAAAATATTGTGTCTTAGTTTAGCTAAGTAATCACAGTATCAAACTACTTTATGCACTGTGGACCAAAAACAGCCAGAAACAGAGGAAGATGAGAAGAACCTGGGAGCCATCAAATGTGCGATGTTAAATAACATGTTTCAATAGGACGACTAGAAGAGGTAGCAAACTACTAACCGGATCATTAACATAACATATATCTTTCATTAAAAATCCAATACGTAAGTTAAGAAACTTTTGCAGTTAACAATATATTCACCTTCACTTCCATTCCTCTCTGCAGCACCCCAGCATGAAGACGACCAATAGCAATTCTTCCCTTATGTCCATCATATTCAGTATTCGATACCTGATACGTGAGGAAAGGAGCCAACTTAACACTATAAGCAAGTAAAATAAACCTTTCAAGCTATGTACGAAATCTCCATAGGCGATTTCCATAGGGTTAAAAATTTATTGACCTCACAGTGGATGCAGAGAAATTGTCATACTGAATGTGAACCATAATGATGCATGATGTATAACATGTAAATCCAGGAAAAATTACATAATTCATATGATATCATTATAATAAGAAAAAATGATAATAAAGAAGAGCAAATAGAAATAAAAAAACTGAGATAATTTGGAGAGAAACAGTAACCGCCCATCTAAAGAGTACAATCAAAATTAAAACAAACACAAATGACAAGACAAGAAGAAATTCTCCCAAACGAACGAATACGAGTTTATAAGAGATGAGCAGAGCATGATGATGAGAAAATATAGCTAACATCATACTCTCAGAAAAAAACCTCAGTGGATGGATGAGAAAATTATCTAAGCTAGCCCACTCTAGATGTTAATCTAAAAAGCATATGGTATTTGTTAACTTTTTACTAAATCTTGATCCGTTACTTGCCATGATTGATGGAGATAGATATCTGGCAATCGTTCTTTCAGGTGATCGCGGATGTAATGAAATGATTCCAAAAGCAAAAAAATGACAAGCTACTGTGGGGGTTAAGTTCTTCAAGTAAAAGCACGTAAGCAGTAGAAAATACAATCGAAGAAAGTTTAAACAAAACATTCCCAACAAACAATGAATCACAGAATGAACACTCACGAGCATCTGTAAAGCACCATCTTTATCAATGCTTGGCTCTGGTATACATCTGATAATCGTCTCAAAAAGCGGCCCAAGATCATCTGCCAAGTTATCTGGAGACAGTCCAGCTTTTCCCTTGATCCCGCTAGCATATATCACTTGAAAGTCGCACTATTACCAAGACAGTTCCCAACAAGTTAGATATGCAGCTGTATTTCTTGATAAAAAAAACTGATAGCACAAAATTTGGTTTCTATCTTGATAAATGCACCTGTTCATCAGTTGCATTGAGCTCAATAAAAAGTTCAAAAGTGGAATTGATCACAAAATCTGGACGGGCTGAAGGTCTATCAATCTTGTTCACAACGACAACAACTGCATGTCCAAATTCTAGAGCTTTCTTTAGAACAAATCGTGTCTGTGGCATTGGTCCCTCCACAGAATCTACCTGTAAGATATATCATTAGACTTTCCGGTAAATACAGAGCTCTGGAAATATCTAAGAGCAATAAAACGCATACCCATCATGAAATAACAACAAAAACCCAACTTCAAGAAGAATGGCGAATCATATATATTCAGAGACAACGGAATGTTAATTTAAAGATATCAGGGTCTCAAATTGAACAAAACTCATTCAGGCGTAACGATATTGTTTCCCAAACAAATAAGCTAATGTTTTGATACCACAAAAAAAATCGAAAACAGAGGATTATGCAGAAGATAACTTTAGGCGTTCCACTTCTAAGGGATCATCTTTTTCGTCAAAAGAAACGCAAGATCCTCATATAAATGGTTAGCAATGTAAACTTGCATTTTTTGCATTCTAAAATGCATTTCCTAGTAATTTAAACTACGTTAAAAATCTTAGGACCAAACTACCATATTAACAAAGACCAGGCCAAATAACATGATTAGGTGTCTGAAGTAATCAGGATTAGCTGATCCATGAAATTCTCTTGGCGAACATATATCAGAGCACATGTAATTGTAAGCATCATTAGCTGATGATTGTAGAAATTTTGTTTCACATTATCATGAAAGATTCAGATCAGACACCCTTCTGTAAGCGCATCAATAGATCACTATTCAATTTTAAAATTATAATTCCACGTAAACTCAACGAGAGAAAACATGGAGCAGAATATTATCTCAGTAACAGTCATTAGATTCAAAGTGATAGAAAATTGCATGCGATAGGTGATAAGTTATGACATTGTAAAGGTCAGAATTTGTTACCACTAACAGAACTCCTTCAACCATGTTAAGGACACGTTCTACTTCACCACCAAAGTCGGAGTGACCAGGGGTATCAATAATATTTATCTTCGTATTTTTGTAAGAGATTGATGTGTTTTTGCTCAGTATTGTGATTCCCCTTTCTCGTTCCAAATCATTCGAGTCCATCACCCTCTCTTGCACGAACTGGTTATCACGAAACACCTGAAACATAAAAGAATTCACAGTTACGTTTCATACAAATGCATTTTTTCTCGTACATTATAACTTCATAAATTCATAAAAAATAGCATTACATTCTTCATTTGCAATAAAAGAGGCATTAGAGTTAACTTGACATATTGCATAGCATTGCACAAACTTCAGACAGAACTCAATTCCAATGTAAAGTGGGTTGGCTAATTCATATTGTAAACTCGGGAATAAACCTTACAATAGCCATATGGTCCTAGTGTATATTTATTATTTGAATTTAAATAAACTATCAGTGGTGTTGTCTCAGAGCAAGGATCATCGCACACCTGATTGGGCAAAGTACCAAAAGTACAGAAGGTACTGGGATTCAAACAGTGGAAAGTACCTTATTTTGTGAAGCATAAAAACCCTCGGTAATTACTAGCTGAAGCTTGAATTAGGCTGTTTCAGCTACGGATTGATATGAAAATGATCAATTATCACAGGTAGAATCACTCAAGTCTATATTTAACCAATTGAGTTTGCTAAGAAACAAAGACTACTTGATTGACAGGTGTCTCAGACCATTAAAGTTTTATTTTCCTGATGATGAACTTCGGTGAAGATCAAAATATTACATACAGGTTTTGACATACTAGGTCCTATGTAGCAACTAAAGACCTAAAGTAGAGACATAGAGAGACAAGTGAAAGAAACTTACAGAAATAAGAGCACTAGGGAAATCAGGGTAATGTTGATGATGTATAATAAGTAATCCATCATGCACGAAAAAAAGAAAGATGTTTTTCCCATTTATCATTTTTAGTACTATTCATCAGTTGATTCGTCTTTCATGTTTGAATCATTAGTCTATATTTGTCACAGAATCACAGAAATCGAATTCTATGAAAGAGATTTCCGAAAATAAAAACGCATTAAATCCCGTGCAATAAGAGAATTTCCTACACAGAATCAAAGAAGTCGGTGCATTCATTACTTATTCGTAACTGGACCGAGAATTAATCAAATTAATGAGTTATTGAATTTATAAGATTAAACAACACTCAATCAAAATGTCCCCACCTTTGCTTGCCTCAACATTGCATCAACCAATGTTGTCTTTCCATGGTCTACGTGAGCAACGATTGCAATATTTCGTACATCTCTTCTCGTCACTAGTTGATTCTTCTTCCCTACTAAATTAGTAGAATCGAGAAAATTAGACACGTTATAAATGAATACGCATACATTCAGGTAGTGATAGAATCTTGTGCCAGAAAACTCAAGTATACACCAAAAAATAGGAAAAATAAAGTATTTATGAAATTATTTAAACCATTCCAGTCACCGAATTAGGAAGGAAATATCATTTCCTAGTTAAAGGGACAGAAGGGTAAAATTTAGCATGATAACCAACCATTTTGGGATAAAGGAAACATGTTGATGGATTAGATTAAATAAACGCCACAAAAAACATGGGCCTTCCATCCTCAGTGAATTATTGCATGGAAGGGGAACTTCAAAGGTAAATATGAATAAACAGAAAACCCTCCATTATCTTTGGTGGAAGGGGGGGGGATGTTTGGAGAATAATCGAAACAAGCAAGAATGAAAGAGCGCAAAGTTTTAGTGAAAAAACGACGACAATAAAATCCACTACTGGTCAAAATTACATAATATTAAATATAATTCCATGTATAACATCAACGAGGATAAAGGCTACAACAGTTGTAAACATTTCGACAAAAATTCGAAGGCAGCCTCGAGAATTTCCGTTGTTTACTCGAGCAGCCCAAGGATATCAGCATCCTACCAGAGGCGGTATTCTCCGTAGCTGAAGAAACAGAGCATCTGATGCCTTTTCGAGGGGAGGACCGCGAACGGACGCCAGCACAACCGCATTTCCGCACGGCCACACGCGGAGAGAATCCCCACCCAACCATTTCCTTCGATAAACGGATTGCTGTGGAGGTCACCGGAGAACTTGCGGCGGAAGAGTAAGGCTTGACGGCGCTTCCGAATCCCATCGTCATCTCCATTTGCGCGATCTGCAGCTCGGAGAGGGGAAGCAGGAACGCAGGTGAGCGGCAACGAGTGATGCCCCAGTTATCCGCTAACGAGACCGCCAGTCGAAATACGGATATATAGATGGCATGTGTCTGTTGTACTCCCGGAACAATTTACTTTAAAGACCCTACCTGTCGCCTCCAAGTTTTCCGAACGCACACACTAAGACACGGTGGAACTTGGAAGGCCACTCGCTTCTAAGGCTTAACGTGGTCCAGAGGGACGCCACAAAGGAGCCCCGTGTCTTTCGCTTGGCTTCTGTTACTTTTTCCCTGGTCCACATGTCCGCTGCAGACCTGTGGCCGTCGGCCTTCGCAGCTTCTGAGGATAACGGGGCCCACATCCTCATATTATAAAAAGCTCACACTCCTTTTTACTGGTATATTTTATTTATCGAAAAAAAAAATATTTTTAATTTTTTCTCTCTAGAGAAATGATAAATTCTGAAAAAATTTATAAAATGATATTCCTATTTAATAATATGATTTTATAAGCAGCGGTGGGATTTTATAAGTTCGTTCCGGTCGGCCAAAGCCCGGCCCAACAGCTTCGAACTCAACCCACAAATGAAATAGGCCCAGCCCGCCATGTCTGGCCACGTTCAGGCTTCGATGAGATTCTCTCTCTCTCTCCCAGTCTCTCTCTCTCTCTCTCTCTCTCTCTCTCTCTCTCCTCCCTCTTTGCTCTCTTTCTCTCTCGCTAAAAGCGTATTACGTGAACTTGAAGTGTAATGTGTGAAAGAACAGAAGCCATGCATTAAAAGAAGGACGAGCTTCGCATATGACGAGAAAACATTAACGTGGATCCGACCAGATTCAAGAAACGGAGCAGAAAACCCTAGTTCAGAGGTTAATGGAAGAGAGAGATCGACGCAGAAACCAGCTTCAAAAACCTAAACTGAGGAGAAGGAGAGAAACAGAAAGAAGCAGGACCCAGAGGAGGCAGGAGACCACAGCGCCCGGCGCGGCGGCGCTGCCCTCTGCGGCGGCGGGAGCGGCGGCATCCGTCTGGTTCGCCGGCCCCGGCGAGCCCCTCGGCTCCTCCGAGTCGCTCAGCACCTTCACGATCATCTTCTGCCCCATCTGGCAGTGACCCTCGATGCCGCTGATGAAGAAGAAGGGCCCCGAGCGATCGAGCTCCACTTCCGTTCTCCCTCTGTTATCGAACAGGATCGGATGGGAGGAGTTGCAGTAGCCGTAGTCCTCCTCCGTCACCACCATCACCGAGTCCTTCCTGTACTTGAAAACTGGAGCCACAGACGACCGATCAAACAGAGAAGATCAGAGAAGAGAAAACGCAGACGGGCGGAGAAGAAAGCTCCGGGGAGAACTCACCGACGGTGTCGCCTACCCGGAAACGGTTCTTGGACGCCCACTGGTTGTAGAACTGGGGATCGTCCGAAGACGGGACCTTCCATCCCTCGTCCCCCCCAACCTCGTAGTCAACGCCAGCCGCTGAGAGAGATCCCACGGAGGAGAACACCACGAGAATGACGATCAATGCCTTCCCAGACAAGAATGACGACGCAGCCATTGTCCTCCTCCTTCGATTACTCTCTCTCTCTCTCTCTCTCTCTCGCTGAGTCCTCGGAGAGAAGGATGGAGGAAGTGGGTTGGAGACTTGAAAAGAGAGAGCTTGGTGAAGGCGGGGGTGGCGCAGAGAAATGTGGAGGATCCGTTGCTGGTTTCTTTGACCCACCGAGTTCTGCGGAAGAGAACATTTCTGGAAGAAATTTCTGGAAGTATGGGGTATATGGTTAAATAGATAAAAAATTGAATTAAATAAAATATTTTAAATATACAGTGGTTTATGTGAAAAAATCCAAAAAATCCATTTTTTTTTTTTCAGAATTAACTGGGGTCCTGTTCGTAGACGATCGCCTTCTATCTTCGTTTCTCCGGCCAGTGGCGGAGGCTCCGGGAGGTAACCCAACAGAGAGTAGATGCCGCCGCTGATGCGATCGGTCTCGCCGTCTAGCTTTCCATCGCCTCCGGCGTCTCTTCTTTCTCCTTTCGGCGCAAGAAGACCGATCGCCGTCGCAGCTTTCTCCCCGTTCCTCTCGCAGTCCGGCGATGGGAGTGACAGCAGCAATGGAGTTTACAATCGTATGAGCAGGAGGACGAAGAGGTTGGGAGCGGTTGAAAGGGAGTCTGAATTCGAAATCGACAGGGAGAAGGCCCTGGCGGCGTTAGAGAAGCTCGATCAGCAGCTCAAGGCCCTGTCAGAGAAGGAAACCGCCCCCCCAAGGAGAAGGCCCCCCTCTCCTCCCTCTTTTTCTTACTCAGGTAATCTTTCTCTCAGCATGCCTCCTGTTTCTAATTGATAATATCAGATGAGCTGGATGCCATTTCTTCATATCCACTGTTAATATGCCGGAAAACGATCCGCAATTAGAAAGGTACTCGAAGCATGATGTCCCAGACGGTCTGTTCGGTAGCCTTTTTTAAAAAAAATTTACGGAGAATGGTAGCTCCATTCATCTATTTCCCGCATCATAGCCTGTGCAGAGATGTGCCAAGTTCATGGTCCAAAATTCCGCTTGACGGTCATTGTGATCAATAATCCAGACGAAATCGTCCAACCGTCAACCATGGTAACTTCGAGTCATGAATGTCATCTCTTCAGTCAGTATTGAAGAAATTGGGACCATCAACCACAGGAATTCCGTTATTGAGCAGTATCCTACCACGAGAATCATATGAATGGCTTGGTTGCTAGCGACGAAGTAGCCTATGTAACATATTCCCTGAACACGCGATGAAGAAATCTACTGAAAAATCCTTTGCAAGTTTTCAAAGCTGTTCTTCAAAAAACTTGTGTCCGTGATTATGAAACCAGTAGCCAGTTCGGGATCAAAGAAATTCTTCTGCGGTGACGATTTCATTGTTTTTTGCTAGATTGATCACTCGGTGTTCCTGAATTCTCGTCACTTGGTACTCTCTACATAAAAGCCCCTTCATAGAACACGGCAACCATGGCAATCGGCTCTGATCTAGTTCCCCAAAAGTTGACCACTGATGCAAAGGATGCGTGTCAGAAACTTGCAGACCTTTCCAGAAAGCCCATCACTTCTTCCAAGACATAATCAAACCAGGCTGCATTAATCCTTTAGAACATCATAGGATGCATTTTCCATTCAAAATTGAATGACACTTGCGTTATAGTGGAAAACATTTTCCTTTACGATGATCGATTCAATCCTGCTAAAGGAATTCACCAAATGAGCATCTTTGGTTCTCCTCTGATTCTCGATTCGTTGTTCATAAATTCAGGTTTTTCTTCTGCTTGTGGGGTGTTATGCAGTGGGTCCGATTTTTTAAGTGTTCCTTTCATAATAAAGCTTGTTCTCAGGGTTCATCCTAGTAAATACGTTTTTTTCTAAGATGGGCGCCGTGAATGATTAATAATAATAATAAATAAATAAATAATTTCTGAAAATTACTTCCCATAGGATTATTTTAACTTGAGGATCCTTAAATTGTTATAAGCGTGTTTTTTGCCTACATGTGGGCACTGATTTAATCACATCTTACGTTCATGAGATAATGCGCTATGCTGGTTGAGTTCATCTCCATCTTTGTTGCCTTTTTTTTCTTTGCAGTCATTTTGTCTAAATATGTGATTATTTTATGTGAGAAATTGTAGGAGCTGAATCTTGGTCCCATCTGAAAAAAGCAGAATAAAATGAGCATCTAATATCAAATATGTGGGAAAAAAAATTTTCAACTGAAGAAATTGTGAGATATGTATGATTTAAATTTGGAATCCCTGCCGCCAATGTTCTATCTTTGAACTGAAAATTCTTATGCCTTCTTGAATTATTATGTCAGAAAGAAGCTAAATATCAATCAAAAATCATAAAATCTTTTTATCGACCGGATAATTCCATTTAATAAAAAATTCTCATCGCTCATGATCTTTTTCTATGCTGGAGATTTTCAGACCCCGATTTGATCAGGAATGAAATGATGGGCATGGACACGCCGGAGATCTCTGGTTCGGTGCTTGCTTACTCCGCCATCGCTCTTCTCATCCTCACCTTTGTCAACAACCTGCTCTTCGGCGTCTTTATAAAACCCTACGTGGACGGCGATGAGCCCACTCCCACCGTTGTAAGGATATCCCCCGGCGGCGCCCAAGAACAGCTAGCCCCGCTTCTTTCAGAAAAACCTTGAGACGTTGACCTCTCGGCTCGCCATCAAGAATCTAAGCAGTTGTTATGGTAATCTTTGATTTGATGATGGCTCTCTGTCGTTTCAAACAGGTTTTTATCAGGTAATCTTTGTTTTGACGTTAAATGAACGCGCTAGTTCATCTAAACTAACAGTAACTTGGAATTTTTGAGGAACGGATTATGGTCAACGGTGAGGCCCGGCTCCGACGCCGCCGGTTTGGGTGAACTACGACCCGGCCGTCAGGCACGGGCCGCCAGCGAAAAGTCTTCCGAGTTTCCACACGTTGGCGGCCGGTCTTCGGTCAACCGCTCCCCAAAGTCAACATTCTCGCTCCATGGAATGGCCATTTTGCCCTCTGTGCACGTGTTCGCGACGGCGTCTGAGCTTGCTGCCAGCTGGGCGAGGGATGACGCCTCCTGAGTTGACTGGAGAGCGAATCGAGCAACAGTGGCCGTGCGATCTCCGAGAAATCTTGATCGGAAGGCTGAGGAAACGCCCCGGAAAAGCCGTTAACAGAGTCCAAGAAAAAAAAAGCCGCCGGACGCCCACCTATTCTTTGACTGAATCTCCCAGTGAAACGTTCACTCGCCCTCGGCTTATCCCCGATATTAAAAAAATGGTAACATATATAAATTATGATTATCCGTTCCTGCAGATATTTTTATCCAGAGAATAGTTTCTCTGAGCATATAAAAAGATCTTTGAACGGGTCAGTGACCGCAGGACGTCGGGGCGCGGTGTGGTGCCGTTGACTGGTCCGCGTCATCAAGAAGATCTTGCCGGGCTTCTGGAAGCCCGGGCCCACGCGTGTCACGCCGCCTGCGTGAAGGTATCGATGGGGGGTACTTGCTTTAGTTCGGGTATTTACTTTAATACGGAATCTGGATTCGATCTGTTTTTTTTTTTGTAATTAGAAAATGGGGAGAGTGGAGGGGAACTATGACTGGGAGTAGAGGGAGTTTGACCTTTCTTCTTCTTCTTCTTCTTGTCCTTCTTCTTCTTGCTGAGCAGCGGTCAACTTCTGCTGCCCTCCGGAGCCGGCCCTTGAAGTCCTCCGCGCTCCGCGTTAGCCGCCTTCTTCTTCTTCATTGGAGCTCCCACCTCGCGGAAGATATTCCCCGTTCCTCTTCTTCCGCCGGGCTCACAGTTTCCGTCCAAAAGGCTCGCTCGAAAGCCGCGGCCACGGGGAGCGAACTTTCAGCGGAGAACCGCCGGATTCGGCGGAATTCGCCGGTTGGGCAGCCGGAGGAGGGCGGAATTCGAGTTGGGCCTTCGTCGGGAAGGAAGATCGCTCGATAAAATTCGAGCTTTGGGGAGTCTGATCGTCCTGCTCTCTGGGAGGAATCCTTGATGGGGAACTGCTGCGCCGTCCCCTCCGTCTTCTCCTCGGAGAAGGACCCGAACCAGAAGATCCAGAAGAAGAGAAGGTACCCCTTTTGGACGGGGAGCAGGAGGAAACCGGCCGCCGCTCAGAGCGGCCTCACAGTGCTCAAGGACCCCACGGGGAGGGACATCGCCTCCCGCTACGACCTCGGGAGGGAGCTCGGGAGGGGCGAGTTCGGAGTCACCCACCTCTGCACAGACCGAGTCTCCGGCGAGGTCCTGGCCTGCAAGTCCATCTCCAAGAAGAAGCTCAGGACGGCCGTCGATGTGGACGACGTGAGGAGGGAGGTGGACATCATGAAGCATCTCCCCGTCCACGGGAACATCGTCACCCTGAGGGACACCTACGAGGACGACGGCGCCGTCCACCTCGTCATGGAGCTCTGCGAGGGCGGCGAGCTCTTCGACCGCATCGTCGCCAGGGGCCACTACACGGAGCGGGCCGCCGCCGTCGTCACCCGGACCATCGTCGAAGTTGTGCAGGTTTGGACGCGTCGTCTGCCCTAATTCGCTCTGCTCGGACGAACCGGAAAGAGTTTCTCATCTCCCGATCTCTGTGGGTCCATTCGCAGATGTGCCACAAGCACGGGGTGATGCATCGCGACCTCAAACCGGAGAATTTCCTGTTCGCCAACAAGAAGGAGACCTCTCCCCTCAAGGCCATCGACTTCGGGCTGTCCGTCTTCTTCTCCCCCGGTGAGCCCACCCTCCTCCCACGGCGGCGCCGCCGCTGCTCTTCCCGGTGTATTGAGATTTCTCCCTTCTCTCTGCAGGCGAGAAATTCACGGAAATTGTGGGCAGCCCTTACTACATGGCCCCGGAGGTCCTCAAAAGAAACTATGGCCCCGAGGTTGACGTCTGGAGCGCCGGAGTGATCCTCTACATCCTGCTCTGCGGCGTGCCGCCGTTCTGGGCCGGTGAGCTTCGTCTTCCTCCTCCTTCCCTCCTTGCTCGGGTTCTGCGGGATCCACGTCTCCTGAGATGTGCGTTTCTCTCTCCTCCTCGATCCAGAGACCGAGCAGGGAGTTGCCCAGGCGATCATCCGATCTGTGGTCGACTTCAAGAGAGATCCATGGCCGATGGTCTCCAACAACGCCAAGGACCTGGTCAGTCGGATGCTCAACCCCGATCCTGCGAAGCGACTGACTGCGCAGGAGGTCCTCGGTGAGCTCCCTCCCTCCCTCCCTCCCAAACTCGGAGAAGTCCTCTGAGAGCGCCTTTCTAGGGTTTATAGTCTCTCTCTCCTGGTGGGCGAGCCTTCGTCCTCAGTCCGATTCTGAGGCGAGCGTCTGGTTCTCTGCAGATCATCCGTGGATGCAGAACGCCAAGACGGCTCCCAATGTTCCTCTCGGCGAGACTGTTCGCGCCAGGCTGAAGCAGTTCTCCGTGATGAACAAGTTCAAGAAGATCGCTCTCAGGGTGAGCATCACTGCTACCATTTTTTCTTGGCTCCATCATCCAAATCGGGAAAAAAAAAATTTAAAAATCTGACAAGACCACCTGTGTGGATGAGCCAGGTCGTGGCGGAGCATCTGTCGACGGAAGAGGTTTCAGGGATCAAGGAGATGTTCAAGATGATGGACCTGAACAACGACGGCGCCATAACCCTCGAGGAGCTCAAGATCGGGCTTCACAAGCTCGGGCAGCACATTCCGGACCCCGATGTGAAGATTTTAATGGAAGCTGTAAGCATCCCTGCCCAGATCGCGGACTGGAACTGATCCTGGATCAACCGAGTCTGATGCCGGATTTCCTTCTCTCCTCGGATCATGGCAGGCGGATGTGGACGGCAACGGGATCCTGGACTATGGAGAGTTCGTCGCGGTTTCAGTTCATCTGGAGAAGATGGGCAATGACGAGCACCTTCGTCAAGCCTTCGCGTACTTCGATCAGAACCAGAGCGGATACATAGAAATCGAGGAGCTCCGGGACTCTCTCGCCGACGAATTGGGGCCGAACAACGAGCCGGTGATCAACGCCATCATCCAGGACGTGGACACAGACAAGGTCGACGCCCCTTCTCCTCCCTCTGAAGATTGCGGATGAAGATGATTGCTGAAGATTTCTTCCATTGTTGCAGGACGGGCGCATCAGCTACGAGGAGTTCGTCGCGATGATGAGGGCCGGGACGGATTGGAGGAAGGCCTCGAGGCAGTACTCGCGGGAGAGATTCAACTCCCTGAGCCTGGAGTTGATGAAGGACGGATCCTTGAAGGTGCACATGTGAAGAGGGCGACGCTGCTGCGCCAAGAACACGGTAGAAAATTTTCCTTCTTCTTCTTGGGTTGTGTGTGCGCGTCTGAGATCGATTCTCTTGGGGGTGGGGCAGCCATGAGAGCGCTGCTTCAGAGCTCCGCAGAGCACGGTTGCTCCTGCTTGTAAATATCTTTCCTGATTCAGAAATTCTTCACCCCTCCTCTCTTGATACTCTTCTTCGATGATTCCCTCATCTGGAAACCTGTGAAGCTCGGGAAGATTCAAAGCGAGAGAGAGAGAGAGAGAGAGAGAGGAGCCCTCCTCCCCCATTTCTCCAGGGCCCAATATAGTAACTGGGCCCGACCACATCGGGGGGACTGTTGTTATTGGGCCATTTGAATTCCCTTGGTTGGGCCACCTCTCTAAATAATATCGGCCCATTAAGAACAAAATATCTTGGGGCGATTGCGTCATCACTCGTCATCTTTATGGGGGGGGGGGAGACAGGGCTTGTCGGCTTAGAACACCTCGAGATCCGCACCACGCAAGAAACCAACAGAAACGGCCCCCGGCCACGCCAGCGCTGACTCAGCTCCACTGGCTCCCGACGAGGCGGTGGTCTCTACAGAAGTGAGAGAATAATTAAATAATGTTAGTTCGTCCCAGGTTGGGGCGGGGGATAATGGGCGACGTCATCTGGAGTACTATGATTGTCCCGCTGACTGGACACCACGTCAGCGAATTGGCGGCGGGCCGGTTTGTTCCTAAACTCCGCGCCGCCTACAGACTCAGGCCCGGCCGACCCGAGATAAATCCGAGGTTGGAATCTCTCTCCCACTGGGAGATCATCTGCGCAAGGCGACGGCTCAGAAGCGAGGATGACACGTGTCCGAAAAATGACGGTTGGTGTCTCTCCTTTCCCGCCTATAAAGCTCGTGCCGGAGGGAGGGAGGGCGAGACAGAAACCAGAGGAAGCTGTTACTTGTCTTGACGGTGCCCCCCTGGTTCCCGTCTCCCGCAGCTTGAGCGCGCGCCTCCCCTGCCATCTCCGGCGGATCATCTGCAGAGGTGAGTTTCCTGATGCGGTCGCATTTTGGAGAGAGCGATGGAGGAATGGCTGGCAGTTCGGGAAGCCTTCCGGGGCTCTGATCTGCAGAAGGTTTTCGCTAGGGTTTTCCGGTTTATCTCTCGTCGCACCTCACCTCGGTTGCGAAAAATCAGAGTGAGAAGGGCGGACGGGAGGTGGATGTTGTTCTTGGAGTCGGGGTGGAGACTGTGGTTTTGGTTTTCGCTCAATGATCCCCAGTTTCTGACGAGGAAACAGGGGAACTAGGATCTGCTCGAGTCTCCGGATTTCTCCGTTTAAGGGGAGGCCGACATGCTGCTGCGTCTGAGATATCTGTGGTGGAGGACAGTGCTGAGTCCCCCCCTTCCCTTCGTCATTTTCCGCTTTGCGCAGGGAATCAGAAGCGCCAAAATGACGGTGACGCCAAGGATCCATGTGAATGATGGCAACCTGGTGATCCAGGGCAAGACAATCCTCACGGCCGTGCCGGATAATATCGTGATCACGCCAGGTTCCGGCGCCGGCCTCGTCGCCGGAACATTCGTCGGCGCAACCGCCTCCGCTAGCAAAAGTCATCATGTCTTTCCCATAGGCACCCTCGAGTACGTCTCTTCCTTTTCCCCCCTCTTTCTTCCCTCCGCTGACATTGATGGCGGCGGCTAACGTTGTCCCCTTTCCTTGCTCTCCTCTCCCAGGGGACTGCGGTTCATGTGTTGCTTCAGGTTCAAGCTGTGGTGGATGACGCAGCGGATGGGCACCTGCGGGAAGGAGGTCCCCCTGGAGACACAGTTCATGCTGGTGGAGAGCAAGGACGACGGTGAGGACGCCACCACAGTCTACACCGTGTTCCTCCCACTGCTTGAGGGGCAGTTCCGCGCCGCCCTCCAGGGGAACGAGCAGAACCAGATCGAGATCTGCCTCGAGAGTGGTAAGCCCCTCCCCCGCGCTGGAAACGCTGGGATGCCTACCATTAAACTCTCTGGTCCAGTTAAACTCGATCCCTCGACCTACCACCGGCAGCTCCCCCCCGGACGGCTGCTGCTGGGATGGCTGCCGACGGAATGAATGTGGACCCCTCGACCACCACCGTTGCGGTCATTTTCTGAGAACGGGCCGACATGAAAATGGAGCAAGGACCGAAACGACTCTTGCCATCTTCTGTGGGTATGCAGGGGACGACGCTGTGAGGACAGACCAGGGGATGCGCATGGTCTACCTGCATGCTGGCACCAACCCCTTCGAGGTGGTCAACCAAGCCGTCAAGTAAGGGTTTCTTTCCCTGATACGCCTTCTTCCACCTCCTTTTTGTTGATTGCTTGTCGGCGGGCCAGCATACATGAGAAGAATGACCAGGATAATTCCGATGCTTCCTATCCTTCTCCAGGGCCGTCGAGACGCACAAGCAGACCTTCCTCCACCGTGAAAAGAAGACGGTACTTGAACAGAAACTCTCAAGAACAGGCTTTAAAAAATAAAATTAAAGACCGGGGAGTTTTTAACTGATATCTCTTGGATCTCATCAACAGTTACCGCCATTCGTTGACTGGTTCGGATGGTGCACATGGGACGCCTTCTACACCGATGTCACAGCGGAGGGCGTCGACGAGGGGCTCAAGAGGTGGGTCTGCAAGCTTATCAAATTTTCACGATCACCCCCCGCCGTTCATATCTGATAATCGGGGCAAAGTTTTCCTCATGGTATAAGAATATCTTACGTCTAACTCTTGATGTCGGGCTGCTGCAGTCTATCAGCGGGTGGCACGCCCCCTCGCTTCCTCATCATAGACGACGGCTGGCAGCAGATCGGCAACGAGTTCAAGGACCAGCCCAGCGTGGTGGTGCAGGAAGGGGCACAGTAAGCGCTCATCCGAACTGTTTACGTCCTTCTTCAACTCTCACAATCGGTGCTCTTATAGGGGCTGTGAAAAGAAACAGTAGACCTAATTAAATTAATTGTTAATATCGGAGGAGTCCTCTCTTATGAGTGTGGGTTCGGGTATTTCCTATTCTTGCATCAGGTTCGCGAACAGGTTGACTGGGATCAAGGAGAACGCCAAGTTCCAGAAGAACGGGAGGACGAAGAACGATCCACACGTAAAGGAAGACGAGGACGACAAGGACCCGGCGTCGGGCTTGAAGCTCCTCGTTAAGGAAGCCAAGAACCGCCACAAAGTCAAGTAAGACCTAGACCTCTCTCTCTCTCTCTCTCTCTCTCTCTCTCTCGCGCGCGCGCACACACACACACACACTCGCGACAAGATCATCGATCTATCTCTTCGATCTGTGGAGCGCTGACCTGAAACTCTCCGGTTTAGGTACGTGTATGTGTGGCACGCGCTGGCGGGGTACTGGGGTGGCGTGAAGCCGGCGGCGGAGGGCATGGAGCACTACGACACCACGCTAGCTTACCCCGTTCAGTCTCCGGGAGTGCTGGGGAACCAGTCGGACATCGTCATGGACAGCCTCGCTGTGCACGGGCTCGGGCTGGTCCACCCCAAGAAGGTCTTCCAGTTCTACAACGAGCTCCACGCCTACCTCGCCTCCTGCGGCGTCGACGGCGTCAAGGTCGACGTGCAGAACATCATAGAAACCCTAGGGGCGGGCCATGGCGGGCGGGTGTCCCTCACCCGGAGCTATGTCCAGGCCCTGGAGGCCTCCGTGGGCAGGAACTTCCCCGACAACGGCTGCATCGCCTGCATGTGCCACAACACGGACGGCCTCTACAGCTCGCAGCGGACGGCGGTAGTGCGGGCCTCCGACGACTTCTACCCCAAGGACCCCGCTTCCCACACCGTCCACATCTCCTCCGTCGCCTACAACAGCCTCTTCCTCGGCGAGTTCATGCAGCCCGACTGGGACATGTTCCACGTAAGTCGTCGCCGTCTTCTTCTTCTTCTTCTTCTTCTTCTTCTTCTTCTTCTTCAAATGGGTTTCTGACTCCTCCATGGGTTTCTCGGGGATCTCAGAGCCTTCATCCGGCGGCGGAGTACCACGGCGCGGCGAGGGCGGTCGGCGGATGCGCCATCTACGTCAGGTATGGGATGATAAATAATAACCATGCTTCCATCCAGTCGCCTGGTAGGGTTTTGTTGGGTTTCACTGATTCCTGGTGAATTTACAGCGACAAGCCGGGAAACCACAACTTCGATCTTCTGAGGAAGCTGGTCCTGCCCGACGGATCCGTCCTGCGGGCGCAGCTCCCCGGCCGGCCGACGATCGACTGCCTCTTCACCGACCCCGCTCGGGACGGCACCAGGTGGGTTATCTGGACCCACCCCTCATCCTCCATTGGCCCAGGCCATCGATTGATCCGCCATTGACGTCCACCTCCTTTCAGCCTGCTGAAGGTGTGGAACGTGAACAAGTGCAGCGGGGTGGTGGGGGTCTTCAACTGCCAGGGCGCCGGCTGGTGCAAGATCGCCAAGAAGACCCTCATCCACGACGCCGCCCCGGGAACCCTCACCGGCACCGTTAGCGTCCGCGACGTCGACCTCCTCCCCCACATCGCCGGCCCCTCCTGGTCCGGCCACGCCGTCGTCTACGCCTACAGATCAGGTGCCCTACTACTCCCCCTCTTCTTCTTCATCTTCTTATTCTTTGGAGATAAAACAACTCACCAACCTAAACGGGAACAGGGGAGGTGATCCGACTGCCCAAGGGCGCCGCCTTGCCCGTCACCCTCAAGGTTCTGGAGTACGAGCTCTTCCACATCTGCCCTCTCATGGTGAGCCACCTACTCCCCTCGGGGGCAAGAATCTTTTTTTTTCTTTTTTTTACCCTTTCCTTCCTCTGCTGATGGCCGCCTATCTTCCTTCCTTCCCCGGTGCAGGAAGTCTCCCCGGGCACCTCCTTCGCGGCGATCGGCCTCCTCGACATGTTCAACGCCGGCGGAGCGGTGGAGGAGATAGGCATCAAAAAGGGGGGTGCCCCGTCGGGCACGGTGGCGCTGACGGTGCGCGGCTGCGGGCGCTTCGGCGCGTACTGCTCGCAGCGGCCCCTGCGATGCGCGCTGGACTCGGCGGAGGCGGAGTTCGGCTACGACGCGGCCACCGGGCTGCTCACCGTCGCCATCCCCGTGCCGGAGAAGCCGATGCACCGGTGGACCTTGGAAGTGCAGGTCTAAGCGGCGGCGGGCGAATCTGCGCTGTGGGGCTGTAAGGCGGGAGGAGGAAGAAAATTCGATGCTGAAGGGAAGAAAAGAGGGAGTAGTGATGAGAAACGCGCTGCTGCTTTCCACATGGTCATCAAGCTGGCTTACAAGCCAGGGAAACATTTATAATAATAATGATGATGATGATGTGATGATCGGGTTATCCCGAGTTTTATCCAAGCAAGGCTCGTTTCGGAAGCGGAAGAGAGGGAAGAAAGCTGGGCGGAAAGAATTATGTACAATCATTTTTTTCATCTTTCAATAGAATAAATACAGTCTCAACAAAAAAAGATCGAGCGATGAGGGAGAGGTGGGGGGGGTGGGAGCGCGCACGCGTCTGGTCATGAATGCATCAAGGTCAGCGGAACTCACCCGAAAGAAGAACGGTCGGTCACCTGCACCGGCGGGAAATGAACGCCCGCGGCCCCTTCTCCGCCCGTCGGCCCTGAGAAACGAGGGCTTTATTTAATTAAACACGCGTCACGCGGAGGCAACAAGCGGCGAGCCGCGTCAGGAGTGGAGAGCTTCTTCGCCTCGAGAGGGCGTACCTGATGCGTTCCGAGGGGAGAGAAGAGAGAGAGAGAGAGAGAGAGAGAACATGAGGTAGAACAAGTAAAGAGAGCCGCAGGAAGAAACTCTCGAGGGTGATGGAAAAAAGCGCCGGTCTGGAATGGGGGGCGCGGCGGCGGATCAGGCAGCGTTCTGCTCGGCGATGGTGCATTGCCCGAGAGCTGTTCTGGCTCGGAACTGCGCAGAGGAATCGCGCCAATCGTCAGAGAAACTCAAGACAAGTGGTCGCCGCCATGTGGTAAGACCAGAAGAGATGGAAAAATAGAAGACCTTGACGTCCAGGCAACTGTCGTCGACCATGGCCTTCAGCTGAGAGATTATCCCGGCGTCGCGGAGCCTTGAAACCCGAGCAGAGGAGCCCGGGCAGTCTGGGTAGGTCAGGTTGACTATGCACCAGACTGCCGCTGTTCTTAGCAGGCTGTCGCCGCTCCGCAAGAGCTTTAGCAGAGAGGGACTGAGCTCCTCCTTTCTGGCTGGAAGAAGGTTGGTCAGCACGGCCTCCTTGTGGAAATCATTCCCGGCAGCAACATTCCCGAGAACAAACATTCCCTGGGATTTTTATGAGGACGAATATTAGGCCCATACATCCACCAAAATAACAAAATATATATATATATAACAAAAATATTGCCGTAACATCTGAGAAGCCCCGCTCATGATCTCCGTATAAAGTGACGTCTGAGAGGGCTCTCTGACCGGCCAAATTCTGGCCAAGCAGGGATATTATATTCTCCGGCAATACTGTTTAGGGACGGATGTCATTTCCACAATACTCTGGTTTGAAATCAAACAGTAATTAAAGATGGCCGTGAGCTGAAGCAAGTGAGAGAGGTTCATGTTTTTTAGAGAGAAGGGAAATGTGCAGCGAGCAGCACCTGAATGCAGACTTGGGGTGACGCTGTATGTTGCACTTGTCTGGCAACAGCATCCAAGATCACCGCATTTTCTCTGAAAATGCTCTCAATAGAGTCGACGCAGCCATCGACAAGATTGCGGACGAGGGCCAGGGCTTGCTCTTGGACGCGAGGTTCAGAATCTGAGATGAAATAATGGGATCAGTTCATGCCCAGTCCTTGTATTGAATCCGAAGCTGTTTGAATCCTCAAAAAAAAAAAAAAAGGAAAAAGAAAAAGTGTTACCGCAAATTAGGCCGGCAAGCACAGCTTCTGTGAGCTCGCAGAGAATGTGCTCTCTGCCTGCTCTGTCGGCATGAAACATCAAGTTCCTCAGTGCCCATACGGCATTTATCCTGAGAACGGGATCCATCGACTTGGACAATTGAACAAGCTGTTTAACGCATCCGCTCTGGATAAAGATGGTCTTCTTATCCTTAAAATCCACAACAACATTGCACATAGCTTTAAGTGCAGCTGCCTGCAACGTGAATGATCCATCAGGTAGACCAGATGTTAGAAAATGTGAATACAGCTTCAAAAAAAAAATTGGTGGCATGTAAGAACTTACCGGTACCGATTAAAATCGCAAATATGGATTGCTCGGCCAAAAAAAAAAAAAAAAGCTGAAAAGGCGATTTCAAAGGCAAGCGGACAAAATAATTTCTAGGGTTGGATGCCGCATGGATGGACGATGGCTAACACGAAAAATACACATGTTGTTGGATGTTAAACAATGAACAACGCCAATATTCGAAGATTTAATTGCATTCACAGCTGTCAGTAGCAAATCACGGGACACTATGTACTGGCAATATCATGACTACAGAAGAACATAAACAGTTGAGCAAAATAAATCGGGGGATATTTCCGTCATCTTAACTTGTATAAGACACCGAGAGCATTGGGATATATTAAAAAAACAAGCACATATATTTGGTGTGCAAGCCCTTGTTGATCCCACCTCTGCTGATGGCAGGGCCCGTGTTCCATTCCGGCAGAGCAAAGGAGAAAGCTCGTGGACAGGTTGCACGAGCTTTCAAAGGAAAAGAAAAGTTTGTCATTATTTCCATTTGTTCTTCTTTTTACTGTTGCTGCTTTTTCCCTCTCGTTCTCCTGATTTTCTACTTAAATTTAACTTCTTCTCTGTATCCTTATCCAACCACAAGAGAGGAGCCCAACGCATCTTCTAAAAAGATGCACTCTGGGCTCCAATTGGCCACGCCAATCCAATCAACTGACCTTTCGGCCTCATTGTCCTCCAAAAATTGAAGAGGGGACCAGAATTCAAATGGCAAACCATACCGTGTGAATTAAGCAACCATTTGAAAACCAGACCAGAAGAAATCGTGGAGGGGGCATTGGGTTTCACGTTTTTAACAGTGTAATTGTTCAAACTGTTTAAACACCCACCAGAAAGGTCATTCACAACAAAGGCTAGTGGTTTGATTCTTTTATTTTACCATGATATCCGGTGACTGTATTTTAATGCCAATGATTGATCCCTGAGACCACGATTCCTCTAACTGTATCAATCAAAACCAGGGGGCCAGATCTGAAAAACTGTACAAGCAAAACCTACATTATGACAATACGAGAAAATATATTTTATCTTCATCTGCAGAAGATAAGCTCTTTTTTCAAAATGATGAAGCCGCAGAATGTTAGATCCCTGTGACTTCGCATATATTTTGTCAACCTCCACACATGACATTGTGAGTTGAAAGTTCATTCCTCAGGTAGGCGTGAGATGATTCGCCATATATATGCTCTTTCATTCACCAGAGTTGCTTTCTGGTGAACGAGAAATGGAAATGGAAAACTTCCTCCAAGTGATGTCTTGGCTCTTTTCTTGGGCATAATCCATGCCACTTGCTTCGCGTGTGGCACGTTCTCTATTTTGAACTATTTGCCGTTTTCAAAATAGAAGAGCGCCCATTTGAAAAAAAAAACTGCCAACACTGGCTCTTCACCAAGGAAAGTGGGGTCAATGCCCAATGTGACTTTGGTTCCAGCGCAAGGAAAAGAAACTAAACCAAGAAAGGACGAATTCAAATAGCAATTTGCAGGTTCTATGATTGACAGAATTGGACAAATAAAGCAAGAAAATTGGGGAAGACGCAGCACACAATGGGAACAGCTATTTTGTGAATGTTACTGAGGATTTATCGCTCGGTATTCCAAAGAAAGGTATAACATATCACGGGACAGGGAAGTGGGCATACCTGTACATGACTAGATGAGTCGTGCAAAAGCTGAACCAGGGGAAGGACAATCAACTCGTTTGTTAGATGACCTGCAAACAGATTCTGGATAAAATCGCAGCATCACTAAATTGTGCATATGACACCAAACTTGACAATAAAAATTGTGATATACTTTTTCAGGAAGCTAACCTTCACTGAGCGAGAGATGCTGGAAATACAAGTGCACGCAGCTATCCGGACATCAACGCAGTCATGTTTTAGAGCATCAGCAACTATATTTAATACCTGTTTCAGAAATCCTACAAAATGTTAAAGATATTGACCACACGTGAACAAAGAACGCTATGAACACAGGTGATCTGAGGATTGAATAGATTCGGAGACATCTACACAGGTATTAAAACACAATTGCTTTTTAAATACTTCAAAAATGGAGGTTAATGCTGGACATAGCGAAAGAGGATTTCTCAGAAAACCTTTCTTGACAGCTGAGATCGAATGTAGCTAGCATCAAGCTTTAAGTAGAAGAAATATTTTTCCGTTTTATCCATAAACTGACTCAAAAAGTTCTCGGAGTATGCATAAGTGAGCATAACGAAGAAGATAAAACAATTTCAGATAATCTTCTAATAAAATTTTAAAAAGGTACTCATAGTCATTAATATTCTTTAGATAGCATACCATTGATGACATGAACTGGTCCCTGCTCTTCTCCCATCTTGAGCACAATTCAGCTAAGGCAAGCAAAATTCCTTGGAGACGCTTCCTATTTATGTGGTCTTGACGTAGAAAATTACAAAGCTTTTCAACAACATTCACGGAAAGAGCTTGTTTGTGCAGGTCTTCGTTGTCTGTAATAAGTGTTACTAAAGCAAATGGGGCTTCGTCCCCAACTTGGCCATGTTCTTCTAAAAGTTCAGTTAAAATAAGGATCAGTTTGGTTTTAATTTCATGTTCTTGAACATAACATGAAGAAGCCTGACCAATAACTATCAAGCACACACAAGAAAGCAGCCTTGTCCTTGGATATCTATCTTTCATCAACTCAACAATTAAATTCAATGCTATTCCATTGTTGATACCAACCAATTGCGAGACAGCCTCAGAGTTGTTCTTGACAACTGCTGCTATAGAATCTAAGCTAGAATCTCTCTGACAAAGAGAACCTTCAAGCAGACAGACAAGCCTTTGCAGAACCCCTGCATCACACAATACCTTCTGCTCCTCACTGGACACACAGGAATGCTTTATAATACTAGCAGCAAGGTCTGTCACATTCTCATTCATACTGTTCAGAAGCAAAAGAAGAAATTTCAAATTATTCTCCTGAAGAAAATCATATTTCGGGGCAAGCTTTGACTGAAAAATCATTCTCAGAGAACGTGCGCCAGCGTCCACAACCTGTGAAAATAAAATTTCCAGTGAGACGTTCGAACAAGCATTATATGCAGCCATTAATCATACAAGATTTTCATCAGTTGCTTCAGCTTTTATCTGGTGAGGACTTACTGGAACACATATCAGCAAGTTAGCAAGGTAAAGCCATTGTGAGGTAATTTAAGACAAGCTTCATGAGACCTGGTAAAAGATAACTTATCAAGAGTTTTCTAAACAGATTTAACAAGCCGGATTCAAGGCTAATATTAAAGGCCTACAGTCAGTTAAACTAGATGACAACAGGTTCTGTTGAACCTTTCCTCGTCCCATTTTGGCAAATATCAGAAAAGCTTATCAGCGTGTACTCAGCAGTCTGAGTGTAGGTTCCCCCGTACCTCAAACAAAAAAGAAAAGAACAAGAAGTTTAGCTTGCCACCACTCAATTCATATAAGCTCACACTTCCATAAAAATAACCTGATGAAGTTCAACACGTTGAGGGCTTGTTCAATAAGTTTAAAAAGCTAAGTCAAACGAGGAAATTCAAAAAACTTGTGTGCGGGTTAGTTTTCTCTGGTCGCCATCCAATTCAGTGGAAAATATGCAAGGGAACATTAATCATTATCACTCAGTCACTCCACTATTGTACGTCAGTTTAAAAAAAACAAAATCGAGATGGTTTCCCATCTCAGATCTCAAATCCATGGCCAATCTCTTTCGGTCATAAAAAAAAATCTAGAAAGATTGGGAAATGATATTAGATTTCAAAAAATGTAGATCCTTAGGAAGTTACTCAATACAACCAATCGGGATCAACATGTTCCCATCACCCATCATCACTGACACTACTGCCTGCAGCGATCCTATGGCGAGTTTTTCCTTTCCTCTTGCAACAGACATCTTACTGTGGCTTGGCCGCTTTTTATAATGGTGACATACGAAACAGAAATCGTTCTATTTTAATCTACAGTCATGAACGCAGTAAATTCATCACAGTGCTTATGTGAAAGGACCACAGAACCATATCTATATGTATACATACATACGTATAAAGTTGATGCTTCAGTATAACAATGGTATATTGCTCATATGTATTATTAACAGTAGTAATCGGCACAACATATCATTGATAAAAAAAAAAAATCAAAAAAATCTATGAAATGAAGTACATACCATCTATTATACAAAAACGCATTTGGGGAAAATAAAGAAAGCCAAAGATTTGCGAAAGGTTTCAAGGCCAAAGCACTGAGAAAGACTTGCATCAACTTAATAGCGGAGTCTCTTTCACCAATACAGTAACATGTTTAAGCTAACTCTGTCACCACTTCTCAAATATGTTCCTCAATTGCCCTTATGTATTTTGATCGTCAATTGATTGCCTCACCTCACAACGTGCTTTTTGAATGTCCTAAAAATTACTGATGAAGTGTAAAATGTATCACAACACAATACCTTTCCCAATTTTCCTCGTGTATTTTGATTATCTACAGAATGCTTCACCGCACAATAAACCTTTTTGAATGTTCCTTTGTACTTAATCATCATCTGAGAGCCTTTTTATTATCTCCACTATGCTCTAAAGTGATATAGTGAAACACCGTCCAAAGGACAGAATGATTAACGTGTCTGAATCCAGACCCCCTAAAACTGATAAAGATACCATTTCATAACAGACCGCGAGAACACTGGACTATTTCTATCAAAATGATGAACATATAAGCCCAAATCTCACCTGAACCCCCGAACAACGTGACATTCTCATCTTGATAATGATTTTCTTACTTATATTCTTCTTTCCAAACTGAAGCATAGTAAATAATAAATTCAAAGCCCAGGACAGATATATTATTTCAAGGTATGCAGCATTTAACGGAAAAGAGAAATGAAAAATCTCTTCGGAGATTTTCATTGGCAAAATGATGTAGTTTTACAAGACACAGACAAACTGAAATTTATCGGCGATCAATTGGTACATGGCCTCCCCTCGAGAGGGAGAAACTTATAATTAAATGAAAAAAAATAAACCATAAAATAAATTATTTCTCGATACAGAAAAAAAATCCTCTATCACAATCCCAAGGTTTACATAGACGAAAGGGGTAAGGGAATTAACCACCAACCGCCGAGAGGGAAAACACCGATAACATAAAATACTAAGCCCCAACGAATGAGGTGTAGAGGGAAAAATGTCGAAACCTTCTCTTCATGGCTGGAGAGAAGCCGTATGAGGTGCGGCACGGCTCCGGCGTCGAGCACCGCCCGGACTCCGTCGTCCACACCGCAAGAGAAGCTGCCAAGCGCCGCCGCCGACTGAACGATCAGGCTGGTGGCGGTGGAGCCCCAGTCCGCGTCCAAGGCGGAGGTGAGGACGGCGACGATCCTCGGTACAGCGCCAAGATGGAGGTAGAGGACCTTCTTCGTTTTGTTGCCTATGATCTGGTTCTTCACCTCCCTGAGAACCTTTAGAAGCGCTTCCCCGCCGGTCTCCACGGAGGCAGCCCCGAGCCTCTCCGTCAGCTCCTCCGGCCGGCTGCTCATCGCGGACGCCGGCATCTCGCTGTACAAAGGGAGCACTTCGCCGGAATCGGTAGCGGGAGGAGAAGTGAAGGACCTCGTCGACAAGGGAAGGAAGGGGACAGAGATTCAGATGCCGAAGAGACAGTCTCCACTTCTCCTCTCCAAGCAACTACTTTCCTAACCCTGTTAGTATTTTATTTACTTATAAGTCCCTATATCTTCCACTTTCAAGTGACCTTGAGGGTTGGAGAAAATAGTTCAACGGGTTGACCTGTAAGAATGGGTGGGACTCCCCCATCTCTCTCTCTCTCTTTCCCCCCCCCCCTCCCTTTTTTTACTCACAACCGAGGCACAAGTAATTAATAAATATCATGTTTCTAACTTTTTTCTCGCAGTAAGTAGCGGGGCGGGCCGGGCCGGGCCGGTCCAAGCATCGTGAAGCCCGACAGAGGCCTTGCTCTGGGCCGGGCTAAGTTGCGGGCACGAACAGACAATATTTTTAAGTCATCGGTCCGGGCTTCGGGCTTGAGTCTCTCCTCTTACCATCCTCGGGCCCAGACGCCATAAAGGTGTGTACATAAATATAATCAAAGAGAGGGCAAAAAAAATTTAAAATATTTGACGACGTTTATGACAATAAATGGCCCTTCCGACGTGTCGGTGGGTTGGTTTCCCGCGGTTAGCACCAGAAGGTTCTCGGTCTATCTCGGGCCTCGCCCTGGGCCAGAGGCTGGGCCCAGTTGAGGCCCATTCGGATTATTCGCATTGTGGGACCCACGGATGACGAGATGTGCATTTTCAACGTCGCGACAAGAACGGCCCGCGTTCAGACAGACAACGAAATAGGCGCTGTGACGTGGATATCGCGGGCCCCACTTAGTAGATAAGCATTCCCGCCAAGCGACTACCCGAGAGAATCACACAAGATCCCTCAGAACCTGAAGATAATATAAAATATAAGCTATTCAATAAAAAAATACTATTTTCCCAAAAAAATCTTAATCTCAGTCTATCTGGCAAAATCATCATAATTTTTAATACTTATAATATGCACAGAATATTGATTTATATGCAATTCGTACGACAAAAATCCAAATAAACGCGACTTCCGAGCACAAGAAACAAAAATATAGATGTCGCAATGAATTAAACCAAATAAATAATTTTTACGGCATAAAATATTTAGAATTATCGGTTGACTAGTCGCCGGCGACGGGTGGAGATTAGGCGGGTGTGGTAGGAGGATTGATCCACTAAGTGTAAATTATTCTCTAGATTACGGTATTATACGTGATTCACGAAATTATTTTACAAGTTCCCCGTGGTGCTGGTATAACTAATTAATTTTAAAAAATAAAGAATAATCCACGTGATACTTAGTCAATCTAACTGACAGGGCGACCGCGTAGAAGGGAGGCGTTGACTTGACCTTAAGGTCCACGTACTGCAGGGCGGGGCAGTTGGTAGTTGATCCATCCCACAACACGCCGGTTTTCCATAATTCACTTATTAAAAATTTCTTATTAGATTAATCGAGATAATGGGTTGGGAGGGAAACCGCGGTCAACCATGCGCTCGCACATCTTTTTGGTCAACAGCGGGGATATCTTCCGCGTCTATATGCTCCGAACCATGCTTAAATGCGATATTATTTTACTAGACCAACAGAATATTGGAGAAATTAATACGGGCCACGCGGCAATGCGCCAGAGGTGGCCCTCCGGAAGAAGGTCGCCGCTGTGGTATCTACTTATGGGAAGCCGTCGAAGTGAAACTTGGTCAAAGGGTGGGCGGCGGCGGGGACAGATGCATGATAGGAACTATAATATGCCAGAGCGGCTCATAATAATAACAATATTCACACGGCCCAGGGTGAGATTTCCTGGTCGCTTTCGGCATCCGATCAGATATATATATATATATCTAGAGAGAGAGAGAGAGAGAGAGAGAGAGAGAGAGAGAGAGAGAGAGAGAGAGAGAGAGAGAGAGAGAGAGGGAGGATGTCTTGTTACTATCCTTCTTCCCGGCCCATCTATGCGGTCGGAAGCTAAGCCCAGTGGGCTGGGTGTGAGAAGAGGGCGGGAGCCGCCGGAGCCACCGAGTTCTGGTGCGAGGCCGGCCGCCGGCGGCGGCGGCGGCAGGGGAGGAGGAGGAAGGTGCCATCTTTTTCTACAGAATGTGGGTCAACATCGCCGCCCCCCGCAGGGGAGCCGATAGGGGAGGGGGGAGCGGTCCCCATCCTACGAGGGGCTCTGGGTTGGTGGCCGGCGGTGCCGGACGAGGATGGGCGGTCGGAGGGCCCCGCCGCCGGGAAGGACGGAGGAGGAGGGCGCGGCAACGGGTTCCTAAAACTCTCCGCCATCCTTCGCAGATATGCTCTGAGATTTCCGTTAAAAACACCTTTTTATCAGCCAATATTCATTCATCTCCGAGACGACCGACCACGAGAGGAAAGCGAGAGCCATCGTGGGGTGATTGCTTTTCGAAAAGGGAATTGCC
The DNA here is from genome assembly GCA_024713555.1 of Spirodela polyrhiza. Lineage (NCBI taxonomy): Eukaryota > Viridiplantae > Streptophyta > Magnoliopsida > Alismatales > Araceae > Spirodela > Spirodela polyrhiza. Next base: position 3,466,383 of record CM046532.1, read on the forward strand.
GTGTGGAATGCGCAGAGAGAGAAAGTTTGAGAGAGAAAGAGAGAGAGAGAGAGTTGATTGCTTTATTGTTGATGCTTTTCTTCGTCGTCTTTATGAAGCGGCTTTTTCGTCATTATTTGACGGAACCCGTCGATCCTGGCCGTCGATGTGAAGCGGATCGCGTCGAAGCGGATGGGTGGCGGCGGCTCGAGTCGGCCTCCAACGCCGTGCGGTAGCCAACGTGAGATTGATGATGAATACGGGCGGGGCCCACACCGGGCCGGCCACTGGGCCCCGGTACGAAGCGGCCTCCCCCAGAAAAATCTATTTATTATTTTAAAATACGAACTGTTCGAGCAAAAATACTCCTGGTCATGGTCCGCCCGGGCTCACGCGTTTTGGGGTCCCCGCGACGGGACCCAACCGGTCACGGCGGGCATTCCACCGGCTCTCCCGGTCACCGGCTCACGCGAATTACGGTCTTGTCCTGGGGGGCTGGGTTTGGGGCGAATTTGGGATGAATTTCGCGCTCATTCATTTCGAGTGGAAAAGGGGAGGGTGGCGTCCTCGTAACTCGGTTGGGGCCTCCGAAATTCGCGTGCCGTGCATTTGGGCGGCGTTTCATTTCATTTTGGTTTCTGAAACGTGCTCTGAGACTTGCAGGCAGGTGGGCGGGCAGGGCGCAGGCCGAGACTTCCTCCTTCCTCCCTCTTCTCCCCACTCGCCCGTTCAAATCCTTCCCTCAGATCGTCGCGCCGGTGGCACTTTCAGCGCTGAAGGGGGAGGGGGCGGGCTGCGATGGGCAGGAGGCGGTGTCACCCGTGGTGCTGTCGAAGAGGGCTTGGGGTCGGTTGTGGGTCTTCCTCGTTGGATTGGTGAGAGGGGGGAGGGTCTCGGATAGCTTCTTCTCCGATCTGTTTTCGTGCAGGCGGGAGGGGGTCTGATGGGGAGTGAGACCGCCTTTTCGCCGCTTACAGTTCCTGGGAACCGGTAAGCTCGGAGAATCACTCGGCTGAGTCCTCTTGTGTCGTCGTTTGTTTCTGGGACGGGCCTGGGAAATATTTCTGAGTGAAGTGCGGACAAGGAAATACCGCGTGGTGTGTTTGATCATCTCGGGTTTTCTGCCTGCGGTGGAGGTCGAGGGTTTCATTTCTGGCCAGACTACACTTGTGATTGTGGGAGCTTGCTCGTTGTGATCGTGGTGCCTCTTCGCTTAGCGCCCTGCTCGGAGCCCGGGTGTGGAGATCATCTTCGTCGCGAATCTTGAAATATTCTTCTCCGGGGTGTGGATTTACGGTCGGGGTTCCGTTGTCTAAACCCTTTCCCCCGGCCGCCGTCCATCATCGGTTATCTATTGCCGTCCTCCGACACCTCTGTCTTCTCCCTCTCTCCTCCCGTTCCCAGTAGAACCAGGTGCCCGGGTTATACCTTATTTTTTCTCGTGCGAGGAATCGTGTTTTGTTGTTCTTATTCTCAGTTACTTTTGGCCCTTCACTTGAAAATATCGTCCTCTGCGATCGCCAAACAGGCACCCTGATAATTTTTTCATCTGCTCTTCCCGTTTTCCTGATCTTCGTCCTGACTTTTCTGCTAGTGATTTCCCCCATTTTTGCATGTCGTGCAGCTTCTTTATTTTATGTTATCCTGTCCTTACCATCCTGTCTTTGTTTTTTTAGCTGGATTTCCGGTCAACCCAAGTGTCATGATCCTGAACTCCTCAAGCCAGCGTCGTCGCTGCCGGCGCCGCCGCTACCGCCACCGCCGCCGTCGTCAATTTCCGATTCATCTCACGCTACCTTGTCCCCTTGCATCTCTGCGAAGGGCGCTGTGATGTCTCAAACGACCTCTGAGACAGAAGACTTCTCCAGCCTCCTGGAACTCGCGGCCAACAACGATGTCGAGGGTTTCAGTCGCTTCGTCGAGCGGAGCCCGACGGCGATCGACGAGATTGGTCTCTGGTATGGCCGCAAGAAGGGCTCCAGTCAGATGGTGCTGGAGCAGCGGACTCCCTTAATGGTTGCTGCGACCTACGGCAGCGTTGACGTCGTCAAGCTGATACTGTTGCTCTCCGTAGCCGACGTCAACCGCAGCTGCGGCTCCGACAACACGACGGCGCTCCATTGCGCGGCGTCCAGTGGGTCCGTCAACGCCGTCGACGTCGTGAAGCGGCTGTTGGCCGCGGGCGCCGATCAGAAAGCCGTCGATGTGAACGGTCGCCGGCCGTGTGATGTGATCGTCGTCTCGCCTCACCACTCTGATGTGAAGGTCGCATTGGAAGATCTTCTGGGCAGTTTCGATCAGAACAGCCATCTCCGCATCTCCGTCAGCACCTCAAGCTCCGACTCGCCGCCGTTGTCGTCTTCCCTAGACGACGACGGAGGATCGGCGTCGTCGGATTCAACTTCTTCACCCAAGACGGGCAAGTTCCCTGATCTGGCCCCCTCTGCGGCCGCAGAGAAGAAAGAGTACCCAGTCGACGCGTCGCTTCCCGACATCAAGAACAGCATCTACTCCACAGATGAGTTCCGCATGTTCTCCTTCAAGGTCCGGCCCTGCTCTCGGGCGTACTCCCATGACTGGACAGAGTGCCCCTTCGTGCATCCCGGCGAGAACGCCCGGAGGCGTGATCCGAGGAAGTATCATTACAGCTGCGTACCCTGCCCAGATTTTCGCAAAGGGGCGTGCCGCAGGGGAGACCTCTGCGAGTACGCGCATGGAGTATTCGAGTGCTGGCTTCATCCGGCGCAGTACAGGACCAGGCTGTGCAAGGACGGGACGAGCTGCAGCAGGAGGGTCTGCTTCTTTGCCCACACGGCGGAGGAGCTCCGCCCGCTGTATATGTCCACTGGGTCTGCTGTGCCGTCACCAAGATCGTCTTCTGCGGCTGCATCGGCTATGGAGATGGCTGCTGCGGCGATGAGCATGCTACCTGGGTCGCCGTCGTCTCTCTCGCTGATGTCCATGGGGGCCTTCACCCCGCCGATCTCTCCTTCGGCGGCGAACGGGATCTCTCCTCACTCGTCCTTGGTCTGGCCGCAGTCAAACGTGCCCACTCTGAGCCTCCCTGGGAGCAGCAGGCTCCGTTCTTCCGTCAGTGCGAGGGACATGCCAGTGGATGACTTCACTGCGTCGCCGGAGTACGATTCCCAGCAGCTTATGAACGAGTTTTCCGGCTATTCCTCGGCTCACTCCCGGCTGGGGTCCTTGATGAGTAACCTTCCGGGGAGGTCCAAGGCCATGGCTCCGTCAAATCTGGATGATCTTTTCTCTGCGGAGATGGGTTCCTCACCGAGGTACGATTCCGACCAGGGCGCCATGTTCTCTTCGTCCCACGAAGCGGCCGTTTTGAATCAGTTCCAGCAGCAGCAGCATCAGCATCAGGGTCTGCTCTCACCCATCAATCCCAGTATCTTCTCCCCGAAGTCTGTGGACTCCCCGTTCGCCGTCGGTCGCAGCAGCCTCCTGCAGGCATCTTTGGCCATGGCGTCGTCCGGCCGGATGTCCCCTCGCAGCGTGGAGTCTCACTCTCCCATGAGCGGCCGATTGGCCGCCTTTGCCCAGCTTGAGAAGCAGCATCAGCAACAACAGCAGCTTAGGTCTCTCAGCTCAAGAGATCTGGGCTCTGGCTCCCCTGCGAGCCCATCCATGTCCATGTGGGGTTCTCCGGGGGGGAAGCTGGACTGGGGCGTGAATGGCGACGAGCTTGGCCTTGGTAGCAGCGCTTTCAAGCAGCCGCCATCATCGTCCTTCGAGCTTGGTTCTGGTGGGGAGGAGCCGGATCTCTCATGGGTGCAGTCACTGGTCAAGGAGTCACCATCAGAAGCCAACGACGAGGTTGCGGTGACGGCGGCTGGTACTGCCTGCGACGGCCCAACTAGCTCCAACCTACCGGCGGAGGGGGTCGATCAGACGGTGTTGGGTGCGTGGCTGGAGCAGATGCAGCTCGACCAACTGGTGGCGCTGTAAAGACGAACCTGCTTCAACGATAACAGATGGTAAATATATATATACATACGTAGAAGGAAGGGTATGGCAAATGGAGGGTGACCAAGTCCGAGAGGGTGGATTCCAGCAGAGCCCAGCTAAGTTTTCTCTTCCAAAGTTCTGATTTTTAGGTCTCATTTTTTTGCCTTTTACTGTGTTCGAAAAAAGGAATCGATTACTAAGAATACTAATAATTTAATTATTATTTGTTATCATGGTAAACTGGTCGATATCTTTAGAGAGAGAGAGAGAGAGAGAGAGAGAATGTAGGCCTCCCTCCCTCTCTCTCTAGTTTTCTATTCGCAACCGTATTATTGTCCAGGCGTTCTGTAATTCTGGCAAGTTTCCATGTAAGACCGCATTTTAATCTGGCTTAATTACTTTCACTGTTGTTATTAATTATATCGCACTTATTTCGTTTCTACTTTTGGCCCCCGCAAGATCCCTCTGTGGTATCTGAGCGTCGGTTCCATACGCGGGCCGGGGCTCCGCCATCATGGTCGTTTAGGGGGATGAAGACGATCGGCTGACCGCTGTTATTAGCCGGAGGTTCGGGCCACCCACCTCATACCCGTGTCTGATCTCCTGTTGGCCATGCCGGAGTCGAGTCATCTGGGCATCATCCGGCCTGCCGAGAGGGTGGGCCATCCACATCGCCACGGAAGATCCTCATCTGAGTCTAATTATTTTTATTCTGCTGATCCATCGGAGCCCGGGAAGCGCCGCCGTGGGGCTTTGACTTGGTCTGTGTGGGGAGGGCGCGAGGCGGCGATTGGGCGGCGCCGCCGACGGAGCGGGGCAGTTTGCCTTCTCCTTCGGGGAATTGAATTGGGAAGTGGGCACTGAATCCTTCCCTTCAGATTCATTGTACCGCCGCCCAACCCACCACCATGGGCCCGACCGAGGTCGGCGTAGCCCGCTGGACACGCTCAAAATTCAGATAATTCAGATGTTTAGGGTTCTTGGGTTCGGATGGGACCGAGCGTGAAGGCCAGATTTTTTCACTTGGGGATGAACTAGACTCGGGCAAGGTCAACGGCATATCATGCCGAGAACCCGTCGAGCATGTTGATGTCTAAGTAAAAGGTCAGCATTACAGTCGAGGGCTCTCTCCTTGTAAAAATAACTAAAATACTATATTAAAAAAAGAATATTTTGAAATTTTCATGATGGATAAAAGGGATGAGCGCAGCTTGAATCTCTGAAAGGGATTTCAGAGCTGGAACATGCCGGATGGCGCAGGCCGATAATTTCACGGGGGCCAATTCGTTAGGTCCACTGGGCTGGATAGATGAGGAAATCCAAGCAATCCAAACCAATCAATGGACGGGATTCGGGCCGAATTGCATTCTTGCCGGTCGTCGTCTTCCAAGCCCAACCCGTCGTCTATAGCAGAGCCGGGTATAAGCTCGACGGGTCTGCTTCGCTCTAGGTCCTAGGGTTTCCTCTCCCTCTTCCATTCTTCTCCTGCTTGCCTTGTCTATCGTGTTCTACTTAGAGACGGCTTTCTTTGTAGCTTGTGGATGGTGAACGGAGTGGAGAGCTCGCTCAGGGTGATCAGAGGCCTGTAATGGAGCTGGCCATTGGGGATTCACTGGGTGGGCTCTCTCAGGGTTTTTTTTTTCTTCCTTCTTCTCTTGAGTCTTATTTTCTCTTGTTCTGAATGCGAGGTCCGCAGGTTTTTCTGCATCCATGGGACTGCATCAGGATCCGAGACGTAAATGGCTGGAGGAGACGGCAGCATCTGGCTGTAATGGGGCAGGAAATCTGGAAGCAACGCATCTGGGCTCCTCATATTTGAGAATATCGCGTTGATTTACCTGCGCAGGGCATCTCCGATTTGTTAATTTCTCGTTCCTCTCGGATCTCCTGTTTTTCTGTACCCTTCGACTGTTTTCTGACTCATACTCGCAGCACAGTGTTTCCAGATCCCCCGACCTTCGGATCGCTTCCCTCCGCGTTCTAATGCCTCCTCTTTCTGAATCCGACGACTCGATCTCTTCTCCATGAGTTCATCGCCATTGAATGCTTTTCCGAGGATGTCGGTTTGGTTAGTCCCTGCACTCGTTCGCGGAATCCCTTCATCGGGATCAAGTGGCTCGTTCTCTTGATCTAAACACTTTTTCTTCTGGTTTTGCTCAAGCGGGCGTTGTTTTCGGAAGATTTTTAATCGGCGGGCCGAGCATGAAATGAGTAGAACTGCATCTGATGATCTACCCACTTGTTTTTCCATGGAAGAAGGAAAAAAATTGGGTTTGTGGCCGCCTGGCTTATGAGATTCATCTCTTTTAGATGCGTTGACTGCTCATTTTCTTGTGCTTGATGGAGCTTATGGATGGATATTGTGCTCGTAGTTCTTGGCTGATCTGCATATCCTGATGAGGAGAGATTTAGTAATCCGAATTATTGGTCAAAACTGTGATCGGCGGTGCTCCCCTTGCAAGATTTTTTTTGCTGGGTCGAGGAACCGGGTGTGACCCACTGCGGAAACCAGGCATTCTGAAGGATATGCGGTGATCTTGCTTCCCCCGCCATCAGTCTCTTCCCTTCATTGATTCTGTTGCTCAGATCATTTCATCAGTCTCTTCTCAATTGGTGGGTCCGGAAAGTCAACGCGCACAAGCCCTCTCTTCTGACTCTCTCTCTCTCTCTGTTCAGTCAAAGAGAAAGAGAATCCGGCCATTGCCTGGAAGAGCTCATCTCCCTGTGCTGAGCCATGGCTGCCCACGTGGGCTTCTTGGCTGGAGCTGGAGGCCTTCTCGTCGCCGGACGATCTATTAATGGCTGACTTTGGGGTCTGATGAGAGTTGAGTGTGGTCGAAGCTTCTGTGGCAGGTGGGAGGTGGTCCAGTGTGAGGGGAGCTGCTGTACTCCTACTGGCGATGGTGGAGAGGTTGATGAGCGCCGGTGGTCAGCATTGTTTCGGCCCTCTTGACTTGACCCTTCTACAGGTTCACTTTCCCGATGCTAAATGGGGAGGTCCACGCCGGTGTGCTTATCTGTGTGGATGAAAATGAGAGAGAGAGAGAGAGAGAGAGAGAGAGAGAGAGAGAGAGTTTAATTCATATGTATTATTCTAAATTATAATGGCTAAAAAGGTAAGTCAACTCTACTAACTTTGGGTGAATCTGAGGTGCGACCAGAAGTGAAGTCTGCGTGGAAATGGAAAGAAAGTCATCAACCCGGAAAGCCCGAGACCCATAAAAGAAAATTTGATAAAAAAATGACAAAAGAGATGACCTTTCCATAAGTTCAGTGATCAATACGCAACGCTGTGAAAAAAAAATAAAAATGCGCAGAATTGGATATTATGTAATGTGGGGTTCCGCTTTAGAATGACGTTGAACTGTCGTAAAGGGTTGATGTGATCTCGAACACTGTTTTGTTTAAAAAAAGAAGGAAAAAGATTAGGGAAAATACAAGCATTTTCCAAGGAAGGAAATAATCAGATTTCCACCCCTCCACCGACGTGGGTTTATCACTACGCTTGTGAAGATCAAGTCCTCCATTCATTGTTTATTCGTGTGATTACATGGCCGAGGAACCCAAGAACAGGATGATCAATACAGCCCCAAAAAGGGAAAAAAAACTGCGGAAATTAATATTTTCCCACTGTTCCAGGGAAGATTATGGATATCATGCTCACACAAGAACATTGCTGCCTCGCCGAGAGTTGCAGAGAATTTTTTTATTATAAAAAAAACAGTGTGTAGTCCGTTGATCTGTACATTTTCCAAACACCTCAACTGAACCAGTGCAAGAAGGGCGCTTCAGAAGGCAATAATAGAGAAGCCGATTCTCGAAGAAGAGAGAAAAAAAAAACTGAGGCCAGGGGATGGACCGCCCCCCCATCTTTATTAGGAAATAAATGCCGGGGAGCTTCATTGGCCTGCGAGAGAGAGAGAGAGTGGTGCGGGTCTGTCGGGAGATGAGGCGTGGTGGGGAAACGCTAGACTTGGAAATCGAGGAAAGGGAAGAGTGGGACGTTCTCCATCGACTCCGCTAAGTCCCACACCCCGGCACTCAATTCGCTTCCTCCCCAGAGCTCGTATCTTCCAGGCTCACCGGGACCGCTGTGGGTCTGCTGCTCTTCCCCACCGATGTAGCCGGAATTATCGCCGCCGTAATGGAAATAATTCTTGTCGGTGGTATTGCTGCACCAGGAGCCCCTGCCAATGGCGTTCTCCTCCAAGTACGCGCTCTCCAGCGGGGCTTCGTAGACGCCAAACCCTACCCCGACGAGGCCGCCGCCTACTGTAAATCCATGGCCGCAGTAGAAGCTCTCTCCAATGGGCGACAGGCACGGGTCTCCATTGATACAGTTGCCACTTGATCCAGCTGCAGCGTAGCTTCTTCCGGGGAGGGGCAGCGGGTTGAACTGATGACCGGAGGACCGGTTCATCGGAGCTCCCACGGCGGCATTACTCGCCGACCCGAGATCTGCGGCGGCTTCCCTGGTTGGCGGCGCCGGCGACGTCGAGTTCTTCAGCTTTTTCTTGATCGTGGAGTTCCAGAAGTTCTTTATCTCGTTGTCGGTGCGCCCCGGGAGCCGCGCCGCGATCTGAGACCACCTGTGAACGTTTGAAGAAGCGGGCTGTCACCGAGAGCTGGAATCCATCGCGAGATTCCAAGTAAAAATAGATCATCCGCCATTGATGACCACCAGTTCTAAGCTAGAGTGACAAAAATCAATACAGAGAGTGACTGACGATAGTAAGAAAGCATTTTTAGAGGATGACAGTAAAACTTTCTCGAGCAAGTGGACCTTCTAATATGCCTGATAGAATAGAGAGAGAGAGAGAGAGAGAGAGAGAGAGAGAGAGAGAGAGAGAGAGAGAGAGAGAGGACCTGTTGCCGATAATAGACTGGAGGTGGACGATGAGCTGCTCCTCCTGGGGGGAGAAGGGCCCCCGTTTGAGGTCTGGTCTCAAGTAGTTGATCCACCGGAGCCGGCAGCTCTTGCCGCATCTCTGCAGGCCGGCGTTGCGAGCGACTTCACTCCAACATCCATGGCTGTTCTTGAGCATGTAGCTGACGAGCTTCTCGTCCTCCTCCGGCGACCACAGCCCCTTCTTCAGCTTGCCGGTGCCGTCTGAGATGTGATCCTTCGCCGGTGCCTCCGCCTTCCTCATCCCGACCCAACGAGAATGCTTTCCGAGGAGCAGGGAGAGGCGGAAGAGGAAGGATGGGCGTATGAGAGAGGGGGAGGAGAGAGAAACAGAAGCCGGTAGTGGAGACGACGAGTCCGACGACTTATGAATTAGAGCTGTTGGGGGGTGCGGGGTTCTTGCTTCGAACACGGAGAAGCAGGGGGTAGAGAGAGAAAACGGTCTCGAGGTGGACCTGAGAGGGTGGGGACAGGACTGTGCTGGAGAGGGAGGCTTGAAGAACGGCGGGTTCTCATTCTTGTCTTTGACTCCATCTCTCGCCCTTTTTTGCTCTCAACTGCATCTTTCTTCACTCACAAGGTAATCATCCGGCAGAGTGCGAGCCGAGAAGCAACAGAGCTGCGACCCTGCACTCCGGGAAGACGGGGCGGCCATGATTGGTCTACAGCTGATCTCTTTCTCTCTCTCTCTGTGAACTTCTAATCGCCTTCCTGTACTTACATTCACTTTGTTTGACAGTTTTCTGCTGTTTACGGCTGAAATTTTGACAGAGACTCGAAGAGAAGGTAGAGAGAGAGAGAGAGAGAGAGAGAGAGAGAGAGAGAGAGAGAGAGAGAGAATGACGCTGGTTCTCAACGGATCTGAGTCTTGATGAGAACAGATGTTCCATCGTCTGAAGTTCAGACGGTCTCCGCATCAGTTGCTACAATCCGGAGGTTCTACGGTGCTTTCCCAGCTCAAGAAAGCTACACGCGCCCCTACAGGTGTAGCTTGCACGGGACATTCTCGACATGATTGTTGCCGGTGAGGCTCGTCTTCTCGGGCCAAGTTCACGTCGTCTGGACACCGGCGACTGTCCCGTCGGAGGACAGAAGCCCGTTAAAGAAGGAAGGGTCCCCCCGCCGCCTCCATTCCTCTCTCTCTCTCTCTCTCTCTCTCTCGCTGTGCTGTGTCTGTCTGTCTCTCTCCTCAACGGAGATAGAAACGGGGATAATTCATTACCTTCATTATTCGATCGGAGAAAGGAGGGTTCCCCAAAGGAGACGTTAAATTTATTCGCTCTGTAACTCCTCGCAGGGGATGGCGAGATCCGGCGGGAGCCCGTTAGTTCCGTTGATTTGAGATGGCGAGAAAAACTGATTTTTTTTCCTCAATAAAATCATATCAAGAAAAAGATAAGATCGTGAAACTCAGGGAAAGGCTGACATTTAAGGGTTTGATCTCGGTGGGATCCTCCAGAGTTGACCAGCATCGTCGCCGGCCTCGACACTCTCATGCTTCTCCCTCAGCTAGAAGCCCAGATCCACGCCCACATCGTAAAGTCACCCTCGCCGCACCTCCTGAACTCTGCTATTCGATCAGCTGCCCACTCCGCCAACCCCGAGACGGCCCTCCACGTCTTCAATCACCTGTTCCGCCGCTCCGTCCCACATGACCACTTCTCCTTCACCTTCGCCGTCAAGGCCTGCTGCTCCCTACTCCGTCGCCACTCCCACGCCGCCGCCAAGGGCCGCGAGATCCACGCGCGCGCCCTGAAGTCCGGCCTCTGCGCGGACATCTTCCTCCAAAACTCCCTCGTCAGCCTCTACGCCACCTCCGGCGACGTCGACTCCGCTAGCTCTGTCTTCTCCGGCATCACCTTCCCCGATGTCGTCTCCTGGACTTCGTTCATAGCGGGGCTCGCCAGGAATGGGCGAATGGCGGAGGCCATCGCCGTCTTCTCCCGCATGGATTTGGAGCCAAATCCGGTGACCCTCGTCGCCGTGCTCTCGGCCTGTTCGCGCCTGGGAGCGCTACAACTGGGGAAAGCCATCCACGGGCACAGGCTGAGGACCTCCCATGGCGCCCGCAACCTCATCCTGGACAACGCGATCCTGGACATGTACATGCGATGCAGCGCCCCAAATTCCGCACGCCACATGTTCGCTAAGATGACTCAGAGAGACGTCTTCTCCTGGACCACAGCGATCTCCGGTTATACTCGGAATGGGCGGCCCGACGAGGCCATCTCCATCTTCCGCGCCATGGTGCAGCACGGAGAAGCCGTGCCCAATGAGGCGACCCTTGTGAGCGTGCTCGGCGCTTGCGCTTCCATGGCGGCCTTGAGCTCGGGGAAGTGGGTGCACTCTTACATGGACATGGCCGGCGTCGGGGTTGAAGGGCACGCAGGGAACGCTCTGATGAACATGTATGCCAAGTGCGGGGACATGGCCAGCGCTCTCGAGGTGTTCCACGGGCTCCCTGGGAAGGACTTGACGGCATGGTGCACCCTCCTGGGAGGGATGGCGCTGAACGGGCTCGGAAAACACGCCATCGAGCTGTTCTCACTGATGATACGGCACGGGGTTCAACCCGACGGAGTCGCCTTCCTCGCTGTCCTCTCTGCCTGCCAGCACGCGGGCCTGGTCGATCAGGGGCTGCTCTTCCTCTCCGCCATGGGCAGGGCTTCCTGTGTCAGCCCCGAGCAGCAGCACTACGGGTGCGTCGCTGACATGCTCGGCAGAGCCGGGATGCTGGAAGAAGCGGAGGCTTTTGCCGCGGAGATCATGCCCACGGGGCTCGACAGTGCCGTCCGCAGCGCTTTGCTGAACGCCTGCAAGATCCACTGCCCCGAAGCGAAGGGCTGCGAGCGCCTGGTGGACGGGGGACTGCCCGCCGGCGGGGGAACCTACGCGCTCTTGTGCAACGCGTTCGCCGGAGCCGGCGATTGGAGCCTCGCCGTTGGGGCGAGGGAGGCGATGAGGCGGAAGGGTGTCAAGAAGGCGGCCGGTTGCAGCTGGCTCGATCCCCCTCTGGAACAGCCAACTGCACGACGCGTTTAAAGTTGGCTCACACTCGCAAGTTTATATTCATTAATGAATCGATGACGCAATAAATCTTTTTACATTTCATAAAATTACGGCATCGTCTTAGCGCCGCTGTAAAATCTCGACCGGAATTAATCACTTTTAACGAGGGTATTGAAGGAATGATAGAAAAAAAATGATCTTTGAGCGATGGATAAGGTTGAGTAGACTGAGTGAGGAGAGGGGCTCGGCAGAGAGCGGGATAGGGGAGAATCCAAGGAGGGGCTCTTCTTGGAGGCGCCATGGTTATGGGGATCGTCTTGCCTTCTTCGACGGCTGCAGGTTGGTCCATGGGCAGCAGCGCCTTCGTCTGCGGCCAGAGGCAGCCGCAGCTCCTCCTCGCCGCCAGAGCGCCGAGGGTGGCGCCGCCAACTGCGAGGCCTGCGGCGTTCCCTGCCATCGAGGCCAAGGCCACGACGAGGCGGGAGAATCGCACCGCCAGGCACAAGCGCATCCGGAAGAAGGTTTGTTCCCTTAATCTGAGCAATGCATATTTATTGGTAAGGGTTGCTCCCTTTAACATGGTTTCCCAGTTTATTTTTTATTTCTTATCTTCCCAATAACTGAGGGCGACGATCAAATAACTGTCAATTGGCTATGGCTTTGAACCCATGAGAGGCGCAGATGGAGCGCCCTCGCCACCAGATAAAGCCCAGTCCAAGATGATTTTTTTTTTTTTTTCCCTATTGCCGTTGTTGTTGAAATGCTGAGCCCCTGTGTTCTTGCATGTGGCTGACGCAGATCATTTCGAACATAAGCAGACCGGAGCTAAGATTTTTCCTTCTTTATTAGTAAATATTACTGAAATGTGTGTCCTGCTCCCGTTTTCTTTCTGTTCCTTTTTTTTCCATCAATTTTTTTTATGCTCAACCCTTGAGATATTTTTATCCGTATATGCGTTTCTTAGATGGAGGAGATTCCATCATTCACCAACAGGGCACCAGGGAGGAGGTGAACCCCACCTGGGCTGTTCCTGACGGCCACACCTCAAGTCGTGTTTGACTGGGTTTATGATAATTTTGCCCGGGTACCCCCCCAAATCCGGTGACCGGAGGCCCCTTCCAGTGGACATTTTAGGGTTCATGCCCATGTTGTTCTCGTTTGATCCATTTTAGGGACCTTCTGCCGGAAACCTTGTGAGTTTCCCTATCTGAGCTTTCCTGAACTCGATCGGCGCCCATCTTTTTTACCTTTTTCGGTACATATTTTTCCTTCCACTTTTTTCTGAAATTTTTTTTCTTTCTTTTTTATCATCACCGCCTTGGAAACAGGTTGAAGGTACGCCGGAGAGGCCCCGGATGTCCGTGTTCCGATCCAACAAGCATCTCTATGTACAGGTCATTGATGATTCTAAGATGCACACCCTGGCTTCGGCATCAACAATGCAGAAACCCGTCTCTGAGGAATTCGATTACTCAAGTGGACCCACAATTGTAAGTCAGATCGGAGTTCCTCCGGAATGGTGGGAACTTTTTATTAATATGATCTCTGGACTTGTTGATCCGTTTATCATTGAAAGATGCCAAATCTGGATGAATTCTTGTTTTACAAAAAAAATGCATCTTTTCTAGTTTCCAACCATTACCCATGGTTATTTCTTATCATTCCTATTTTGAGGACAGATCCTGCTGGAATTTTTTTTTTGGCATGGGATTATATGATGATTAATATGGAAGATTGAGGGAGCATCGTCTAGTTCTAGTTCATCTCTACTCGTGTAATTACTCTGTATTAAGCTCTGTCATGGCGGCTCATTATCTGCGCAGTTCTATCCACTTTTAATCAATATTGATCTTATTCAAAATTTCTAGCCTACGTCTGACTTTATTTTCTTTTTTGGAGCTGATCGGATTCATCATCATCTGCTTTGTTTCCATGTCTTCCAATATTTCTATCCACAGTCATTTCTTTCTCTTTTTTTTTTTACCTCGAATAGCTCAGCCTCTGTAGCCTTTTATGGATAGTAATAAAAAGTACAGAACAATTTAATGGGTGTGATCAGCATAGAAAAGTCAAATGGGTAATGCTTCCATAGGAATCAAGCTCAGGCCCAAAAGTCAACTCTCCCCCATTAGTTCTAGCTTTGGCGATAGCCCTTGCTGGTGCAGGAATATTCTACCTCATGTAGATGCGTAGATGAGGTGATCATCCGAGATACTCAGCTCTCATGTCAACTACAGACTCTGCCCATGAGTCCCTTCCCAAACCGTGTACCCCTTGTGCTTCCGTTGACTTTTTAAGGCGTCTAATAGCCTTAAAATAGTAGTAAATCCCGTGGATTCTTATGATTTGGTGTGGCCTCAGAGGGAGGACCTCAGGGGGGGGGTTGACTGTGTTGTTTAACCAAGAAGACCCCATAAACGATCACCACACGGGCCATTATAGTCAACTCTTCCACCTTTTCATTATGTACTAATTATAAGTTCTTTCTGATCTCAGTTGACTTCTTTGCTGACTTTCCACACACCCCAGGAAGTGGCGAGAAAGGTGGGTGAAGTCATCGCGAAGTCTTGCTTGGAGAAGGGAATCACAAAGGTCGCCTTTGACCGGGGCGGCTACCCGTACCATGGGCGCATAGAGGCCCTCGCCGATGCCGCCAGGGAGAATGGGCTTCAGTTCTGAGGCCCGTTGACTTTTACCTGTCAGTTGGGTCGGCCGTTCCTTCGCTGTCAAGTCAAACTTCGATTTGAATGGGCAAGAAAGCTTTCGATTTTCTCAGAAATCGCATCGCATTGTTTCCACACTGAGTATATGGGTTATCGTAAATGGGCCTCAGGGCCGGCCCAGCCTTCACGTCTGCTTATAGAGAGAGAGAGAGAGAGAGAGAGAGAGAGAGAGATGGGTTGCCACGTGGACGGAGAAACTGGGCCGTTGGATGGGGGGACCCAGTACGATCGAGGGCAGCTGGTTGGCGGTGCCTGACCGTCCATCTGCTGTGCCGAGTTCATTCACGGTGTCTCTGCGGGAAGAGCAACGGCTCTTCGGTGAATGTTCGAAACGCCCCACAGGCTACTGCCGACCCCTCGTTCTTGCTCTCTGCTACTCGGCGCCTTAGAGACCGGATAGGCTGCCGGCGTCATCCATGGAGGGAGGGAAAGGCCGGAGCAGAACCTCGGCTATGACTGTGGACCAGTTCGTCTCTCTCATGGCCCCACTGATCGACATGGAGAAGGTCCGCAGCCCCTTTCCATGCTCTCGCCTCCCGTTGCTGTGATTTTTCCTTTGGAGCTCTGTGAAGCTTAAATCCAACTCCCTCGTTGCTTGCGGTAGCTGGACGGATCAGTTTCCCGAGTCTTACGTTTTTCTCGTACGGTGGGTGTCGGGTTTCCTTGTTTGGCCTTGGCAATCTGTGGAGTATCTTGGTTGCTGGGGAGGCTTGGCATCCCAGAGCTTGCTGTATACGTAAATGTAATATTTTCGGATAACATGGTTAATGACTACCGTTGAGATTAGGCTCTGGTCTGATGCTTCAATCATGGAGATGATGATCGCGGCAGAGCATAAATTAGTTGTTAAATGACAAGATACAATTAAATCGTCATTGCTGTGTATAACACGACCGAAATAAGCTAAAAGAAAAATTCTAAGGAATAGAAACGTCTTAGTGTATCTTTGACATTGTCTGGAACTAGCTTTGGTGGGCGTACATGGCAAGACACCCAGGTTTTGGAAAGGCTTATTGGTGTTGTCAGGCTAACATCAGCCCTCATCTGTTGCAGCATCAACATGGCTGTATGAATTGCCCGGAAAGGGAGCGTTATTCTCTAAATCTTGCCGACATACCAGCCGCAGCTAGTTGGCTGTCAAGATAATCTGTCACAGTGGAAAAAAAAGTATCTACAATTATGCCAACTATTCCTTGGTATTTTGGGAACGGGTAGCACTCTTCCGTTTCACCATTGTCTCTCAAGAAGTACGAAGTTATGGGAATGAAAATTTTCAAGTGCTGGAAGAGGACCTATACATAAGGAAGACGGAAATGCTGACATTTTATGTAGGTTGAGTTACAGAACTTAGTTTGACAGCATTACGGAAAATCCACCAAATCCCCTGGGCCACCTAATAGGAAATAAATTCTTTATGTCGTGATTATCACCGATAATTACAAGCTATGGAAGAATTTAATGTTCCATGGAGAAAGAACGACACATTAAGATCGAATTAATTGAATGCAAGATCCGGGGAGGATAAATGAATGTCATGTCTCGGTTTCATAAATTTTACTGATTGTGTTAATTATTTTTATCAGTTTTATCAAAAAAAGAGTGCATTCTGATAAGAAGTTTGAATGAAGTTCTAATGATCTTCAATCAGTGCAAATATGTGCTTCTCTCTGCATTTATATTACTTATGTACGCATGCCCGTTTTCAGGAGGCTGAGGTATCAACATCCATCAGTTCATCTTCATCAAGCAGTCTAGATGCTATGAAAAAGAGAGGCTCAGTGATGGTCAATCTTAAATGCATAGACGCTCAGGTATGAGTGTGAAGTTTAGACTACGCCTTAGATGGTAGTCGTACATTTAAAGCCCATTACTATTTGTCTTTGTGTTAGACAGGATTGATGGGAAAAACACTTCTGGAGTTTCAATCTACCAAGGGAGACGTCCTTCCAGCCCACAAGGTGGAAAATTTCCCTGAAAACTATTAAAGAGCATAGCTTACATTCTAAACAGCCACCCAGCGTCGTTTTATTTTATTCTATTTCATCGGAGTTCATCAAGGTATTGAGCATTGGGAACTGAAGAAATCTATTCATGAAAGCTGAACGAAAAAATATCTATTTACATCTACCGTAATATAGTTATCTTACACAAGAAATTTCAAGAAATTTCTTGCATTCTGGTCCAGTATCTGCCTTGCTTTGGTAGTGGATATTTTAAGTCATCAACTTTTTCATTATGATGTTCGGAATGTCACTATTTTTGTTATTTCCATTATGAAGTTTATCCCATCAGTTTGGGATTCGATTAGGCTTACACGTTGAGCTACCAGCAAGTTGAAAATATTTACTTGCTGGCTGCCAATATGGGTACCTAAATTGTTGTCTTTCGAAGATGCTAAATCCTAATTGATTCTTGTTCGCTAGTGGATAAGAGCTGAAAGGCAACTTTCGGTGATACCTTGGTACTTGATTCTGATTATTGAGATCTCTCAGAAGGTTGGAGCATTTACAAGCGAAATTGTTCTGGAATTCCATCCAAGGAAAATTTGTCCTGAGATAGTGACAGAGACAATGCAAGGGATGGTCGGAATTTCTATGAAATGACCCTGGGTCAAATTTTGGAAAGGGAACAAATATTTTTAAGATAAAAGTGTCTTCTTTATTTTGATCCATGAATATGTCCTGTCTAACTGAATTATTTCCAAATGATGGTCATAAAGACTATGGAACATAATGTGTCTAAATGGTTCAAATATCTATAAGGTCCTTTCTCCTTTGAATGTAACTGTTGGACTGTTATTCAGGAAGTTCATCATGCATATATTTGGTTTTAATATTCCGTGGATTTTAAATTTATATTTTGAATTCTTCATGTTCTCAATCAGTTCTTTGTGTACTCATGGATAGACTAACTTGAACTCTAAGAAATTCTTTCAGTTTGGAACGCATGATGTGGTTATTCTTAAGCCTAATAAGGCCGATGCGGGGTCCGCTTCCCTTGGACAAGGTGTAGTTTATCGTTTGAAGGTACTCCTTTTCTCTATCGTTCTCACTCATTAACCCGCGGTTAACAGCTAGATAAAATACTTTTGTTGCACATCTTGTAGAGATAAATTACGATTTCCTTATTATAGTTATTTTTAGTTGACCAGAAGCTTTATTTTGGTTTCTCATGTTTTGGAAATGGTTGCAAAACAGGAGACTTCCATAACTGTTGCTTTTGATGATATTCCAGAGGATGGTTTGAATAATCCTTTGAGACTTGAGAAAGTTGCAAATGAGGTACACATTTCGCATCGATATTGTTATTTCTTCCATCTTCTTCTATTATCGTCCCTCTTTTCCTACATGTTCTTTTGTGATTCTACCAGATGGTAGTCTTGCAATATTTTATGCTAAACTTGTAATTATAAACACTAAATGATGACTGGATATTTTTAGTCATGATTGAGTTATCTATGTTTTAGATGTCTGTGGTTCATACTATTCATAATGAATCCATTGATTGTGCATGATTTTGTGTTGTCTGCGTGTAATCTTGGAAGAATGTATTGCCCTGGAAACGATACACTCTGGATTACATTGTTATTTGTCTTGTTGAGGGCAATCACCTTATTTAGAAGTGTATCGTCCGATGCTCTTCTGAATGAAATCTATTGGATAGAAAAAAGGACATTGCAAGATTCTAGAGATTGACAGAATGCACGATTATTCTTTTCCACATACGCGACCTAAAATTAGTTGATAAGGGATGAGGTTGATAAACTCTACGAAAGCTAATTCAATTACCGGTCTTTTAATACTCTTCCCTGGTAATGCCTTTCAACAGTGTTTATTCAGTGAGTAATGATCCTTCTTTTTGGTCCTAATTCCACTTATGTACCCAACTGTTTGATTTATGCTTATGCTTCCACTTCATTGAGTTCCTTAACCGCAGAGAGTTCAAAGTGATTCCAATCTTCCTACATTTTCTTTGCGTGGAAACTTGTTAATGGGATGCGATTTAGCGTGAAATTTGGACGTTGACAACGTGAATATGACGTGACAATCTGCTGTATTCTGCAGAAAGTGAAAACATCGAATAGCTTATTCTGCAAGAAAGAGCTATTGAACAAGGGACTCACAAATGAGTTGTTTCTGTTGGAGATACACTCTTCAGAAAGTTTCTGTTGGTGTTACTATGTGTCTGTTCGTGATTGAAGATGTAAACGCGAAAATAGTGAATTGTCACTCCGCATATGCCAATGAAGACAAAGAAGTTGAACTGAATGTGATTTTTGCTTTAGATTGCTGGTTGTGGCGACAAAAGAATTATCCCTTGATCGTGAACTGCTGCTTGACTGGCATCATTAGGCTCGTCATAAGATGCTGATCTACCTTGTTTATATGATTACTTTAACTGGTCCAGAAAGGAAACCGACCTTTTTGAACCTGATTTTTTTGAATATCTCTGTTTGGCATCATTTTTATGACATTGTGGCATGACGATTTGTTTTTTTTTGCAATCAATCTGTGGATTCATCCTCATTCAATGTAATTGCCAATGACGAGTTTCCACCATTTAACGGCATTACCATTTCTTCACAGAGATAATAAGTGTTTTCTATGTAGAAAGCTTTAGTCGTGGAATGATTATTTATGGTTGATCGTGTGAGTAGCACTAATCTTTGTAGTTCTGGAATCTCGCTGCATCCAGCGAGATTATTATCATACCTTCTGGGTTTTGTGTGGAAGCCATATTGTCATGCATTGTTTTCTATTTGGGAAGTAGAAAAGGCGCTCCTCCAGAATAACTTCCATTCGTGACTTTAGTCCCATTTATTAATGTTCGAGAAAATTGCTTGTTTGGCTCCAAATTTAGCATTGAAAAGCTGAAATCTTCATCCATTTTTGTAGGTGACCTATCTCAGAATGAAAAGTGCATTGATTCAGCTTAGTAAGGGCGTGCAAAAGGGACCAGCTGCAGACTTGGTTCCTGTACTTTTTGGGGAAAAACCTTCATCCATAGCGAAGAAAGCTGTGCCACTTTCTCTATTTAATAAGAACCTCGACCATTCTCAGGTTTTTGGCCCCTCCTTTTTTCATATGAAGTACAATAACTTTGACATAATAGATGTATTATAATTTGAATTTTTCTTATAGTCTATAACATGATGGATGTAATCACTTTGCGAATACTTAGTCAAATGTTGTTTTCGACAATTGCATTCTAGTACAATTTGTGTATATAACAGTCAAGTGAGTGATTCATGTGCCATTTCTTGAGAACAAAGATCCATTTGCCTGATTTGATACATATTTCTATTTTAGTTTGAACTTCCCCAAAAGAACTACTCTACTCAAGTTATCTGTAAAGGGTAACCGATATTTCATTCTTCAAATCACCTGATACATATTCAAATCAGCTGATTTAGTTTCAGTTGAATCTTGTCAAACCTCTTCCGTCACCCCCTAAGGCTACAACTTATGTTTTAAAAGCAGCTGTAAATCATGCGGAATCAACGTGAGACCAGCCATTTTTCTGGCTGATGCTGTTTGATCTCACTCATATTGGTCAGTTTACTATAGAAATTGGTGCTATTGGAAGAAGAGTATAAAAGATCTTCTGGCAGGGAGTGCATGAAGTAGAAGATGGAAGGTAACGGTATAGGTCATTAAGGAAACAACGAAAGAAGTCCCCTGAAACCTCTGCAAATTGCCATTTGCTGTCGCCAATCACCACCAGCCGCTAATGCTCGCCACTGATGGCCTAGTGCACATCATAGTTTTTCCCTGCGCTCTACCCGTACCCGCATGAGAGAGAAATAAGGTCGGGGGATTGGGATTTGAAGGGTTCAATACACGCTGTGGCCTATAGAATGACCTCATTTATTCTTTCATTGTGTTCACGGATTATAAATTCTTGCTACGTGCAATAAAATCAGTATTTCCTCAGATTGACGGATTCATGCAATTCGATCTAAATAAGATCAGATCAGACCTGGCCAAATCTGGTGACTGATCCAAGTCAGTCTCTATAGTTTGTGAGGCTTGTATAAACTTGAAGGGATTCACAGATTTAGCACTTGGGAAGTATAAATGCCAAGTTTATTCATGCAAGAATTCAAGACTAGTGCTCTACTTGTATTGGTTTTGTTTACAGCATCATTTGTCCCTTTACT
The DNA here is from genome assembly GCA_024713555.1 of Spirodela polyrhiza. Taxonomy (NCBI): domain Eukaryota; kingdom Viridiplantae; phylum Streptophyta; class Magnoliopsida; order Alismatales; family Araceae; genus Spirodela; species Spirodela polyrhiza. The sequence continues at coordinate 3,487,126 of CM046532.1, forward strand.
GAATTTTTTTTTTCTCACGTTAGATAGATTTTGTAATTGTATTCTTCTGTTGCAAAGTTTCTTGCATTTCTCCAATCTGATCTTTTTTGTGCATTTGTATTTCTCTGTAGATTTATGACTAGTTACCAGGATATAGGAATTGGTACTTTCTCAAGGTTGTCTTCTGATGTTTTAGTTGATGTCTGCGTTTTAATGAATTCTTTCTGTGAATTATCGATTGTCAGATGTTTGATCTTTTTTAGGAGCTTTCCTGTGGGATTCTTTTAGCATTAGGTGCTTTTAGCTACAATTTTTTATAAGAGCTTACTTTTGACCTACTATTTTTGTAGAAAGCTGCCATTTCAAAAGCACTTTCATCAAAGGATGTGTTTCTGTTGCATGGCCCTCCTGGAACAGGGAAAACAACTACTGTGATCGAAATTATTTTACAAGAAGTTAAACGGGGATCAAAGATTCTTGCCTGCGCTGCTTCTAACATTGCTGTCGACAATATTGTTGAACGCCTTTTCCCCTTCAAGTATGTCTGATATATTTTACAGAAACCCGTGGTTATAATAAGTTCTGAAAAGAGATGCTTCTTGTTTTAGGATACCTAAATTTGAGTTTTTTTTTTCTTCTTGAAAACTGGTTGATGCCACAATGTATTTAGAATGTGTACAGCTTGATCCATAGCTACAGAGAAAGGTCATTAAATTATAAGCTCTTTTCAAGTTTCTTAGATGTTCTTTTGAGCTTCCCAAACTTCACAATGCAAATATGGGCCATGAAATGGATTAAAAGATTAACTAAATGAAAACTGCATCAATTTACAATGCTATTCGCATGCTTTACTTTCCACCCGACACATCAATCATATTGCCTAAATGCTGTGAAATTAAGCAGTTAGAAATGTGATGGTAGATTTCACTGGTTGTATGCTTATAAGTGGCTGAGAAGATTCTTCAATGACTTCTTATTTGTTCATGAATTTTTATTTCGTTTTATTTTCATACTTTGATTTTACTGGGAAAAAGTTGAGGTGAACAGAAAAAGTGTGGGTAGATCCGGATCGTTGTGTTGACTAGGTAAGCGTCCTGAGCTAAGAGTATTTTCACTACCTGTAGACCATCCCATGGGGGTGGTGAAGGGGAATCACCAGTTGGTAGGCTTGTTTGAGGTTCTTTTTGTGCACCGCTTAGCAGACATTGAGAAATTGGTTTTTTTTTCGTTTTTTTAATTCCTCTTTTTCTACTGTCTTGCTAGATGCATTGAGATATCAGTGCTCCATATGCATATTTCTCCAATTGTCATGCTGATTTTTTATGACAGTTTTACATAATCTACGACATAGGGTAAAGTTGGTGAGACTGGGGCATCCTGCAAGATTGCTACCTCAAGTGTTGGAGAGTGCACTTGATGCCCAGGTATTGTAAACTTTTACTTTCTTCTTTCTGTTAATTAACTTATCTGATCTATGCATATATCGCATTGGTGTCTTTTATGAGATACACATGTATCTGTGTGTGTGTGTATATGTAACTTATCAAGTTTGGTCTCTTCTGACATCAGCATTATTAATAAAAATGTTATAACTTCAATGTTGTTTAATTTTTTTGAATTTTTCGTCAATGTTTTTTTTGTTTTACTTATAACAGTCTGTGTTTGCTTCTTGGGTCACGGCTATTGCTTTCCTCATTTGTCTCTATTAGTATATGTTGCTCCCAATCTCATATTATTGTTTGACTTCATTTCCTAGGTATTGCGAGGGGATAATAGTAGTCTGGCTAATGACATTCGCAAAGAGATGAAGGTATATAGTGTATACAATGTAATAGCAGTTCCATGTACATGATAGACCGCTCTACATACAGGCCACCAATCATCTTTAATGTGTTTCTACTTGAATTATCTGTTGAGCGGTTGATTGCAATGATGGATTTATAACAACGCACGGTTTATGAGACACTGTTCTTAAATCATCTGTTATACATCACTATAGATCACGAACTTACGTTTCTTTAATCAATATATTATATAATTTAACTTTTAAATGATGAACTGCTGAACGAGCATTGTTGTTTTGAATTTCCAAAATCAACACTTATGGTTAATTGGATCGTTAGTTGTGGGCTAGTGCTCCATGGTTAAGTCATAACCTATTCTGGTTCATTGATTATGAGCTGTTGGATGTAGGATGACATACCGTCGTTAATTATTGAGTTAATGTTTATACCAACTATGGGTGAAATTATATTCTATGATTCCAAACATTTTTCTTGTCAAACTCATTTTTCCCGTTTTCACCCGTAGTACAAAAATAAGAATACACTTTACACCTAGTTTCAATTCAGGTTCTAAACCATATGCCAGCATACGCCAAAGAGAGTCCTCTTCAAATGCTACATCTGAGTGAAAGACGACAACTGTTTTCATGCTTTTATGATGACTAAGTGTAATTACTCGTCCTAAAACAGCAAAGAAAGGTCCACGATGAGGAGATAGTCTTCTCGAAATTTATTCATGACTAGAGGAAAAAAAAAGAGATTTACCGAATATCATCTACGTCCTGAAAATTTTTAATTTTCTAGGAATTTTCTTCGCACATGTTATCTATATTTTTTTGACATATTGTTTAATACCAGGCATTAAATGGAAAGTTGTTGAAAGCCAAAGATAGAAACGCAAAAAGGGATATTAGGAAGGAGCTTAAAACGCTTGCAAAGGAAGAACGGAAGAGGCAACAGCTCGCAGTCACTGATGTTCTTAAAAATGCAGATGTAGTATTGGCAACCTTGACAGGTGCATCATCTCGTAAACTGGATAGTATGACATTTGACTTGGTAATTATTGATGAAGCTGCTCAAGCACTTGAGGTAGCATGCTGGATTGCTTTATTGAAGGTGAGATCTTTATTTAGCTCTACCTCTAGTGAATTTCGGGAAGGCCATAGAAATGTGCTTCTTAGACAAATAAACTGATTCTCACTCCGCTTAATCATTCATGTTGGTAAAATTATTAATTTTGATAAATTTGTCTTCTTTCTCACACGATTGGGTGTAATTCTGACATAAAGGTCAAAAAGTCAATTCACAATCATTAAATATTATTCTTTTTATTTCTTAATGGCGTTTACAAAGTCCTCTCGCAATTTCTGTTTTCAAACTTGTGAAACATGTTTTTCAAAAAGAAAAATATTTTGTGGTACCCTTATTTTATGATTAAGAGAACAGATCTTACACAAATAACAAGCACTACCGTCTTGATGTTGGCCCCTTATGTTAGAAAGACAATCAATGACCATACACCCGATTTCCCGAGGGAAAGACATTCTTTTACTGTGTAAATCGCTCTTTCCGTCATCAAAACCTTTAGTTTACATAGTCCTGTGTGATCTAAGTGGTTGGATAAGGCTGTGTTGGTAAATTTATTTAGTTGCACTTTCTAGAAGACAAAAACCCGAGATAGCGGTCTAGATCATGGTGTTGACTTGACGGATTTGTAGAAAAAAATACTTTGTTTAAGCAGCACGGGTGAGGAAGGAGGGACGTCTCTTGGTGTCCTTTATGACCGAGTTCCCGGGGACCTAAAATTTAGGTAAAACATTATGTCGATTTGGGAACTAAGGGCTGACCATATAAGACATTGGATGCCACGCCTGATAATTTTAGCCATTTTTTTCTCTTTTTGATTTACAGTGGCTATTCATTTAGTTGAATTGTTCAACATTGTATCATGTGTTTAACAACCCAGCAATATAGATATTTCCTGATATTTGGACCAGTTTTCTACGCAATGGTGAAATGCTGTTTCTATTCCATTGCAGGGATCAAGATGTATTCTCTCAGGCGATCATCTTCAGCTTCCCCCTACCATTCAAAGTGTAGAAGCTGAGAGGAAGGGTCTGGGTAAAACACTTTTTGAACGTCTTGCAGACCTTTATGGGGAGGAAATCATGTCTATGCTTACTGTCCAATACCGAATGCACGAGCGTGTCATGAACTGGTCATCCAAGGAGTTGTATGATAGCAAGGTGGGCCATATCTTTATCTGACAATCTCGATAGTTGTATGTATTGAATAAGCATATACAGTTTAGAAGTATATTCAGTCGTTTTGTTGATAGGGGCTTGCTTTACCATCTGGATTAGTGCATGCTAGCTCAGTCTTTGTGCACTTTGCGCGCATGTCCACCAGGACTGATGTTAGATGGGCTGGTGTTTTTTATTGTTCGAGCTAGAGAATCTCAGGGTTGATCCAAAAAACTGATCCTATATAATCCACCGAGCTTTGCCTATTTGGTATATGGCTATTTCTTATGTGTAGGCCGCATGAGAACCAAGAAAATTTAAGGTATCTTATATTTTCTTCCCCTTTCTTATGGTTCGGCAATAATGTCTGGTGGCTTGTCGATGCTGTCTTTTTAGTTTGGTTGCATGCACAGCGGCTTTCTGTGGATGTCTTCCTTTTTTCTTTCGAGGGCACAGATACGGGGGCATTGAAAGCATTAGTACATAGAATTTTCTTCTCAGTTTCTATTTGCTTTGCCCAGATCAGAGCCCACCCCAGTGTTGCTGGACACACGCTTTACGATCTCGAAAATGTGCAGAGGACTTCTTCGACAGAACCCACTCTTATCCTCGTTGATACAGCTGGGTATGATTTCCTTGCTTACCTACCAACGCCATTTATGTTACTAGCGGCTAAAGCTCTATAAAAGTTCCAGCATGTTGATTATCTCGCCGCTCGATAGATATTCTGTTTTTATAATCTCGTCATTAATTAGTGAGTGCTTGTACTTCCTTACCGAAACATATGAAAATCGTATTTAATTATGAACTTTCTGTCGATTGGATTGTGTAGATATTTTTTTGTAACTGGTTATAAAACGCGGAGAGAATGGAAAATATCCAGACTGCAAGGCGGTAGCTTCATATCTTTGATATTTTGTCTGCAACTGCGCGGTACAGCAGTCTGCTGGCTACGAGTTGTGAAGTGATCCTGTCCTCCAATAGATCCATAGTGATTAAATATAATATAAATGAGACGTATTATCTCCAGAAAATCTTGCCATAAATGGTGCGCATCAATCACTTTCCATGCGTTCCATGCCCCTATGATTTTGGATTGTTTACTTCCCACGTGTCTTATTGTCTGATCTTATAATTAATTGCCTTGCCCATTGGTCACAGGTGCGACATGGAGGAGAAAAAGGATGAAGAGGACAGCACGATGAACGAAGGTGAAGCTACAGTGGCCATTGCTCACGCAACAAGGCTTGTTGAGGGCGGCGTTCATCCATCTGACATAGGAATCATCACCCCATATGCTGCACAGGTTTTAACATATATCCTAGTAAATATTTCAGCAAAATCCATTGATAAAAGGCCGTTGACAATGCCTTCTAGATCCATGAACTAGAAACAGCCTTGATTGAACTCAAAATGGGTCGAACAGTCAGTTCCTCGAGAATTAGTGGATCCTATCTGTTGCATTGATAAAGAATCTCGCTGAAAATTTTGGAGGAAACACTGGGTGACGTTGCCTTCTCCTTTAGGTTGTACTGCTGAGGATGACGAGAAGCAAAAATGACAGGCTGAAAGAGTTGGAAATCTCTACAGTTGACGGGTTCCAAGGCCGAGAAAAGGAGGCCATCATCATCTCCATGGTTCGCTCCAACTCGAGGAAAGAGGTGAGAAATCCTCTGAGAAAACATGGCGGTTCGAGGAGAGAATCCTTGTAAAGCATGCCTCTGACGTTTCCCTTTTCAGGTCGGCTTCTTAAGTGATCGTCGGCGGATGAACGTCGCCGTCACCCGCGCGCGGAGGCAGTGCTGCATCATCTGTGACACTGAAACAGTAAGCCACAACGGCTTCTTGAAACGTTTGGTGGAATATTTCGAGGAGCACGGCGAATATCTGAGTGCATCAGAGTTCGTTTAGGAAAACACCCCGTGGGCCTCCCGCTCTTTCTTTGGATTCATTGGCATCGGACATATGATGATAAATACTTGAGAGCTAGATTATTTTCCTCAAAACCCAACGTTTCACTAATGATGCTGCCGTCATTGGCGTCTCGATCCCAGGCCCCAATCCATCAAGGCATGTGGGTTAGGCAACAATTGGCCGGATTTTCTGGATAATCCTGCTGGTATCTTTGGGATAGTTCGTGTATATTATATGGGGTCTAGATGGGTTTTTTTTATTAGCATGGGTTAATTATGGATGTTTTACGTATATTTTTTTTCGCCTAATGACTGCCATTGGTTAAAAAAATTTGATCCGTCCCACGAATAATCTTAATCTATATTCATGGGAATGAATGCTTGGTTGATCTCCAGCCAAATCCGGTCGTGATCATCGTCGTTCACAGAAAGTTCTCAGGCTTCATGCCCTCTAAATACGGAGCTAAAGCCCTTGTCCCCTCCATTTTCCCGTCCTCGGTTTTTCGCCGCAAGTGGGTCGTTCCCTCCTCCTTTCGATCGACTGAACAGCCGATGAAGTCCGCAGAGGAGACGGCTGAACGCAGAATTCACCGACCAAGAGGGGAAATATCATATAAAAGCGAGATCTTGTTGAGGGTAATCGTTAGGATGTGAGCATCTAACTGCGGGGTGTGTTCTCAAATCTTGGTGGCGTTGCTCGTGGGGACGAAGCCCGCGGGTGGCCAACGAAAGGAGTTGCAGGAGGAAAACGAGCGTACGTGGCTAGAGCTACAAAGGCGGAGGAGGCGGGTTGGCCGGGTCGTATGACCAGCGCCGCCGGACAAGCCTACAAGTCCCAGAGAGAAATCGGGAAGCCGACTTCTTCATGCATGTCGTGGGTGTGGAGGCCGCCGTCGTCCTCCAAGTCCCGCATGTCCACCAGCTCGTCCCAGGAGAACTCACTGTGGCTGAAACAGCTAACGTCCGCGCCGGCGCCGCTGCTTTCAAAGGCCGGCGGCGGCGGCGGCGGCGGCGTCTGAGCGCAGCTGTTCACTACGACGACTCCCTCCTCAGCGGCCTCCTCCCTGGTTTCGTCCGCTCTGAGCACGCCCAGCTGCTGGAGGAACTCCTTCAGATCGATCTGGGGCTTCTCGGGGACGGAAACGCCGTGGTTCTCTTGCTGGAGGTCTACTTTCTCAGCCGTGGCGGGCGAGTTCTGCAGCCGGGTTCCCACTCCTGCGAGCGGGGGCTCGCCGGAGGAGGAAGGTTTGGCGTTCTGGAGCTCCTGCAGCCGCCGGTGGATGGCGTGGACGTTGTGCTGGGCACCCAGGTTGAGAAACCCGCACTTGGGGAAGATGGAGGAGAAGCCTCCGGAAGGGAACCAGCGGAACCGGTGCGGCCTGCCCATGCCGGGGGCTGCCAAGCTGCTCTGCAGGTGGGGCAGGTTGAGGTAGGCTTCTGGGCCGTAGAGGCGCCTCGCAGCCTCGTCGTAGGCCATGGCGGCCTCCTCGGCGGTGGCGAAGGAGCCGAGCCAGAGCCTCGTCCGCTTCTTGGGCTCCCTGATCTCCGCCACCCACTTCCCCCACGTCCTCTGCCGCACCCCGCGGTACTCGCAGGAAGCGTTCAGCGGGCCGCCCTTCCCTCTGCTCGGGCCCTTCTTCCACGGCCGCAGCGGTCCTCTCCTGCCGTTCTCCATCGCCGGCTTGGTGTGCTCGTAGCGAGAGAGAGAGAGAGAGAGAGAGAGAGAGAGAGACAGACAGACAGACAGAGAGAAGACAGGGAGGAGGCAGTGGAAGCAGAGTGGGAGTGGAAGCTCCGGGCGCAGCGTGCTTGCGGGGGAGGGGGCATGGCGCGGGATATGTAGCGCGTGGGAGTGACGAGTAGCGTAAATGTTTTCACGTTCCCGTGGATTTTTTGAAGCCCATGTGACCGTTGGCCTTTGCGCATTCTCTCTCTCTCTCTCTCTCTCTCTCTCTCTCTACGTCCATTATAACGCTGGACCGAAATTCCCATCTCCTAATCCTCACGCCCACAAGAGCGGAAGCCCACTGCAACGACGATGACCCTGAAAGCCCGCGGCGTAGAAAACCTTCTCCTTTACGCGCTCTCATGGTTTGACCCGGCTCGTTCCTCTGCAAGCTGTGTCTGTGTGCGGATAGAGACAGATAGAGAGAGAGAGAGAGAGCGAGAGAGAGAGAGAGAGAGAGAGAGAGAGAGAGAGAGAGAGAGAGAGAGAGAGAGAGAGAGAGAGAGAGAGAGAGAGAGAGAGAGAGAGAGAGAGAGAGAGAGAGAGAGAGAGAGAGAGAGAGAGAGAGAGAGAGAGAGAGAGAGAGAGAGAGAGAGAGAGAGGGGGAGAGAGAGAGAGAGAGAGAGAGAGAGAGAGAGAGGGTGATGGGAGAATTGAAACGTCTTAAAATCCCACCTCACAGACATTTCCTAGCTTCACGGGCGCCCGTCCCAGCTTCACATGCATGGAGGTCGCCCCCCCGGTGATTCTCGAGGCAGCCCGAAGCAGCACCACCCCTCTCTCTCTCTCTCTCTCTCTCTCTCTCTCTCTCTTCAACGCTTCACATGCATGATCTCCCTGCTCGCAGAGGGGGAGTACGTCTCGGCGGCGGACACCATTAATTAAAACCCCGTCGAGAACAGCTCAACGCCAATCTCTCGCTGGACTTCAGCTCCTCCTCCCCCGCACCCATCGTGCCACCGGACATTCTCCTCGAGTCCGCCACACGTGCGGGGCAGGACGCGCGACAAAGATCGGGGGAAATGCTTTCCAAAAAGACGCCCCTTTTATAACTTTTACAGTGAGCGTCCGGAAGAGCTCTGATACCAAATACGGGCTGCCGCGTTTCGGCCAAGAATGATCCCCACCGAGGCCGTAAAATATGGAATCAAAAAAGAAAGCCGATGACAGAAGAACGTCAAGGTGGAGAGTCCACCCGCTTGATCATCCTCAGTCGTTCCACAGAACTGGAGCATCGATCAAACCAAGCATATACGAGCATTTGGAGAACATACGATGAAGGTTCTATGAATCTACAGATAATTATAGTTAAAATTGACCTTTATGTGCGCATAGCCACGTCCTGTTCTTCATTTTTCTACAGACGTGGATGGCCTAATCAGTGAAAGAGCAGCGTTCCCCATGTAAAACAGCAATCAATCAGTCAATCACTGGTGGGTTGTATAATCTGGTCGCTCACAGTTTCTCATTAAAGCTTTCAGATGATGCAGATCAAATCGATTCAGCTACCGGGCCATCTTCAACAGAGTTTCGAACATGAGAGACAACTAATTTGGGCTTCATGGATAATAATATCACATTTATCGTCTGCGTTGATTATGGTGGAAGGTGCTCTTTTTTGGGACTATGATCATAAGTTCCATTGGTCCTGGGCTACTAGGCACTTGATGAAACTGTCTGTTTACCTTTCTTCTCGAGTTTCCTTCTACTGCGCCACAGGAGGCGTATTGGCGTACCAGGAAAACCAGCATCTGATCTCAGTTGCTTCTCCATGTAGCGTCGGTATGTTTCTGGGAAAAGTTGAGCATCATTCACGAAGAACACAAAGGTCGGAGGGCGGATGGCAGCCTGCAAGTTGATATGGGAAGAAAAATTTTAGTTCATAGCAAATTAGCAAAAAGATAATTCTTATGATGAACACCCATAAAATCTGCAAGTTTTACTCTAGCCATGTTTTGAAGGGCATAAGAGCATCCCACCCGCAGCTTGAATCCTATCTTAGACAACTACGGGAAAATATAGAAAAAAATGAAATCGATGCCCTGGGTGAAGGATGAGCAGATAATTACTTTTTGGGCAACATTTATTTCCTAATATTCCGCAGTACTGAATAAGCTTGATTTTGAATGGATAGTCGAGGGAGGATTTTTAATGCTGGGTGCAGTAGGTGCGCATTTCAAATACTAGTCCAGGTTTCTTTCATTCTTCTTCTTTTTCTTCGAAGGGGAGGTGGGGGATTTTCGAAGCAATAAAGAGTATTACTAAGAAAAGAAAATCCACCTGAGTGCAGTAATACACACGCCCTCTCTTTCCGCCTCTTGTCCTTGGTGGCGGCTTGAAGGTTACTGCTTCGTGAACCACTTGATTCAGAGTGGCTGTGCTTAATCTTCTTGATCTTTCTTTCTCAACCATGCTGGCAGCAGCGATCACCCTGAGACAGAAGAGAGAGTACAAGCCATAAACAGCAATAGACAGCCAATGACGTTGGATATTTACAAAAAACCATCTTTGAACATCAGCCAAAAACGATGTATGGAATACGCATAAAAATTTAGCATGCGGTGGATATTGAGCACAAGAAAGACAAAAAGGGGCATTTTAGAAAGCCTCATCACAGCCGACGGGAAATAATTTTGATTCTACATTAAGTGCTGTACGCTTCTTTAAGCATGAAATAGAATTGTAATGCTCGTAAACTATAGCCAAAACTAGAAGATACAGAACAAAAAAACATTTTCTTCAGGAAATACTATAATAAGATACAGGAAAAAAGTACAGAGGTTAGATAAGCGAACAACAGTAAACCACAGAGGCGATGAGGTAAGCGGTATGCAAATGAAAGCAGGACACCTCTTCAGAGCGACCCAAACTTTCTGAAGCAACTAGTATTGAAGGAAAAAAATCAATGCCTTGGAAACCTATTTAATATAATCCGAAGTATGGAAAAGTATAATTCAAACTATAGAGTGAATATAACTATCCATATATGAGATTTCCATGTTAAAGTTGCACCAGGGCTGATGCTCGAATAATAAAAAACTATTTACAATTGAAGGCCCATAAATTCCAGTTATTGATGGAAGATTATGTCATTAACAAAAAACCTGTGTTTATTGATTGAATAAAACAACAAAAATTCTTTTGTGAGTTATACTATGGCTTATAAACAGATGAAAGAGATGATATTTCACTATCCTTTGCACATAACACAAGGCAAGTCCAGCCTCCTCAGCGTACAGACTTCGAACATTTTACATTAGTATCCTATGAGAGCAAGGGTTATTAAACGAAGTCATGGTTGAAGCATAGTCTGAACCGGATTTTCACATGCTGAGCAAGAAGTAGTACACTGCTCAGTTTTCTGCGATATGCTATATATAACTAACAATAAAATTAATTGTGTAGCTGATTTAATAATACAAATGTGCCGATTTTCTTCGTATGTCTGAGTGTTTGTTTCAGAAGAGTCTTTTAGCATAAGCACTGGAAGATGTAGGAAGCATGGAAGTCGTGGAGAAAAAATAAACAAAGTTCAATAATGGAGGAGATGGAATAAGGAAATACTTATCCACACTATGACCGGCTATTGCAGTTGAGTAGACAACCGGTGCCCAATTAAGCATGCGAAGCTTCTCCCTGACATCTTGTTCATAGTATTTTACTGTGTGTTGGTTTTTATCAGGTATTGTGTCCCACTTGTTGACAACAATCACGCAGCCTTTTCCTTCTTTCTCAATTCTCTCAGCTATTCGGTAGTCCTGCTTATTAAGAAGAAAGTCATGAAACGACCCATGAAGGACAGAGTGTTAACTGGAGCGAACAAACAAAATGTATCAACAGTATAGTTATGTAGATGTCCTCAAGTGACAGCAATCTTAGGACATAACGAACATATTTTATGGGTTATATTTGATAAAGTAATATCTAACTGTTTCATTGCACACTTTTGATGTTGATGGGAAAGTTCGTAATGGAGAACAAAAACTACGAGTGAAAATCAATTTTGGTCTCAGTAAAATTTTAAGTAATTTAGCATATTTCGTAGTTGTCTACCTGTTCCAATTCAGACGAATTCAATTGTACTATTTCAGTTTTTGAGCTTGCCAGTGGTGTGTCAAATAGTGATTAATCAGACTGTTGCGAGAATATAAGAGGGTAAACATTGAGGATTCCATTTTGATATGTGTTAGGCTGATTCAGCGTAAATCACTGTACATCCTTACCAGTAAGAGCCATATCAAGGCGACAAGTGTTTTGCTCTAAAAGAGGGAGGATGTTGTTCAGCCAGAAACGCAGTCACATGACACCTAAAGAATTAAACTCCCCTCTAACTACGCAGACTCACTTAAATATGCATTTTATGATCTATGATTTGGAGTGTTTTCCCACAAGTTGCCAATCTAAGGCATAGCATTTTAATTAATTATGGGAATTTATCTAAGAAAATCATAATTACAGATTTTCTTTACTTTGATTGTGTACATGCTGCCAAATGTTTGGAAAAACATTAGGAATCAAAACGTTTTTCGACCATCAGCACGTTTTAGAGCGCGTATCCTGCTCCAAAAACCCTGAAAAGATAATTTTCTCACACACCTATGACAAGACCATCATAATAGTGAATCAAGCTTATAAAAACTTTCTTGCGAATTTCTCGCGTTCTTTTTTATCATTATGAAATGCATATACAGCCATCCATATGCAGATCTTATACAATAAAGACATGGAGCAACCAATAAAGTGATGGTGATGAGTGATAAACCATAAATTATTCGTATGAACAGTGTTGTTTTTATTTCCCTTCTAATTTGATAGAGATGAAATTAAAAATAAACTTTAATGATACCTGCTCTGTAATACAGGCCAAGGCTTCAATCACAAGAGCCACCACATCCGAACGACGCACGGCACGAAATGCCCTGTTAACCGATAAAGCTTCTGTTGTGCTCCCTGAAGAAGCTACTACAGCCCTCCTTCGAATTCCAGCAGTGTCAATAAGCTTGAACTTCTGGAGTGCAATGTCAAAGGTAATTCATTTTCCATGTTATTGCTAAATGGTTCGAATGGTTGAAGGATATTTATAAGTCCGAAAGGCAAATTTACTTATGATAAACCATAAAGCCATCTGCAAGTTTATCTTAATTATCTTCTGGCACTTCACGGAATTATCCAACTTTGAACATTGTGGTTCATGGAACAAGGAAAAGACAAGCCAATAGAAATGAAAAACAGAAGAAATAAAAGCATTGGCTACACCCACTAATTGCACTTATATTTGAGCCTTTTAGGAAACATCACCAGGTAATGTCCCTGAAGAACTAAGCCAGTATCGCATCAGGTCAAATATTTAGGAGAGAAATGAAACAAAAGGCAATAGGGTGCATCTTTCAGGAATTTTCTGCATAAGATACCTTAAAGATCTCATATGCGCGAAAGTATTAAGATAGCTTAGTATATTAAAAAACTACGAACTACATATAATGTAAGAAACACTATGCGAAACTAATTGGATAAACTAACAATAGCGGCAGAACATCGCATATCATCATCATTGAGGTGATTTTGACCTCATTAATGCTCAGGAATATTTTACTTATATAGTGAGTAGCCACCTGGATGATTCTGAATGTTGTAGAATCTATCCTTGACATAAACGAACATAACACCTTAACGAGTTGAACATAACGGACTACCGTTTAATATGACAAAAAAATGAGAATAATCATATTGCTTATGATATACCTTTATAATAAGGCATGAAACTACAGATGTTTAGGAAGGAACATTTTCTCTCAAGAACTCCATACACCAACAGCTCTGGCCGAAAAGCAATAGCCATGCTCTTTTGATCTTATTATTCAACCAAAGGCGGTTCTCTTGGCGCACTGTATTTATTTAGATGCTCAATCTTGATGGAAATTATAACTCCATTTCCCACAAGGAAAAATAGGTTCTGGAAAGATACACGAACTTATAAACCTAATTTCTTTTTATTGAGAACCTGGTTTTCTGAAGCCAATAGTTTTCTAAAGGACTGACAGTATGACCATAAAAGATCAGCCGTATGGTGGACATTAATTTGTGTGCCGAGATCCACCTTGGATATTCCACTTTTGGGCTGCATATTGAGTTGAGTTGTTCTAACTCTAAGAGTGGTAACGTTGTTGTGGTTTTGCTCTCCAGTGCGCAATAGGGCCACTTAGCTCGTCTGATTGAGGTAATAAAATAATTAAATGATTTTCAGAGGGTTTTGAAAATAGGGTCATAGGCATTGGAATGCAACTGGAATAATCCAACTCATTTTCCACTCTGTGTCCTCGAGCACAAAGATAAATACCTGAAATATCTGAATTCCACTAGAATGGTCGAAAAAAAGTAACAAAAAACAAGTCATTCAGTGCTGAAAAATGAAATCATAAAAATGAGACGATATGTATATATCATTTAGACAAACCTGTCCATCTGGCCCAGTAAATTCAGTATCAATGGCATCACGGGTTGTGCCACTGATTGGACTAACGATTGTTCTGTCCTCACCAACTAATGCGTTCAAAATGCTACTCTTCCCAACATTAGGTCGACCAACGATTGCGATCGATGGAACATACTTTTCTTGCTCAACAGGATCCTCCAAAGGCTGACAAGAATAATGGTTCCGTCAATGAGATTGATACAATATCCCAAGAACATATTTTGGAAGGCATATTTGACCATTTTGTTTAACATCTGCAGATAGCATTGCGTTGATTTCCATAATTCTCAGAAAAAAGTATTAATCATGGATGACAGAGAACGGATGCAAAGAAGACGAAATATAATCCATAAAATTAGTGACTACAATGGTGAGATCAATTTCATGGAAGGCAACCCCCTCTTATGATTTAAATTAAATTTAAAATACTGAAAAACTGTAGTCAATCGTTTCTTATTAAGTGGATCCTTCTCAAAAGACAACCATATTGAACATATTTCTAGCAGGCCTATGCCTTCTCATTGACAGGACAGTCCTAAATAGGCATGCTAAGAGTGATGCTTGTTGCTTGGTTGTCTGGTAGATGTGCCACTTCTCACCAATCATGTCAGGTATAAAACCCTTTTTCATGATTTATTTAACTTTCATTGTATTTCCTCCGTTCCTCCAATTATGCTGTTTTCATCCATTTTTTTTCCCCCATCCTTCCAATGGATCGTCAGAGATAGCATCCCAGATCAATTGCAGATGGAAGCTCACAGAGTCTCCTGTGTAACACATTAGATTCTGAAATTAACCTTTTACATCCAAGAACTGATTCATTAATTTGAGATGATGCTATGGGAATAAAAATGCATCAGCCCTAACTCCATCCACACCTTCAACCAATTCCAAAAATTCATAACGGTTTCATCATTCACCATGTCTCATCAAGGAGCTAATATCTAACTGAGGGCTCATTTTTACTTTTTCCTTTTTCTTCTTTAGTCGTGGGATGGATAAGAGTTAATAGGAGTTTCCACTCGTTAAACACATCAAATTTACAAGTACAACTACACCCTTGGGCTTAAGAAACAGATGGAATCATGTGATAATAAATGAAGACCAAGAAATAACCAGCCACAGACGACAGTGCTACTCATTATAATAAAAAATCGGTACTCATCATGCGTACAGCTAGCAGAATGAATAAAGAAATATCCTATGTGACTAGAAACAGTCAAAAGATGAATTTTTAATAATACGTCAACAAGAGAAAGATTGTTTGACTGAAAAGCTCGCCATCCCTACGAATACACGCAAGAATGTTACCTCAATTTTCTTCAGTTCTGAACAAACAAGATCCAGAAGCTCTCCAGTTCCAGTTCCAGAAATAGCAGATATAGGCAGGGGAGTGAACCTAAATCAAAGAAAGTCACCACAGATTAGTGGACAGGAGGGAGAAAAAAATGGGCAAAAATGTTCATTAAATATAATTTTGACATAGGCCAGGCAACATAAATAGCTAGCTAAAATCAGAAATGCATCCATATTTCCTTCATAACAAGAGGCAAGGGTAAATAGATTTATCTGAACTTTCTAATAGTTCTTTAGAAACCGACTTCAGAACAGATGTACACGGTGATTCAATCTCAGTTGGGTAGGATGAACCAAACTGGACCACCAGAACAAATGGATTGGGATGGAATCACCCAAATCCGATGACGTAATGAAAAAACTGGACTCAGAGAGAAAGATGAGGTATTGAAGATTTTATTAAGAATAATAAATTACTTTTACTATAAGATAACTCTTGTCATTGCTTTAGGTGAAAATTTGATCAATTTCACTCGGCAAATTTTCAGCGATCCAGTCACTCGTTGGAAGTTCTCCATATATATTAATATGTTCAACTCATAAAAAGCATAAAGAAAAAGGAAAGTTTAATGAAACAGGAATCGTGTCTAGAAGCAATGCACGTCAAGTCCCTAACTCACCCTAATGAAAAGAATTCGAAAGACTGCATAAGTCCTTTCCGCGGAGATTCACATTTATTCACAGCAAGAATGGTGAACTTTTTTGAATAGTTCCTTCGAAGCCATTGCGCAATTTCCACATCAGCTGCTGTCACACCTGCCTATTCAACACAGTACACTTCATCATGCAAAAAAAAAATCACATCATCGGCCAATCAGCATCAAGAACCAGACAGAAAAGATTTAGACCATAGGGGAAACACGCCAACAAGAGCTCGTACATGGTAAGTGCTTGAAGTGAGCTACTGCGACAATAATGTGTGGAAATCAACATTGTCACCTCAAATTTTATGTAATATCAAAAGTGTTATGGAAATTCATGAACAGGACACAAGAAAATCATTAGAGCCATGAACGATCGGTTCTACCCAACAGTTTCATTTGAACAGCTCACCCTTTACTAAACCAGAGCTTGGCCAACTTATATAGAACGCTGGTCTTATCATGTATTCCTACTATGTTGGGGCCAATGGTATTTATGGTTCACAAGAGGCCCTGATTTCATACATTATCAGATTGTACTTTGTCATTTAACTATACTGCTTCCATTAAGGACAATGGAACTAGTGCTAGCTCGGTTGTATAGTACTGATGATTCCCATAATGTTTCAATGGATGACAACATCACATAATTTTCATTTTTCAATTTAAATGTATTTTCCTTGATTTCTCTTGACTTTCTATTTTTTATATAATTTTAAAAAAGAGCATTAATTTATTCAAAATTGGTGCACTCATTGTTTAAGCAAAAATTTACCAGCCAGCTTTGTGAAAATCTCCATAAAGTAATGATATATCAGTTCCGAAAATAATAAAAATACAAACATATTGTCAATCAAAAGGTATGATCATAGCATAAAGACTTGTTATAAGAAAAGGTATTTAAACTTAAAAACAATAACAAAGATAATGACATGAAGTCCACAAGTCCATCGAATGACTAGCATGATAAACAACGTACCTGGCCATCAACCAGAAATATGATAACAGACGCTTCTTCAACAGCAACAACTGCTTGTTTCTCTATCATTGAGGGCATCCTTGCAACAGCAGCCTCCCTGGAAGGAAGTGGAATACCATCCATACCAACTGTCTTTGTAATCGCAAGTTCTTCCATGACATCATCTTGAGATTTGGAAAAAATAACAACACCACCGGTGTCAACAACCATGAATTCATGATCACCCCAAAATGATCTACCATACAAGCGATCTCTAGTGACACCTGGCTCATCCACCACTATTGCCTTGTTTCCCTTCAAGAAAAATAATAAATGAGCCATAAAAAAAAAATCTTTTATACCTTACCTCATTGTTTAACTAAAGAGGGAAATACTGAAAGATTTTATGAATGTCAAATACAGAATGATATCCATGACTGAAGAAACCAGATTCGAATAACAACATTAACCATAAAAAGGGCCATTAACTTAAGACGTTATTAAAGATGTATAAGCTAGGATATACCCCAACAAGACGGTTGAATAATGCAGACTTGCCAACGTTTGGCCTCCCAACAATTGTCACTCTAGGAAGACGATGGTCAGGAATCTATGCGTAACACAGAAGATTGAGTCAGAAACCATACGCATACAAAAACGGTTTTCAAGGCCACTGGCTAAGTAAAAGTTTCACTAAGGTAAAATACACAGGAAAGAAAAAATGGCTGCTAGTCATTAATTGATATTTGTCTGACATCATGGCACAAAAAACATATTCAAACTGTATTGCAGATAATGTGTCTATAAATGAAGATCATAAAACGGTCAAACTAATAAAAGCAATATGCCCACTAACATGTCTATTGGAAACTTCCGCTGATTGTGGTTCACCAAGTTCCTTGTGAAGATATGCGTCATCTTCTGTATACATAAAAGAATAGTGGTTATTAGCATAAGCAGAAGAAACTAAAAGATGACAAAAAAATTACACATGGCCCATCACAACATTACTTTTCTCATTTCTACCTCATTCTAATATTTTCTTTCTCATACTCGAAACTCGTTCTTCTAAATACTTGCTGAAGGACACAAGAAAACTATTTTAACGGAAAAGAACCGCAAAGACATAAAGGGGGTAACAAAAAAAACCAGACAAGAAATACCTAACCAAGATCACATTCAAAAAGCCATTCTACCTCAGTCGCAAACCCATCAGCTTCTTACTTTCCCTTCACGAGACTTACCTTCTCTTCCATTTATAGTAGACTTTTCTCTGCCCTATTATAATGCCATCGGAGTTCCTTGTAGGCTAATTCCAGATGCGAGGATCAGAAGGTCCGCCTGGAATAAGCTTAGGGCACATGGGATGGGCTGTTAAATCTTTGGAGAACTTTGAGGTAATTGTTTCCCGCATTGGGGTGCATTGAAAGGATCACATAGCCTCAAGGATTCCTTTTGGGAATTATAACTTGTAGGACGATAAGGTCTATTACGTCCCCCTGTCAACAAGTCAATCCAGGTGTAATGGTTCCAAACATCTTTAATATCTTTAATATCCTAGTGAGAGGTGCTGGACCTGGCTTCGAAATATCTTCAATATCCTTCATAACTAGCAGTGTGATCGCCCAATATCCTTCGAACTCAGGTGTCACAAGTTATCATAAGGTACATCAAAGTCTTGCCAAACTCCATGCACTGTTTGGATGATGTCATCGTTTCCAGAATCAGTTTCCCTGTCGTCCTGACATGGAGCTCAGATAATAGAAATTGCGAAAATCTTCCACTCATTAATGATGATATCCACGTTATCTGCATTATCTTCTCTGAAATCTTATTCTAGACACAAATTTTTCGTAGATACTCCCGTATCTTCAGATATTTCGTCAATGCTTCCAATTTAATAATACTTGGGCAACATTGTGCGCTCCCGGTTAACCTCTAAGTCACATGAGAACACCTTAAATCAAGCAGGCTTTCTTTTGGATAGTGGCTGTGCGCTGTGACATGAACTCAACATAAATAATAGTGTAGCTAATCAGAGTATGTGAAGTGTCGTCATCTTCTGTCCGTAAGGTTATAAGCAAATCCTACCACCAGGTAATTTTTAATTCCCTGATCCCGGGTTATTCATCTTTCATCCCACGCCCGGAGAGTATCGTGATGGTTGAGTTT
Source organism: Spirodela polyrhiza (assembly GCA_024713555.1). Lineage (NCBI taxonomy): Eukaryota > Viridiplantae > Streptophyta > Magnoliopsida > Alismatales > Araceae > Spirodela > Spirodela polyrhiza. The sequence continues at coordinate 3,506,370 of CM046532.1, forward strand.
ATAAGAAGATTCAGTGTCAGTTTCAGGATAAAAGAAATCTACGACATACGTAAGACCGTGTCCAGACGAGTACCTCTTCTTAGTTCCCGGGATATAGAGAGTGAGAACTCTCTCGCCACTTTCCTCGCCTCTTCTTCAAGCGACTCCACGTCGGAAGGATAACCATCTCCGCCGGCTTCGTCCTCTTCTCCATCCACTTCCTCGCCTTCTTCCCAATCCTCCTCAAAGTCGATAGGGATATCGCCGCTCAACCGCTGTGAGGCCCGCAACGGACGTCTTCGGAGGCAAAATGAGAGACCGCCAAAGGAGGAGCCGCGGAGGGGAGGGAGAACAGCCGGGGGCCTACTGCGGAGAGCACTGGAAGAACGTGCTGGAATTGCAGTGGCTGCCGACAACCTAAAGGCATACTTGCTTCTGCTGCTGCGGCCGCTGCAACTGCTCGCCGCCGCGACACAAGCACTAGCCGAGCGGAGCTCGGCTGCCACTGCCGCCATGGTAGATGCGCAGGCGATGAGAGGGGCAGAGAAGACGGATGTTAAGAAGCGAGAGTTATCCGTTTTCCTTCCGTTGCGAAATAAAGTCGCTGCAGATTTGGGCTGTGGGCCAATTCGGACGGCCCATATAAAAGGGTAATATGGGCATAGGCCCATATTTATATTGCCAGTAAAGCCCATCGGACCTATCCACCATCACTTACTGCCACATCATCCTTCCCATAAACGCCGGGGGGGGGGGGGGTGGGGGTGGGTTCCGGTCTGGTGATCCCCGAGAGGATTTTATAAACCGGATCCCACCGAAAAGACAGTACCGACGTGGGGGGTAGCCCCATCATTGAGCCTTCGGTGGGCGGGGGGGTGAACTAGTGGCGACGGCCTTTGTCGCCCTCGTGCGCGTGGTCCCCTTCGTCTGTGCACGTTAAAGGCCTCCTTCCTGCCCGTCGCCACGTCTGGACGAGCGGGAGGGAGGAGGAAGAAGAAGCCAGACAGAACCTCTCCGGCGTCGACCAAACTACACCGGCGGGCGGCGGTGAGCCCTCCTCCGGCTGCCCTTTCTCCCCTCCCCTCTACTCGCCGCCGCATCAGGCAGGAGGAAGCGGCGAGAGACGAAGCTTCGTTCTCCTATTCTCGCTGGCCCCTGATTATGCTCCGGGGCAGCAGGAGAACGCAGTTCTCTTCTGAGACAGCAGAGGATATAATAGCCTCTCTGTAAATCACTGGTACGCGCAGTTACTTCGGAGTCCTTCCACCCCGCTGCTCGCTCGCGGAGGCGGCGGAGGGGATTAGCCATCAAATCCGTCCGCCGTGCAGCCCCAAGCCACCGGAAGACTCCGGGTCCTCGAAGGTCAACGTCGCTGATTTCGGCGGCGTAAACGGGGAGGTAACTGCATTGTATGATTCCAGCAAGAACACGCGAATAGAATATGGATATAATTTTTCCTCGCGGCCGAACAGATTGCTCTTATGGGCGAGGCCGAAGCTCAGGAATCCATTTTTCCATGGCGGATAATATTTTATTCTGCGGTAAGTCCAGAAGAGAGAATCCTAGTGGCGGACGATCGAGGGGCGGGGAAGATCTCCGGCCAGAAATAATCTTTCGTCGGCGTGGCATCAGCCCGCCGCGTGGCCGAGGGCCACGGCGGTGGGTGGGGACGGCGGCGGGGGCAGTCCCTTGTCCCGCGGATCTTTCCACGGGCGTGGTGCCCCCCCCCCAACAACCCGGCCGCGTCGACGGTGGCGCCGCCCATCTGCGGCGGAGGGGAAAACGGCCCAGCGGTGCGCCGCCGCCTTTTAGGACGGAGGATCACCGCGGTAAGGCACCCCCTGTCCAGTCCGGTGCCCCCACCCTTCGTAGGATAACGTAGACTAGGGGACGAGAATCCCGAACGTCTCAGCAAGCACTCACTGGTCGACGCGGAGCTTCTTGCTTCGTCCCTTCCACTTTTTTTTAAAATAATAATTAAATCCTTTATTAAAAGCTCGCTCCGACAAGATCTAGGGAGTAGCATACGTGTTTTAGTCCGACCTGGCGCGTCCCAGCGGGGCGTGGACCCCGGGGGGGGGAGGGCGGGTGTGAGCCGGTCCGTTCGCCACGTGGCTGGGCCTCGATCGCACGTGGTGGGCTCTGGATTAATTTAATATCTGGATAACTTTTGGGTCAAATGGGAAGTCGTGGATTCGGCGCTTTGACGGATCTAATCATATGGCCCGAAACCGACGATTCAAATCCCATCTGCGATCTCAACCGTTCATTTCGACTGCCCGCTCATCCGGGAGCGGGCCAGCGTACGGTCGCGTTTAAATGTCAGCGGATTGTTCCTCTTCGCTCGTCGCAATAAATGAGAGACGGAGGATAGTTCGGTTAATGACGACTTAATGCAGGACGATATTATAATAATGCCACTAGGGAGGCCTGCCACGGTGGACTGGTTCCGCCGGGCTAGCTCGACCCTCCCCTCCTCCCCCGAAGGTCTACTGGTTCGACGGCAGGATCGACGTACACGTCATCATCAACGTACGATTGTACGTTGTTTATAAAAGCGAAGCGTAAAAAATTGGCAGAGAAAAGAACGCCAGTTGATAACAGATGATCCCATGGCGAAATTATTTTAATAATGCGTATAATAAGGAGAAAGCAGGCCACACTCGGTGGGGGGTGGCGGGGCGGTGTGCGTTCGGTGGTGATCTGATGACGTGGCGCGTGGAGGGAGAGAACGACCCGACTCTTCATAAAATACTAGAATGGCATTAATTGGAGGGGTAGGGGCGGGGGGAGGGGCACTCTTCCTAGCGAACGTGCGTCGAATTTCTCTCTCTCTCTCTCTCCCTCGACTCCAAGTGCGGGTCGCCCTGTGACCCCGACCGTCCCCTCCCGCCTGATTTATCAGCTCACCGTTGACGGGAGTGACGTGGTCCCCCCTGGGCCCCGCAGAGTGGGGCTGGTCAGCTCACAGGATTCTGCGGTCGATGCGGCGTCCACGTTAGCATCCCCTTGAATTCCGACAAGAGATGGAGGGGGAAGGGAGCGGCGTAGGACCCACCGGCGCGCGTTCCTTACAATAGTTGCTTCCCGTCGTCGGTCCTGCAGAGCCAACGCGAGCCATTCGATTTGGGGGGGCGGGCAGATATTTTGCCGGCGGACGTCACGGGAAAATCTTTGGGCGACGAGGCCAGTTGGCAGACGAGGGACGGAGTCCGACTAGATATTTTCTCTTTCGAAATTTCTCGCACGGTTTCCACGTCAGATCCCCCCGTGAGCAGGAAAAAAAAGCCGTGGACCGCCGCCGTTACGTCTCGGGTTGGGGGGGGGGGGGTCTGCAGCGCCGTTACATATCTGCACGTGGAGACTGGCCGGAAATGGTAAATAGTTGCTATCCGTTTCCCCCTCGCCGTTTCCGGAGACCAGCTTTTTTGCCCAGTGCAGCTTCCTTGACTCGTTACGGGCTCCCGGCGTGGACGTCAATGGTTCGGCCACGTCGGCAGGCGGCGACAAAAAGCCCGCGGAATGGTGGTCCCCACGCGGGCCACTTCGTCCTACACCAGGGCCATTGGATCAACGAGAACGGACGATTAGCAGAGCGTGAGGGGCGGCCGCTGATGGGTGGGCCCCCCATTCATTCAGTCAAGGTTCGTTGGGGGGTGCAGGTCTCGGCCACATCAGCGGGGGCATCGAAAGGCCTTCACGGGAGGGGAGGGGACATCGGAACGGCCCGCAGCGCCGGTTGCTTTCGCGGTGGACCCGGGGTCCAACTGCCAAGAGAATAAAAGACGGCTCAAATAATTCCCTAATAGAAAAATAATGGGTCCGGGGTATTAAAAAATATCAGGTGGTCAGACGACGGTCTGCAGCCGGTCGAGCTCTCCACGTGTCGGTCATGACGCGAGGGCGAGACGGGTCACGCCCTAATCGCAGAAACTTGGGGATGAAGGAAAGCGATATTTAATGACACGTGGCGGAAGCGAGAGAGAGAATGTGCGATTTCCTGGCGCCGTGTCCATCCAACGGCGGCTTTCGTCGCCACGCTGGCGGTGCCCGACGGGAGCCGTCAGATGGAAAGAGGAGTCTACGGGTGCGATTGATGGTGCAACGTCAGGCGGACGATCTTGTCCGCACGCCCCAGATGGGGGGGTCTGGTGGGCAGCCGAAATGCCGAAAGGAGATGAGGGCAGACCGAGGGCGAGAGGGTGGGGACTGCTGAGGAGAGAGAAAGAAAGCTGGGAGGGATATAGAGAGAGAGAGAGAGAGAGAGAGAGAGAGAGAGAGAGAGGGGCAAAGGACGGATAGGAGAGAAGGGGCAGCAGACCAGCGACAGCAGCGAGAGAGGAGTGGGAGCCTCTCGCCAGAAGGAGAGGGAGGAGGAAGATCGCCTCGTCTGATATCATTTTCCATCTTCCTTCAGCTGCGCCGGTTCCTGTCGCCCGCTTGGTGGCGGTGGCCGGAATCTTCCCGGGGGGCGGGCATCTTGTCAGGCGGCGGCGGATTCCGCTTGCTGTGTCGATTTGAAGGCGTGTTAGAACCGGAGGAAGGCAGAGGTAGATCGCCTATGGTATCTTGTCTGGTTTGATGAGAGAGACGGGTTGCCGATGGAACGGAGTAGGGATGGGAGAAGGGGAAATATGGCGGCGGTGAACGGGTTATCGAGGCGACGGTCTAGGAGCGGCAGCTTGAGGGACTCCCCTGGTCCGAATGTGATTCCACAGATCTTTCTTCATTTTTTGTCTGTTTAATTTTTTCGTCTTCTGACCCACTCCTCTGTCGCCATTGCAGAAGAAGATGGCGGTGCGGAGATGCAGGAAAGTTCTCGATTTCGGGATCGGGGAAGCAAGAAAGACAGAGATCGGGATAGATCTAGTCGGAGTAAGCGGAGAAGAGGGGACCGGATGTTGCATGGTAGCAACCGGGAAGAAGGAGAGGACAGCACCGACGAGAGCATCGACGAGGACGAGGAGGACGATGGCGACGACTCCGGCGCGGCGGTTCGACCACCGCCGCCGCCGCCTCCTCCATTCTCCAATCCATCACCTCCGCCCTTGACTCTGTCTACAAATCACAACCCTCGGAAGATCTTCCCTTCCAAGGTCATGCGGCCTCCCGCGGTGTGGAAGGCGGCTGACGAGATGATCGGTGTCTCCGTTCCGAGGAAGGCTCGGTCAGGTACGGATGTATACCTAAGTTTTGCTGCGGGGAATTTGGGATCCGTAGGAAATTTTTGGGTCCTGGATTGAAATATCTAACCAGTTTTAGGTTTTCTTTCATCCGGTTTTGCAGCGCCTGCGAAGAGGCCTCATGAATGCTTGCCTTCAGGTAGCGGCGGAGGAGGTGGTGGTAGTGGTGAGCAGATGCATCGACAAGCCTCAAGTTCTCCTTCAAGACAAAGTCAGACAGCTGCCGCCGCCGCTCCCCCTACTTCGATCTCACCGGCTGCCCCGAACGCGTCTATCCGGAAGAAGACGGTCAGATGTCACGATTTCTCTCGTCCCGATTTCCCGAGGGTTTTCCTCTCCCGGTTCTGACCCCCCCGCCCCCTTATTTTTCTTCCCTTTTGCAGAAGCCGATCAGCGGTACGAAGCAGCGGCCCCCGAAGATATCGAAATCGCCTTCCTCGATCCAAGAAATCGAGATTGAGGTCGCCGAGGTGCTGTATGGCCTGACGAGGCAATTTCAGGAGCCTTCGAAGACGGAGGCTCAGACGCCGGACTCCAAGGATACGAACGGATCCTGCAACGAGCCGAAATCCAGAGCCTCTTCGCCCAGCTGTTTCTCCCCCCCTCGGGCGACATCTCAATCTTCGGGCCTGCCGCATGGTATGGCCGTGGAGTCCTTCCTCCGCATTTTTCACGTATTTTTTCTCTTTCCAGGCCTCCGATGACGAGATTTCCATGTCGCTGTTTACAGCGCCGAAGAGGAAGAGGCCCCGACCCGTCAAACATGAAGACGAGAGCCCCGCAAGCCCTCCCCGTCCTCAGTCTGGAGCAGTGCCGAGTGCCTCAATTTCTTCCACCAATAAGGCCGCCGAAGGGGAGCGGCCCAGGATGGACGTCCCCTCGCCGAAATCGGTGAAGACGGCCTCATCTCCGGCTGAAAATGGTGGGGCTCCGCCAGATTCCGGCTCTCGTCCGGCGGGCGAGGCGCCCGCCGAAGCTCGGGAAGAGTCGAAGCCGGAGGACATCGCCGTGGCCGACGTCAAGCACCCGGCGGCGGAATCGGAAGCCTCCGTGCCCTCCAAGGAACCCGTCCCCCTGGGATTGGACGTCAATGACGCCGCAGCGACGATGACAAACGCGTAAGCCCAGAAATCTCGAACGGTTTTTGTTCACCTCTGGATTTCACTGAGGAGGATCCCCCCCCGGTCCCTGATCTTCTCCCCTCTTATCCACCTTCTTCCTTTGATCGACAGCTCCCCGGCAGATGACCATCCGAGGGAGAAGTTCCAGATCGACTTAATGGTGGGGATTCGTCTCTCTTTTTTCTGTAGAATACGCGGATGTGTATTTATTGATTTATTTATGTATATTCTAAAGAGGCTCTCATCTTCCTGCAGGCGCCTCCACCGGGGAAGTCCTCGCCTGAGATGGAATCTGATTTCATGGTGGACGACAGCAAGCGCCCCGCTCCCGACGTTGAAAGGGTGGGTTGCTGTCTCAGCCATTTCGCTAGGTGTGTGCGCGCTCCGGTCGTCCTCTTGGGTTGACTTTTCTCTGCCCCCCTCCCCCAGATGCCGAAAGCTGAGTTTCTGAAGACCGAGGAAGGAAGATACGAGAGAGGAGTCAAGCAGGAAGCTCGGGAGGTCCGGAGAGAAGAGAAGGGCGGCGACAAGAACTCCCTCGAGGGCCTCGACAGAGAGAAGCCCGTGAGCAAGGAGACGCCCCCTGATCTGCACTTGGATGCCGAGAAAGGCGGCGATAAGGTCAGAATCGGCGGCAGCAAGCAGCCGGGACAGAGGCCGCCGCAGCAGTCGAAATCCACGAGATCAGAATCTAAACCGGAGAGGGCCGGTAAATATCTCGCTTCCCTTCTGTATCCCTCGTTCAGACTTATCTCCCCAACTGGGTTTTGGCTGATACAGTGCCGTCTCTCATCTTCCTTCTGTGTTTTTTTTTCCCCCTTCTTTTTCCAAACCAGTACAACCTGGATCGGTGCCACTGCCCATGTCCGTGGCCGGCTGGCCTGGTGGCCTTCCGTTCGGGTGGGTATCTTCTTGACAGTCTCGGTGGCATGTTTCGATGGCTTGAGGGCAATGCGTTGACAAGCTCTGAACTGAACTGGACTGAACTCTTTGCCGCAGCTACGTGGGTCAAGTTCCGTCTTTGCAGGCGGTCGTGCCCGTGGACGGCGGCGCCGCGCATTCCAAGCCTCTGCAGGTACTTGCTCTCCGTCGTCTTCTTCCTTCGTCGTCGTCCTCCTCCTATGTTCTTGTCTGTGTGCTCATTTGCGGACCTTCCTTCCCGGGGTGTTGCAGCCGCCGCACTTCGTTCCGCAGCAGCTCCGGCCGAGGCGGTGCGCGACCCATTGCTACATCGCGCAGAACATATACTACCAGCAGCTCACTCGGATGAACCCCTTCTGGTCGGCCGCCGCCGCCGGCGCCGCGCCTCCATTGTATGGGGCGAAGCCGTACAATCTGAACGTGATGCCCGGTGCGGATTCTGCCGCCCTCGGCAGTCATCTGCAGGGAGGCTTCCCAGGTAGGGGCTTGGGCGGGCTGCAGGATAAAGGGGTGGCCCCCATGGTGGGATCCATTCCTGGCCACCCTTCCAAAGAGAAGGGTTCCCCAGCGAGCGGTTTGGCAGATACTGCTCAGAGGAAGCAGCTTGTTCTTCAGCAGCCCCTGCAGGCGGGAGCCTCAGGCAACATCCTGGTATGGCGAGGCGCCTTTTCTCTCCCGCGATTCTTCCAAATAAATGTTTCTTCCTTCGCTCACTCCCTCCGCTCCCTTCTCTCTCCACAGCCTGCGCCTGCCTTCATTTTTCCGATTAATCAACCACACGGAGCAGCCGGCACGGCGGCGAACCGAGCGACGGCGCCGAGTAACATGAACGCGGTTCCCTCTTCTGCGGCCCCTGCTGCTGCTGCCGCCGCCGGCGTCAGCTCCGGATCGGTGGCGGCACCGACAGCCGCCGTGGGCTTCAACTATGCGAACTTACCCCAGGGCGAGGCTCAGTACCTCGTTCTGCAGAACCACGGGTACCCTTTCCCTATTCCGGCACACGTCGGGCCGCCGCAGTACAGGGGAGGAAGTCACACCCAAGCGCTGCCTTTCTTCAATGGCTCCTTGTACGCCTCCCAGATTCTTCATCCCTCGCAGCTGCACCAGCAGCAGCCTCAGCCGCCACAACCTTCTCAGCAAGGCCACCAGAATGCGAGCACATCCACCAGTTCTTCTTCTTCCCAGAAGCATTCTCAGAAAGCCGCCGGGGACGGGGGCAGCGGGGCGGGCGGCGGGCCGGCTACCGATGCCCCAGCGCTGAAGCAACAACGGCATCACCTTCCTCCCCATCAAGCGCGCCAAATTGAAGGTGAAACGGGCGGCGGGGATAGCCCATCGTCGGTCGACAGCAGGATATCGCAGGCGCAGAAGGGGCTCTACGGCCACAACTTTGTGATGCCTCTCCATCCCCAGAATTTCGCGTTGATGTCCACCGCGGTGGCGCTGAGCGGCGGCGCCACGAACCACAACGACAAGTTGCAGCAGCACCACCCGCCGCCGCATCAGCAGCAGGGGATGAAAGTGGACATCGCGCCCTCTCAGGCGTTCGCCATGTCCTTCGCCTCGTTCAATGGAGTTGCCGCCGCGGCGGCCGCCGCCGCCGCCGCCGCATCAGGGCAGCATCATGCCCTTGATTTCTCATCCGCTGCGCAGAATCATGCTATTTTCCAGAGCCTCCCGGAGGCGGCCAGGCACGGATACCAGATCCCCTCCTCGGCACAGGCAGGAGGGCAGCACAAGAAGCCTCAACACCAGCTCCCCGAGGGCGGGAAGTCTCTGGGGGAGTCGATGAATGCCAGTGAAGAAGCGAGGAAGGGGATGCTGGCTGGAAAGCCTTCTTCAAGTGAGTAACATTCATCCGCCTTCGATTTTCTTCTCCACGACGGGAGGTAATCCTTTCATCTCCTCTGTCACAGGGAGCAGCTCCATAGACGGGACCAGCGCAAGGGTGATGAACATCGTCCCTGGGTCGATGAATGGGGGCAGCAGGGCTCCCAATCGACCTGATGCTGCCGCGCCTTCTTCGGCTGGCACTTCCTCCGCTGCCACCGGCGGTGCTCAGCACCAGCAGCGGCAACAGCACTTGCTCCATCTTCAGAAGCAGCAGCAGCACCAACAGCATCAGCAACAGCTGCAAATGCAGCAGCAGCTTGCCTCGCGGGGAAAGCCGGGGGGGTCCGGCAACAATGTCGCCGGCGCTTACTCTGATCGGATGCCAGGTGGGGCGGCGATGTCCAAGCTCCCCAATGCTCTCTCTGGCATTCCCCAGGCGCTCATCCAAGGCAACAACAACCCCACCCAGTCGGGGCAGTGGAAGAACTCTGCTAGAACCGGCTCAACGGCCGCCATGTCAACTCCCCCTCCGAACGCCAACTCCCCCGCCGCCAAGAACCACCTGCCTCAGCAGCAAGGGAGGGCTCCTCCCCAGTCGATCCTCTCAAACGTGGGGAACCAGTCGCAGATATCTTTCGGGATCAACTCAGGCAGACCCTCACCAACTGGGCAGCATCAACAGCTCGGTGGGGCGAACAGCGTTCCGCCGTCGGCATCTGCCGCCGCCACCGCCTCCGTCGGTTCACCGCCATCTTCGGCGTCCAAGAACGTCGGCGGCAGCCCGAGGGCTTCTTCCAACGGGAGCAAGATGGGGGCACCGGGCACCACGCTGCCGCTGCAACAACCGCCCCTATCGAAGAGCTCGGGGACGGGCCACGGCCGCAAGTCTTCCTCCCCATCCATCCTTGGTCAACCACACATGGCTACGTCTCCGAGCTCAGTCATGAAGTCCCAGCAACAGCCTCAGTCCCCTCTGCAGCAGCAGCAAAATTCACAGAAGCAGCAACCGTTTCCACCGCCGCAGATTTTCTTCGCGAACTCGTACCTGCCGGCCCAGAATTCCCACCCAAACGCCGGCGGCGGCGGGGCGGCCCCTGGGTACCATCAAAGAGCCCCCACGTCTGAACAGCAGCAGCAGCAGCATAATCAGCCGCCACTTTCCTCGGCCTCCGGTGGTACGCTCTCTCTCTGCCCCCCTTCACTGACCCTGGCCGGCTCCGCAGCCACAACCTCGGACGCCCCCAAGGCGGCCGCCACCGCCGCCGCTGCAGTGCCGAACAGCATGAAAGGGCTTGCTTCTCCGAGCATCCTGCAAGCCGCACATTTTGCCTCCGGCAGCCCGCAGACTCTCATCTCCGCTGCGGCCTTCCCGTACTTCCACGGCATGTCGTCTGTGTCCGTGAAGCCTGCGGAGCAGAAGCCGGCCGCCGGTTCGTAAACGGCTAGACTTCTCCGAGACTTGAACATTCGAAGAATGCCCCTCCCTCGCCGGCCGGAACGGAGAGCCCGGCGGAGGGGCGGCGCCGCCTGGACGATGAAATGAGCAGGAGTAGGAGAAGGAGAAGAAGATGAAGAAGAAGAAAACGTAGGGTTGGCCAGCCGGCCTTTTGATGCCTCCCTGCCAGGACCGGAGGCGGCGACTCCGAGCAGGCCGACGATCGTCGGGACGTGGAGGTCGTCCCCCGTGCCTCCCGTCGACTCGAAAGATGTAGGCTCGCCTCTGCTCCTTGTACAGTTGTAGTAGACGAGGCTGATCACCCCCGCTGTGCAGACGAGGCTGTTAACGATTTAAGTTGTCTTCTCTTAGAACTAATTTCGATCACTCTCTAGGCAGACATTGTTTAACAGACATCTCGAGCCTCTCCCTCCGCCATGGACCTCGAAGATGGGTCGTCTCTTTCATTTGCTGTGCCAGCCCTTCCCTCCTCGAATCTCTGGCAGACGACGGGCCGCCGAAAAAAGGTCAGAGCTTTGTAGGACGGCGACGCCATTGGACCAGAAGAGCCGAGCCGCCTTTTCTTTCGTCACCGTGCTTCCTCCCCGCTGGGTTGAGTGTGGCGTCCGGATAGGTCGACGAGTGGCGGTCTTTCTTTATTGTTATATTATTCGTTTCCATTTATTGGGCACCCAGCGTGGGGGGGCATCCGAGTTGGCGGGCCCCGTGGTCCCCGAAGCCGCCGCCAATGTTTTTATTTTGCAGAGGCTGCGTGAGGGCCGCAGCACAACTCGCCGTCCAAGGCGGCCCGGGGCGGCGGCGGCGGCGGCAGCCGCGATGTCATAGTCAACCCTACTGTAGCTGGTGGGGTCGCGTGCCCTGGGTTGGGATATTTTAGGAGGTCTACTGTGCTTGTCCTGAGCTACTGGATGCCACGTGGCATATCCCAACTAAATAGGCCCAATTTTTAAGCCCGGCCCAAAACGCGTATTCGTCCGTGAGAGAGGCTCTCCATGGCGGCGCTTCTTCGGACAACCCACGTGATGGCGCAGTATTATTCCCGGCAGATTTCAACGCGATGGCGTCTCCGATTATTCCCCCCCCCCCCCCCTCGAGGCCATATAAAATAATAGAAATTGCTATTAATATAAACTCGGCTATCGCCCCGAGAGTATTTTTGTGGACTATTTTTTATATATATGTTTATGTCTAGGTCAGGGCAACGACGTAAAGGTCGGAGATAAAATGTCAACATCGCCTAGAAGGTCCCATCTCATCTCTTGCAGCACGGATGAGCCACGATCACTATCGTAATGGGTCCGGTGGCCAGGGCGGGCCAGACCCATCAAGGCTCGAGCTCATACTTCAAACGGGTCCAATTCAGAACTCTTTTTTTAAAAGTTTTTTCCATGCCGAATGTGGAGTCAACGAGACCTTATGTGGTATGTTGACTTCTCGCAAAGCGGATCAATGCAGCTGCCCCTCCTCGTCTGGTTTCACTTTTGACCCCGTCAACCCACTCCCCCCCCCCCTTTTCATGCGCCTTGAGAGTAGTATTCTATAAGAAGTACCGCAGCACCATGCATTGATTATCATCAGAACTGGACACTGCCACTTGTGCTAATAGTCTACGGACAATCCAAGGCTCTGCCCATCACATGGATTTGGCAAGCAATAAGATGCTTTAAATAGACAAGAATCTCTTGGATTAATTGATGATAAAATTTATTGGGAATTTTTTTCGCGTCATATATGGTATTAATAAACATTAGTCAACGGCGTGCTCCGATCCCTTGCCTTATCGTCTGTATTGGTCGCAGATGCATATGGTGGAATTTATGTAAATTATATGATAATTATATGACGATTATATGAATAAGCTTGCAGGGAGAGGATAGTTTGAGTGTTTTCCATTTAATCTCCCAAAGAAGATATGGACGCGTATTATATTGAATTATCTGGTACGAAAAATCCATGTAATATAATTACTCCACATTAAATTGGAACATAAAGTAGCCCACGCCGACAAAATTCTCAGAGAATTTACACGTCATCCCCTCCCCCCCCTTTCAAAACCCTAGGCACGAAAGGTGACAAGACCATGGCTTTCGCCACCGAAAGTGGCACAGCCGTAATAATGGTAAAATATGGAGGCTTTTATTCACAGGTGTGAATAAGGAGTTCCAGATCCCACGTGCGCGCCTGAACAGTCGAGCTGCGCACCTCCCCTCCCCAGAAGTGGAGTGGAGGGGACAGACGGCCGTTTCCTCCGGCGGGAGCTCCGATCGGCTCTCGCAGCTCCGGTGGTGTATCTGCCGGCGCTCCGGTGAGAGAAGGCCGGGATCTCGCCAAATCCCATCTCCCTGTGCGCAGTTAAGTCTCCTCCGGAATCGTGAGAGAGAGGGATCCTTCCAGGGTGGTGGCGCAGTGCCGGAACGGCAGACGAGGAATGGGGTAGCAAGAGCGAAGATAGACTTCTTCGAAGAGGGCCGGAGATCGGGAATGGGGAACTGTTGCAGTGCGGAGGAGCCGCAAGCTTTCCTGAAGAAAGGAAGCGGTGCAGGCGCGGTCAGCAGCAATGGAGGCAGAAGAAATTTTGTCGCCGACAATGGCGAGCCTGGTATCGTATACGCGGAACGTCGTTGGCCTCTGTGGCGCACTTCTGCATGACTAGGATCTTGATGTCCCCCATCGGCCCTCGCTCTCTCGCTTTCTCCCTCTCCTTTCCGAAGAACTTCGTCCGGAAAAGTCGAGGAAACCATTCCGTGGCGTTTGCGGGCGTGCTGTCTTTGACATCCTGTTCTCCTGTAGCGCTGCGTTTTCGTTTTCGAATCGCTTTCACTTGTACCAGGCAAATGTGCTGGCATTTGGTGCTTTCTTAGGATCCTCGGTGTTTCTCGCCTTCTGCCGTCTGCGAATAACAATACAAACAGCAAGGACACTGGTATTTATTTAGAAAATTATGGCCAATAGGGATACAAACAGTAAGGACTCTGGTATTTATTTAGAAAATTATGGCCTATAGGGATAACTTGGTGCTGTCCATTTGGGCACCAGTACCGAAATAGGAAATTCTCATGATAATCGCAGTCGAGGTCTCTTTGTCTTATAGTCAAGGTCATATTTCTAAGCTGTATTTTTAGCCTCTCTCTAAGAATCTGAGATGAAAGGCATTGCCAGTCGGAGATTCTTTAACCATGCCAATGGAAATTGTAGCCACCGTTTTACTCCATGGTGCCACTGCGCGTAATCGCACTTATCTGATGGATCTGTTTATATATGTCCTTTTTTTTTCTATATTTACAACTCATAGCATTGTTGTCGTCAGTTAGTGAAGATAAATGTTGATCTAGTGTCCTCTTCTGTTAAACCAATGAAATTTTGCTTCTGATAGCATTTTCTTTGGCTGAAGCATTTCTTTTGTCTATTTTTTTAACGAATTGTTGAGCTAGAGGATCTCTCTGCAGCTTCCCCTCCCACCAGATTAAAGGAGTTTGCGTCTGAGCTCAACTCTGCGGGGAGCTTACAGGTGATTAAACCCAAAGATATGGAAGAATTCCGGCAGAAGGCTGGGAATGGAAATGTCCACGTGTTCACTTATGAAGAAATGAGAGTAGCCACCAGAAATTTCAGGCCGGACCAAATACTTGGAGAAGGAGGTTTTGGAATTGTGTATAAGGGAGTTTTGGACGAAAACGTTAGGCCTTGTTTTAAGTACACCCTAGTTGCTGTGAAAGAGCTCAACCCCGAGGGCTTCCAAGGTGACAGGGAATGGCTGGTAATGATCTCCTGTGCTTCTCTCTGTCTTACTAGTTTTAAACATATTGCGGAAATTTCGGCATGATTATAATTGTTCCAGACGGATTAGTTAGTGCTCATTTAGATTCACATACTCTATTGTTCATATGCATGCCCAAGAATTATCACACATACCCTGTGACCCTTCTCGTTGCTCAAAAGGTTGTCTTTTTTCAGCAAGAACGTTAGGTCTTTTTTCCCATTATTTTTTACTGTTTTCGATAACATGTAGATTTATACCATTACCCCAGTAGATAGAAAGAAAAAAAATGTTATGTCAAAGTATGCACGGTGTGATACTCGCTGATTGAAAGATATTTTTCACACTTTTGGAGAGGGAAACGACTGTTAAAGCAGATGAGAGAGGCCATTAGAAAATTATTCATGGATATTTTTTGTAGACTAGCGTAGTTGAATGAGAAAGAATACACTGCTGACACAAAATATCTCATTTTTCCTTAGAGAAATTGTGACATAATGAATACAGAACACTTTTCTTTCAAAGATGTTTCATGTGATGTGATGTTTTCAACTAAATTGTACTAATGCCTACGTTCAAAGCAAAGGAAGGTCTATACTAAGTATGCATAGCGCTGTCTCCCATAGTTCTAGTGTGTGGTCTGGGTTTTTGCAAGCAATAAGCTGTCTGCCATAGTTCAGCGAAAATATTCTCTCATAAATTCACCCAACAACTATTTATTTCTTTATATATATATATATATATCTTTGTTGAGTAGTCTTGCTTACCTTCTGGTTTCGTCTCTTCTTTAAACCCGCCATTATTTGAAGATACGCCATTCCTCCAGAGACAGGAAAGTTTAGAGTCACTCTTGCTGACGCATTGTCTTCTTTCTGTTTTTTTCAGGCAGAGGTCAACTATCTTGGGGAGTTCAGTCATCCAAACCTTGTTAGGCTTATCGGTTACTGCTGTGAGGATGACCACCGGCTGTTAGTCTATGAATACATGGCCTGTGGAAGCTTGGAAAAACACCTTTTTCGACGTAAGCTAACTGCTGCATTTCTCTTTATTTTTTTACGCGCTTTGATAGTGGAATATTATAAATATTATCCCTAGATACGGATATATATATATATATATATATATATATATATACATATAATATGACTATGCATTTATGTTTTCCTGCTACACTTTTCTAGTCAATTTAGAAGATGAATGCTGAAACTTTTCTTTGGAAGCTTTCCAATCCGTTTTAAGGTTAAATTTGGAAAACACTTCTAACATATGTGAAATTGAATATGGCATTAAATATGTTTAAAGTAGAACATATTGTCTCCTTAGTATTTGTGGAGATTCACCTAGAACCCAATCGATTGATCCTGCCAGTTGCATATAGGATGAAGTGATTTTTTCTGATTTAACCTTTTCATTGTCACAGATCATAGTTTTTGGATTATTTTTTAACTTTTGTTTTAATTGAAATCAGGCATTGTTTTTTTGTTTTCCTTTTGCGTGTCCTTAATTTCCCTGCTGTGATGGTGCTTAAAACAAAAGTAAATGCTCGTAGCATCCCCAAGTATGTGATTCTATTATCATTAGCAACCTCTTGTGCTCAATATTCAGATAGACTCCAGAAAGTGCTACACTACACTGCCCCTCTTCGCCAAAGTGAAGAACCTGGAACACTTGTATTCCAGCAACGGCAATTCCTGGAAATAGAGGATAAGCACTCCATGGGTTGGTTGACCTTTTCCCACTCTTGGCTGACCTTTATCACCATATTCAGGCCATTCGTGTCAAGAAAGATGAATAAGAAAGTCAATGTGATTGAAAATCTAATCACCATATTCCTTGCTCGAATGAAAGGGGTTCAGATTTTTGGAAGAAATCACCATTTGACCAACCTGATGAAAAGCTGCCCACAGGATAGGTAGAATGTGCTTAATAGCTAATGAACATGACTGAAGGAAAAGGGCGTACCATTGACTTCATTATCATTGGTATCGTGAGAGCAATGAGGTCTGGTGATGGAATGCCTTTGGATAAATATTTTCCGATACTACTGCATGTTACAAAATAAATCAGCGAAAAAATCCTGTAAACGTCAGATATTTTACTTCTTTTATGCTCTGATTTTTCTCCTACATTTTTCAATAATCCGAAGGGCCCCGGTTAGTTTTAATCCAATGATATGACCAAATAGCTCGGTAACTTTTTTCACTTGGCTACTCGTTCAAGCTCCAAGCACAATGCTTGATTCGAATACAGATCAAGTTTTACCCAATAATAGAATTATCTCAAAGGACACTTTATTATTATACCCAAAATAATCAATTATAACTATCTAATTTATCGTGGAACTGATTAATTGAATTCAAATTCGAAAACGATTTGCCTCTAGGGGTCTGCCTTACAATGCCATGGCCAACCAGGATGAAGGTTGCACTGGGTGCTGCAAAAGGGCTCGCCTTTCTTCACGGAGCAGAAAGATCTGTCATCTATCGCGACTTCAAGACATCAAACATCCTGCTGGACGCGGTCGGTATCTCTTCCAAATTATATCTCCTGTCGCATGCATTCTTGGACCAGAAAACGCTCCCCTTTCTATTATTTGCCATTTTCCCAGGCGCAGCATCTCTCACGATCATCATCAACCTATTAATTGCGCCATAAATTCCAGGACTACAACGCCAAGCTCTCGGATTTCGGGCTCGCCAAGGAGGGTCCCATGGGAGATCAGACCCATGTGTCCACCCGAGTCATGGGCACATATGGCTACGCCGCCCCGGAGTATGTGATGACCGGTGAGTCTCGTGTATCATTTATATTTTGGGAAATGGGAGACCATCTGCTTCAAATTTTTTTTTTTTAAATTGAGGCAGCTTCGTTAATCCTTTAACTAATGTGGATGAATCGGACGTCACATTTTAATGAAATCTAGAGAATGGGTTTTGCTGGGATTTTTGGTATCGTAAAACTTGATGCCCACTTGTTTTCTCCACTTGTTTTCTTGGTTTCCACCTTGTGGCAGGCCATCTGACGGCTCGGAGCGATGTCTACGGGTACGGGGTGGTGCTCCTGGAGATGCTGATCGGCCGCAAGGCCATGGACAGGAGCAGGCCCAGCCGGGAGCACAACCTGGTCGAATGGGCTCGCCCGCTCCTGATCCACAACAGGAAGCTGCTGAAGATCATCGATCCGAGGATGGAGGGCCAGTACGCCGTCAAGGCGCTCCAGAAGGTGGCCAACGTGGCCTACTACTGCCTCAGCCCGAACCCCAAAGGCAGGCCCACCATGCCCCAGGTGGTGGAGATCCTCGAGTCCCTCCGGGACCTGCCGGAGAACGGCGGCGGCCCCCTGCTCCACGCCGGCGGCGCCGCCGTGACGCTCTTCGAGGCTCCCAAGGGCAAGGCTGGGGAGGGGGCCCGTGTACAGTGAGCCTCCTCATCATTCCACCTGACGTTGGAACGAACAACTCTCTGCGCCGTTGCGGCTGCTACACGGAAACTGGTCTCGTGGCTCTCGACTCCTCTTCTTTTCCCTCTCTACCGTTTCCCTCGCAGGAGCCTCACCACCTCTGCGGAGAGAGAGAGAGAGAGAGAGAGAGAGAGAGGAGCCTTTTTATGATAAAATAATATGAAGAAGTGGTGACACCGTTCAAGATCTTTTTCTGGAATTATAATGCAGGCGATGCTGCTACTCGGAGAGAGGTCTCGTGTTGTCCCACAGCCATTTAAGGGCGGGGCCGTCCAGCAACGGCGAAACCTGCACGTCAGATCGCCAAGCATGAGAAGATCATCGTCCCAAATAACTACAGCATGGGCATGGCTGAATCTCCATGCACGAAAACAATATAAATTGATTTCCTAGGTCTAAGAAATATACGAGCTATTTCATGTTCCAAAGCAAAGAAAAACAAAAGAATAAGACGCAAGTCAATCATGGCGCTGTTTGTTTTTCATTTTTCCCCATTCAATGGCTGACCTTTTCCCACACTTGGGAATGATAACCGTTGACCCATTTGACCTCCGCAGCAGATAAGAGGGACAGATCAATTAATTTGCTCTGCAGGATGTAAAATAGAGGGCTGGTCAGGAAAAATTTTTTTTGAAAACGATGAATAACAATGAAAAAATGGCCGACTGCATAGATAGATGGTGACGGGGGTAATTAATTAATAAATAGAGTGGCATGGCCCCACATAAACCGCACAGAACTCCATTCCCTTCCTCGCCACTTCCATAGAGCAACACTAACTAATTTTTTCTACAACCAATGAACGAAGCAGATTCACAGGTGAAGATGGCAGAGCTTACGGTGCAGCTAATTTACCTGAAATGGGACGAACGTAAGCTTTTCAAAGCCAAGATATGTAATTCCTCCAAAGCAATTTGGTGTTGCAGCCTCTTTTACGTAAAGAAGATTCTGCAGAGAGGAGTGTGAGAGATCAGATCTTTTCAAAGCACTAGTTTCTTTAAGAGATTAAAAAACTTGAACCCAAGTAGAGATGCACCCGGATGCATGCTGTATCTACTACGCATCATGTATTGAATAATTTTCAAAAAAAAAACCCACACACACGCGGGTCTGAATAGTTAAATATATAACGTTTATTTCAAATTTCAAGATTTCATAAAGATTAGGCCCATTGAAGAACACACATGCGAGCCTGAAGTGGCAATGTGCGGAGAAAAGGTAGCAAAGAGCACAGATTATTTATTGAAAAAGATTAATGATGCCGACCTGGTGAAGCCTGTATACTGGACAGGAGCATTGGATCTGAAATCTAGACTGAGCGGCATATTATATATAATAAATTCAATTTTATATCGATGAGGTAGGATTTTGATGCATGGTAATGGTGTGGAGATGTATGACAACAGGTGCCCACATCTTCGTAGAAAGGATTTATGGAACATCGATCGATGACCAGCGTATTCTGCAGACGAAATCATAATAATCACTGCAGTACCTCGATCCGAATGCCGAACGAATGGTCTTCATAATATCCAGGTTCGTTGCTGACAACCATCCCTTTCTGCAATGGAGTCAGATTTCCGAATCGGAAACTGATACTTTGAGGCCCTTCATGTACATTAAGTGCCGCTCCAACGCCGTGGCCAGTCCCTAGAAAGAACGCAAGGAGTTCATACAATGCCATGCGGTGTTTTTATAAGGCGCACTAACAAGACAAAGAAGGTCATGATATGAATTGACTAGTAGGTTACCGTGACGATAATCCAGTCCAATCTTCCAAAGAGGGATGCGAGCAAGTGCATCAAGCACAAAACCAGGGGTACGCTCAGGGAATACTGCTTGATCAATGGCTATATGTCCCTGTAGCATGATCACAATTAATGGCAAAATTAAGAACGCCTCATTGAAATATTATGAAGTTGATAATTAAATTAAAGAAACTAATAGAAATAAAATCCGCCCAAGACAATAAAATAAAGAAAAGATCGAAATAAGAAGAAACCTGTAAGACTCTGGTGAAACAGTCCTTTTGCCTGGAAGTGGGTTCTCCAAAGTGAACTGTTCTCGTTATGTCAGTGGTACCATCA
Organism: Spirodela polyrhiza; assembly: GCA_024713555.1. Lineage (NCBI taxonomy): Eukaryota > Viridiplantae > Streptophyta > Magnoliopsida > Alismatales > Araceae > Spirodela > Spirodela polyrhiza. Next base: position 3,526,166 of record CM046532.1, read on the forward strand.
ACATACTGACCGCCACTATCCAGTAGAAAAAGATTTTTGGAATCAACAACACTACAACTTTCTGGATATGGCCTATAATGAATGATCGCACCATTTGGACCATATGCTGCACCATGAAAACTGCTTTGATTCATTAAATACGTTGAAACATAATGGATTAACAAAATTAGGAACTCAGATAAAAATTAAAAGCGGTCGTAATAATAGACAGCAAAGCTACGGATCAACATGGTTGGAATGAGCTAAGGTCCCTTTAATATAGCAGACAACTGATTCTGATTCATGGTGTGTATTAAGGAACAAAATATAGCCATACCGCTGATAGTGTCAAAGCTCGTGTCGAGGAATCCACTCTGCTTTGAACGGAACTCGAGCAGCTTATCAGAAGCTTCTACTTCAGTTACTGGAGTCTTATGGACCTCTTCCTCCAGCCAAGCCCAAAATTCTGCAAGAGCAGCCGCATCTCTGCGGATACCATCAGCTGTCAGTAATTCGTGTTCTACTCTCGGGTTTGCATTTCAATAAATTCTAAAGTGAAAGTTCTGAAAGCGGAGTCACATTTCCTCATCAGAATTAGATATGGACAAACCACGAAGAAGGTATTCTCCGTGTGATGTCGCCCTCTTCAATTTATGAAATTTAATATTAACTTGATTTCACATTAGAAAATTGTTTTATTTTTCTATTCGTTGATCACTACAACTCAACATGCTTATTACCACACTATTATCTAAAGCTAAGTGCAGATGTCGTTTTTTGGCGACATGTTAATGCAAACGCATCTTATCTTCTTACTGATCTCATGTTGGACGGTAGTAATTTATTGTGAAAAACAAGTAGAAAAAATGCACACGTTGTAACCACGCGACAGACAGCCCAAACATATCATACATCCTTCTAAATTTGGTGAATTGTCAACCAACAAGAAAGTGCATCTTCCAACCCAATATTTTAAGCTTTCCTATAATTCATGACAAAGAACTATATTGATTCGAAACCTAGGGCTGCATACATTCCGTGATTCCTGTGGTCCATATAACTAGGAATAAAGATCGTCTATTTCTTACTTTAATGGACAATCAAGAAGACTTTATGGGGGATTAATAACAGAATCTTCAACAAACAGGAGCTCGTAAGAGTTCGGTTACCTCAGATGAGAATTACGCATGCCTTCAAGTTCTGCATCATTCTTCACTGCTTTTGCAAAAGTGACAGGGGAAGGCCTACAAAAGCCACTAGGGCCCCCCGTGGGAGAGCCATTAGATTCGGGCAACTGAATCTTTTCTTGACCAAAATTGGCCTTTGTTTTCTTTTGAAGACTTTCCCAGTATCTATCACACGCGGACCTGAACCTGCTAAAGATAGCAGCATTCACACTTGAGGTGTCTAACCATAGGTTCGCCCTTCGAGCTGCCAAGCTGGAAAGGCAAACATGCTTCAGTGAACGAGAATTGATGCAGATATCTTGTTAGGGTTGGGAGTACTGATAATAATCGTAAAATCAATTCAAGCAAAAAATAAGATATAATAATCAAGTTTCTAACTGACTAAACTCATCATGGATGGTTAGTTCATCTGGATACATTTTGAGAGGGCGAGAAGAAGAGAAAAACAATAACTGGCCGAGACAGTTTTACGGTGCCACATTCATATCAGGGTTTCGGGCACCATTTTATTGCCTCAAATAACATATCAGAAGTAGGACATGCTAGTGGAAATAACCAAAATGAAATGACAGATTTCTAACCAAAAATCGATTGGTAGACAGCAACTACGTGGAATATGACTGTGCGATTCAATATCCACCTAAGTGGACAAGAAAAATAAATCTAAACATATAATGTGATAGTTATTATTTGGAAAGTAGAAAATAACATGGAAATAAGAAGACTCTTCTTATAATGAAGACCTAGGGGTGGATTTGTGGAAGACACTATGAAAAATTCCAAAACGATAACAACAAGACACTTCTTGAAACCTCATTTGTTTTCTTCCCGTTTACAAAGATTAGGAATGTGAAATGAATTCAATTCATCATTTCTGTGATCTTGTCGCAAGACCTAAGACTTATTTATTTCCTTGGCTATTTTACATCAGGACCTTGATTCTCTTTGCACTGTTATTTCTGACCCTACAATTAAAGTGCCTTTCCCTAGTCAATTGTCAACTTGCCCTTCTACTACCCATTGTCTGCATCTGTCAAAATCATCCTTTATTTGGCATTATTAAAGTTTAAGCCGATGCTTTCTCAAGTGTATGCCTCCTAAACTCCAGTCGATGCTATCCTCCGTAGGGTCATTGATCAGCAGGTTGTTTTATTTTGTTATAGCCTCCGCTTCACTGTTTGGTGCCAATTTTTGGGCTTTCACGCTTATAAGGAGCCTCTAAAGTAATGCGTGATAATAAGCAGGAACGCAGGAGCTCGTTCCAATTTCTGCAGCCAAAGTCACCCTAAAAGAACAGTGGATCTGTCTGCTTTTCAGGATATCTACGGTTGCTAGAGTTTGGTAAGGGCTTCAACGGTCTGATTGACAATTGTTACTTGGACTGATCTGAGAGTCAGGATTCGACAGCTAGGGACATGCAAGGGATTGGCACAACAACGTCATCACAATCAATTTACAAACCATAAACTTTCTGTTCTGTAATTCAATTCAAGTAACAATTGATACACATGCCGCATTACCTATGAGAATTCATATTTAGCATTCTTGTCTAATGAGCCCGTATACGTACATACATACATATATATATATATATAGATAATATTTTTGTCCTATGATGCAGAAAACTAAAAATATTTCTGGTTAAAGAAAAATGAAAACAGTATTAAACATTCATTCTTTTCTGATGTCTTTACGTTCCCCAAAGTTACTCACTAATGAATATTAGGTCCCACTATACTCCATTGAAAGTATCGCTTTTATGACTTGGTCCTATGCCTCCCAGTGCATATTAGATAGCTGGACAAGGAGAAGCCCCAAGGGGTGGGTCATTGCAAGAAAGAGGGGTTAGGCATTTAGGCTGCAGGAGTTAAGACATGGGACACAGTTGGCAGACGGTGAAAGGGTGCTGCTGGGAAAAGCAGGAGTACTGCAAAATGAAGAGAAGGGACAGCCAGAGCAGGCCACAACCAACAGGAAGGAGAGTTATTAGCAACCCACAAAAAGGGAGGCAGCCAGGTTAAGGGAGAAAGCCAGCTAGGGAAGCGCGTTTTCTGTGACTTTGAGAAGACTGACAGAATTAGAATCTTCTGCACATGTTCACCCTCTACTGACGGAGATTTAGCTCAAAAAATAAAAAATATTAGCAGATGTTTGGAAGAAGCCAAAAGCGACAGTAAATGGATATGGCGGATCGCTCATCGCTCAAGGGTCTACATTAACCTCAAGCTAAAAAACCCCAAATGATAAGAGAGAATAAAAAGGACCTCATGAAAATTTAACACGCACATTTATCACAATACATGAAAGTTTACGCAAAATTCCAACTGAGATAATAGAAGAGATTATAAGAAAACCTATTAATATTTATCAGGCAAACCTCTCGATTTCAGAGAGAATCGATTCATAAGGCCTTAGTTCCACTCCAGATTTTTCCAAGTGAACCAAAACTTCTTGAGTCACCTTAGAGTTATCAACAAATAATTTAGCACTGTCAATCTCAACAATTAAGTATGCATATACCACAGGTGAATTTGGAACGTCATTTCCTCTCTGCAATATAAAAATGAGATACAAATCAGTTAGCAGATCATAATATGTATTATCCTCCCAGATAAACACAAAGATCAAGATGATCTACCAAAAGAAACAAATTTAACTTAAAGCACTTATCACTGACACGTAATCCAAAATCGTACATCTTTAGAGACGTTCATCGGTGTAAACATGCTGTTACATGCATGATGGTAACATGTATAACATCACTGAAGATAACGACAGGCTGATTATTATATATTGCAATGCAAGCATCCTGGGCCAACAGTGTAGCACATGGAGTGCTGTTAATCCTAAGGCTTGCTGGTACTATTTTAAAATGTGGGATCAAAATTCAAATCCTGACGCCAAAGTAAAAATCCAAGACCTGCACGTAACTCTAAAATAACGGTGACTAAAAATGATAGAAAATCATTAACAACTAAAATGGCACAAATGTTGAATAGCTAAATCAAAAATTATTCACTAATGTAGTTGTAAGATGCACAAGGATATTTATCCAGATGGCATTTCATGAGATGGAAAGCAAAACAAAAAAAATAATCCCTAATTTCATCTTTGTTTTGTCAATCTTGGCAAAAGATGAAAGCATAAGCGATCTGACCTTTTAAAAAAATGGGTTTGAAATATCCATTCAAAAGAAGTTGTGTGCAAAATGATATCTTACTCCAAAATGAAACTAAATTAATTACATAAAAGCCTTTCTAATGACCGTGCAAGTTTGTATTGCTGTTCAGCCCGTTATTTAAATATCAAATCAGAATAGAAGGTATCGACTACATTGCATATACACGATACTCGAATTAGCTAATTAGTCAAACATACCAAGTTCAGTAGCCAAGCAATCTCATCGAGCATTGAAATAACAATAGCTGTACACCCAGCTTCGTGGAGCTGAGCTCTTAAGGAAATCAGTTTTGAAGAGGCGTCAATCCCTGCATATTTGATGTCATGGACTCTTATGGGTTCTGTTGGAGGCTTTGGCCGTGATTCTTTCCAAATCTTGTCCACTAGATTGAAATCATAGAGGTAAACCAACTGATGATTCTTCTTAGAGAGAGCGTTTCTCAATTCCTCCGCTGCATCAGAAGAGAAAAGAAACTGTTCCCTTCACAAAGTCAAATACATTAGGCAGAGAACTAATAATAGCAGAGAAAAAACGAGTTATTTATGACCCGCATGTGCAAACTTGTTCATTCATTGGATGTATTTTATATCTATCTCCCGGCAGAAAACTCAACTTCCTAAGTCATGCAATCTAAGAGCATATGGAAACACAGAAATGGCTTAGGAAAAACCATAAGACGTGTATTTACCAAAATATATTCTTGTTATCTCCAGGGATAAGAAATTTCCAACAAGCAGAGTGAATGTAATATCACTTCATTAACCAAATGCAAAAAATATCACATATCAAAAACTGATCTTCAGACATAAGACTTAAAATATTATTTTTATTAAACATAAAAAATAAGACTAAATTATGATACAAAAAAGAATCAATTAAATCAGAATGTAGATGAGAACTGCCAGTTCCTACAATATTTTTAACCGACATTTAAGATTTTGGTAATCTAAACGAGCTGCGAATTTTTCAGATCTATGATGAACAAGAAGAAGATGTGGATTAAGAAATAAAGAAGACTCACAGGGTCAATGCCAATTCTGCAACCTGGAGTCAAAACATCATTAAGCCATTCGCCAGTAGTAGGAACTCCAATATTCCCACTTCGCATAAGCACCCAGTCTTTGTTCAATTGTTTCTCAGCCTGTTCACAAAAGTTAATGCCATAAAATCCGCATACATCAAGTATAGAAAATAAAGACTGCATTCTCAAAATTAGTTTAACTAAGTGACTAGGCGATATGCATTCTAAAATAATAATTAGAACCTGAAGAAAGTAGCGGCCGTCAGTCCAAAGAGCAGCTTTTTCTCGGGTAACCACAGCAGTTCCAGCACTGCCAGTGAACCCTGATATGAAGGCCCTTCTCATGAAGCATTCGGCAATGAACTCACTCTAGAAAGTAAACACAGTAAACACCCATATAAGTACACTTAAAATAAGAAATGCTCATCCATGTAAATTTTTTCTTCTGAGAGGATTGTAACAAACATAAACCCGTTTCTTCTGCCGACAGTAAACCATTTGACAAGTCACACCAGTGGTTCAACGTGATAATTATCCTTAAAATTAATTCCCAATTTTAATAATTATTTCTTTCAGAACATCTTACCACTGAGTCGTCTATCTTGATTTAACTAGACCAAGGAAAAAATGATATAGAGTTATCCATCAAAATATACAGTAACCAAAACCAGTTCACAATCAACTTATTAAACCATCCATCCTATTCATAGACCGCATTTCCCTTGAAGTGGAATATAGAAACATTGGTCTTTGTTGGTTAAGGGAAAAGATAGGAGAAAACTAAGAAATATATTCAAGAATCAGTAGAAGTCAAAAGAATCAAAGAAACTTTGTGGAATCCTGCTCTACTGGTTCTCAAAACTAATCCTAGGGCTCTAAGTTACTGATCTCTTCATGACGCTTTTCTAGACACACTGTTGTTTATGCTAATGAAGCAAAGATTCACGTACATATTTTTTCATGCATGAGACTACAATGTACTGAAGTGGCTGCATGTTAGCCTGCAAACTGCACAATCTGAGGTCATGGGTTGACACCTGCAGAAGTCTGAACAAGGAGAAGGGAAATGTAGACAAGACATGACCTACATTGACAGCTATCAGAAAAATAACCAATTATGACTATATTCACTGAGCCTAGTTTTCAGGCAGAGTTGGGCATTCAAGACTGACGCTTTATTCCCCTCTCCTCATCTAATAAATTTGGCATGCTGGCCACCTTCCAAAAATATCTTAGTCAAATCATTCAATCCATCTATTCCAAAAATATCTATCTATCCATCTATCTATTTATCTATCAGTCTGGTTCTCATCTTTCAACTGGGATCCATGGTCCCTTCAGGAGGAGATTATAAGCTTCTGCCTAAGGACAAAAATTTGAGCCTTACTAAATTGATAGTCCTGAGGTTTTTTTATTCCCCTCCATCATATCACTTCTTAGATGATTCATAGAACTCAAAAATAGATCTTTGCTTTTATTTGATGATTCTATTGGGAAGATAATGTTAGAATATGAAAGGATATTTTAGGAAAATGATGCTAGGGTTTGTCCTTAGTTAAGGGACAATGGGTTAGAGAGAAAACTAGAGGAGTCTTCTGAGAGGATGGGTGTTCTCTTTCTCTCTCCATATATCTCTCCCTCTATTTCCTATGCACATTTTCCAATATTTTGTTATGCTTTTCTTATGTTTTCCAACATAGTATCAAAGTGGGTTTAGCATTTCAAACTCTTTGTTGGCACCATAACACAATGACACTACTGTCGCTGACATCCTTTGCCTCCACCTGCTGAAGCATTTTATGTTGTGCCTTTATCTAGGTGAGGTCTTTGGCCTTCACCACATTTGCTGACGTCTTCCACTGCCATCTGCCAACACTATTGGCACCATGCCCTTTTTCTAGAGGGGGTCTTCTTGGGCCTCTGTTGTCCTCATCCACACTATTGTTGGAGTTCGAAAGGCCTTCTTAGTCAGTTGTCGCTTGTCGAGGCGTCTATGTATGCTAACGCCAGGAAGGGGAGCTTCCCATTTGAACTGCATGCAACGACAATATTTGAAGTGGCGCATGTTGGCGCAAGTATAGGAAAGTTCTCCATTTGAACTGCATGCAGTGGCAGTCTTTGAAGTGTTGCAGATTGATGTCAACAAGGGTAGGTTCTCCATTTTAATTGCACAGCAGCAATCTTTGAAGCAGCACGTCGACGCCAACAATGGAAAGTTTCTCATTTGAGTTGCACGTAGCAGCAATGTTTACAATGATATGGAGAGATTATTGTAAGGGAGCTATTACAAATTGTCAATCATATTTTTGGCAACAACTTAATCAAGATGAACTTTTTTAAAATTCATTTTGAGGGGGAGTGTTAGAATATAGAAAAGTATTTTAGGAAAACGATGTAAGGATTTAGCCCTATTTAATTGAGAATGGGTTAGAGAGAAAACAAGAGGAGTCTTTCACTACACTTCCCCCCCCCTCCTCCTCTCTCTCTCTCTCTCTCTCTCTCTCTCTCTCTCTCGTTCTATTTCTTATGTTTTCTTATATTTTTCTTACGTTTTCCAACGGATAGAAGGCAAAAAAGTGTTGAAAATACTATTTTATCCAAAATAATATAGTTCACACAAAGTCTGCACTTTAAAATCTTAGAAAGAACAGATTCCCAACAGAAAATGCGAAATAATATCTTCAAAGAACCCTAAAACTGTGAGTTCCTTTTCCAACGTAAAATTATTACATAAGACAATGAAGAACACACGTGAAGACCACACTAGTTGAAAGAAAACTACACAGGATCTGGTGATGAGATCTTATACTTATTTTTATCTGATTTAGCCAGACGTAGTGGTGTGTCCAAAGGTAGATTTGTATGCAAGGACTCACGTCGCATGTCTCTCAAGTTTTTAACACTAATATCCACATTTTAGTAGCATTTACGAATATCCACAATAACGCTTCTTGGTGATCCCCACTCAACACAAAAACAGTGCCAAGCCTTAAGTGCTTTTGAAGGAAGACGAATAGATAATTTGAAGATTTTAAAAATTATTTAAAGTATCCAAGTTATAAGGACCTCCCCGAAGGAAAATTTAAACTATGAGGAATAATTTAGGATAATCAATACATGCGGAATCGTAGCCTTCCCGTCGCATAGAGGGATTTCCAGGGTTCCAAATATTTCCAGAGCATGAGCAGAATAAGGAGGAACTAACCTGATGAGCATCCTGAGAGGGGATAATATAGGCGTCGATCCCGACCTCAGGACTCGAAAACAACTCCCGAAGAGCACGAAGTTTCTCATCGTCGCCCAGAGACGGACTCTTCCGGAGTTCCGAGGATGGGCGTGCCTTGATAGGACTCCCCGAGCACCGGACAGCCACGTTAGGATGTCCATGATTTCGGGATCTCGACCAAGCAACCAATCCCCGAGGCCCGAATTTCCCCAGGAAGGACGCAGACGCGTTCAGGAAGCGGAGGCCGAGGATCGAGGAATGCGGGGAAGAGCGCACGAGGAGGACGGAGAAGGGGGAGGAAGCAAGGGAGAGGGCGGCTGCTGCAGCTGCCATCTTCTCCCCCGTCCAAACAGAGCGATAAGGCGACCACCGCGTGGTGGCAAAGAGTTTGAAGGGAAGAGGGAAATCATGAGGAGGGGAGTTCGCGGCCGGACTCTGATAAACGGATACTAATCAGTTACCGATACCGCCCTTGCCTGAGCCGAGACAGTGACACTGTGAGGCAATGATTTGGTCACCTGCGGTCGCTATAAGCGAAGACGGTCACAATAAACCTGCTTCAGCAGCTACCCACCCTCTCCGACATTCCATCTCGCTGCATCGCCCACTGCAGAGCCCGCGCCAGCTTTCTTTTGCGCTCCCGAGCTCCATTCATGGCGTTCAAGGAGGCGACGGAGAGCAAGAAATCCGGCGCCATCGAAGAAGTGGAAGGGCGTGAGAGCGAGAAGGGCTCCAGCCGACGGTTGGACGGCGAGAGGCGTTCCTACTCATCCGCTACCTCTGCTGGCGTCGGGTCGTTTGCTAAGGCCTTCTCCTTTTGGGCTTGCTTAGTCTTTCTCGTCTCCGTCGTCACTGTCCTGGTCGCCTCTCTCTACTCTCTGCGTCCGAAGGACGAGAGGTCCTGGTTCCTTGGTCTGCCCCATGATCTCCGCGGCCACTACACCCGGGGAAGGCTGATCAAGGCTCAGATCACGCCTGAAGGTCCTCCAGTGGAGGTGTTCGCGATCGAGCGCGGCCCTAGGGGTGGGGAGACCGTTCTCCTTCTCCACGGCCTGGGCTGCAGTTCCTACTCCTTCCGCGAGGTCCTCCAGTCTCTCGGTGCCCTTGGCCTGCGGGGCGTGGCCATCGATCTTCCCGGAGCGGGATTCTCTGACAAGCTGGTGTCGCGAAGAGGTTGGAGGTGGCCGGGTGCCCTAGGCTGGGCATGGGAACTCTACTCCGACATCAAAGACAAGGGCCTGTTTTGGGGCTTTGATCAACTCATCGAGACAGGCCAGATTCCCTACGAAGACAGCACAACTAGGGTTCCTGAGAAGAAGATTGACGAGAAATCACCGTTCGGATCGGAGACCGTGAGCAGAATCGTCGCTCAAGTGATCGATTCCTTGGAGCTCGTCCCCGTCCATTTGGTCCTCCACGATTCAGCCCTCGGAGTAGGCGCTCACTGGGTCACCGGAAATCCAGGCGCCGTCAGTAGCGTCACATTGGTGGATGCCTCTTCCGATTCCGCAGCGTTCCCATCTTGGATCGTGGGAGTGCCCCTTCTCGGTGGACTGTTCCTACGCTCCCACTTCGTCTTCTCTGGTCTGCTCAAACTGTGCTGCTCGAGGTCAATGGACGCTGCTACAGCGGAGGCTCATCTTCATCTGCTGAACCGGCACCACGGGAGGAACGCAGTGGTGGAGGCCGGGAGGGTTCTGAATTTCAGCTTCAGTGTAGGAGACTGGGCTACCTCCGAGGCGATGGCGGCCGTGCCCCTGCAGGTGCTCTGGTCCAACACTTGGTCGGATAGATGGATCGACGAGGGGCGCCGCATCGCCGACGCTGTTCCGCAGGCAAGGTTTTCCCACCATTTTGGGGGGCGGTGGCCTCAGGTGAGTGCAGGCTTGAGCTTCACGTCCATCAGCGATGTTGGTGAGGAAGGTTTATTCTTCTATTTCTTTTATTCTTTCCTGCTGCAAATAAATGAACGGCTTGAAGCATGGGAATCAAGGTTGCCTTGAAAGATCCACACACGAGATGGGGAAGGGGTTCCGTCTTCGTCATCCATTGAGCATTCTTCTTTCCTTCGAGATTTTTTTTTTTCAAATAACAACAATCTTATGGGTCAGAGTGATTCTATATTTCCCATAAATGGAAGTTACTTATGATGAGGATAAATAAATAGAAATTGAATGCGCCGCCCAGCAAGGCGAGATCTTTACTCATATAAGAATTTCATTTTTTGAGAAAATCTCTGCAAAGTTCTTCCTGTTTCCCTTCACTCGGGTATGGAATTTTGACGGCTACTCGTTTATCCAAGCTCTGTTTTTCATGAACTCTCATACTCATGACGTACAAATACATCTGTTATTAGTTTTTTTCTTTTTCGGTGTAGTACGTGTTGGTGTGTAAACATTTTTCCAAAGTCAGCTCTTTGAAATTACTCCATCTTTAGTCCTTGACTCTGCCGTGGGTTGCTGGCCACAGGAGGGCGCTTCAGCGGAGATAGCCGAGAAGATTGCCGAATTCGTGTCGTCTTTGCCCAAATCCGACCGACGGACCGTCGAGGAGCCGCCGTCTGGGCGAACCCGGGCGCCGTCCAGTGGAAGGCACCTCGACCATCACCCGGACCAGGGTGCCTTTCCGGACCCATATGGATTCGGCCATGGATGGGGAATTTGAGCACCCATCTGTTTTTTTAGTGGCGCGGTCTTGTGCCGGTGGGACATTTCCTTCGAATTCCATTGACATAAATAGTAGGTGATCGTTTAAATACTTATACCTTCTTATCGTAGCCTAAGAAGATTGAACACTTTTTTCTTCAATCGGATACGATTAGATATAACTGAATATTAATCAGCTTTAACGATGTGAGCCGAACTTGAAGGTGAAGGAATAAAAGGCTCTCCATCCTTCGGCTCTGCTCTCCCGCTGGGCGGTCAGTCGGAAGAATCATTGGGTCGGTGGGTTGCTGCGGCGACGAGGATGACCAAATTGGGCAGATGCTCGTCGAGACCTTGGTGGAATCCTCGACCTCAAACAGTGCCGCCGGTTGCAGCGCTGCCACGGTGGTTTCGCCGATGAACTCCAACTTCTCTGTGCTAATTTCCTGCAGGGATGTTCTCTGGGGTATCCTTGAGCGCCTCCACACCACTTGCACAAGCTGTTTGAGTATCCAGGTTCTGGTAAGCGGTTGCCTCTAAATGGGAGGTACAGGACTAGGCTGTTAGGTCCCCGTGAAAGGTGGGGCTCATCATATATTTTATCTCAGTTACTGTTACATAATAAGTTTATATTATTGTCGGCAAGTAATGTCATCAACATATAAAATCAAGACATGTTTACTCTTACTAAACTTATGATATATATATTCATCAATTATATTCAAGTATGATTTAATGAAATTTGTGATACCACTACCAAGAAGTTTACTTGAGCTTATAGATAAAAATTTTTAATTTGTAAATAATTTTTTTGGATCTTTAGAGATAGTATTTTAGCTGTAATATATGAATTATTTCAACAATGTCTCCATTTAGAAACACAATCTTTATATACATCTTATATGACTCAAGATCAAAATGAACGCCATCTGTTGATCGCCGGCTCTGCCTAGTTGCCGCCGAACGCCATCTGTTCGCCACCACCCTCGGCTGCTGCTGCCACCTAGAACCATTACCACCAATCCACCTCTGTCACTGCTGGCGGGGTACTGGGCTGCAGAACCAGCCACTTCGGATTCCCCCTTATCAGACTGGGCTCATCTGACCCAGCCCAGGTTGGCTCGAGCCCCTTGGCCTAAACTGGTTTGAGCCGTCAGCTGACTTGGTCTGGACCCCAGGTCCACACCGTCAGTCCGAGCCACGGCTCGGCCAGCCACCCACGGCCCATCAGCGGTCCGCTGCCAGTCAACAGCCTTGATCAACTAGCAACTTATGTGGCCCAGGGCCTCTCAAGTAACATCTTTTCACAGCCAGTATTCTAATGTCTTACACTCATATCATCTACTCTAATATGTTATTTTTGTGATTTTCACCAATTGATCTTATAGGTTAACCACTTTTCACATTGAGTGCTCCCTTACTCTTACTTGTGATTTTGAGCACCCTAAGCCTGGTGGTTTGCCTAAATCACCAGTCTTCACCCACTATCTTGTTTGAGGATGATTTTTGAGCCACATATGACTTTTGGATTTCTCTTTCTCTGAGTTCTTTTGGACGTCATGTGTGACATTGACGTGGACGGTGGAACGCAGATGTACCTGTCATATGGAAACAGGAGGTTGGTTTCCTCCGTCTTCAACTGCCAGACGGTTGGTTCCCAGGGGTGGGGGGGGGGGTGGGTAGGGCCTGTGTGATTAGATGCCGTCCTTGTGAGAATTCGGTCACATGTCCCAATCAGACGTCCAGCTTTGTCAAGTTCTCGGAAGGTCTTTCTTCAATACGCTATAGGGCGGGCCTTCGGAGTTGACCTGGACTAGCTCTAGAGGGGCCGGATCGCCATAGAAACACTGCCCCTGCGCTCCTGCTCGTGCCCCCTCTCTTTCCCGCTGCCCCCCACCGCCGCCTTTCTCCCTCCCTCTTCTCTGTTTCTCTCTCTCTCTCTCTCTCTCTCTCTCTCTCTCGGTCTGTGTTTCTTCCTTCTCCGTCTTGAAGTGGCGTTTTCATTCGCTGCCTCTCAGAGGGTTTGGAAGCTCTTGAGGAAGTGTTCCAGCACACCCCACGACGGCGGGAATCCGCGTTTGGAAGCCATGATCTTCCCTGTTACTGCCCTGCCGCCCCGCGCTTTCCCGGCGGCAGCTTCACCGGGCAGTAGGCTTCAAGTTCCAATGGTCTTCCTCAAGGCGGAGAGCCTCTCCAGCACGTCCCTCATCTTTTTTCTCTCTGCCGCAAATCCCGGTGAAAATTCGTATCTTTAAATCACATCTCATAAATTAAATTGCGTCTAGGAGTCAACGTAGACAGAGAGAGGGAGAGGGAGGGGGAGAGGAAGACAAGAGACCGAAAACTGTGAGAAACGATCTCCGATTGGTTGTGTTTTTAGAGGGAGAATGAAATTAAAACCCTTGCTGAAGTTGAGATAGGCCTGGGTAGATGTCCGTTTGTTGTTATCCTCAGTGCTTAAAAATCTAACCGTATTTAAGCCATATGAAGTTTTCTTAAAAATAAAGGGAAAAAGGGGAAAGTAGGGGTATGAAATCAGCACAGGAGCTGGAGGGGCTCATCATCGGAGTTGCAGCGACAGCAATGATATGTTATCTCTACTAGCCTAGTTTCCGGAGTAACTCAACTCTGGCAAGACAATCCAACGGCGGTGGTATGGTTTGTATCTACTCTTTTAGCAAGCTCCTAATAATGAGCCAAGTTTCAGTAGAAGGCAGTAGAAATGGTTCTTTCGGTCCACTCGGAACTTAGCCACCCATCAATCGTTCCCTCCATAAGAAATTCGAGCTTTTGCACCCTCTTCTACTTCCCCTTATTTTCTCTCACTCTCTATTATCAATTTCAAACATTATAGAGGATATGTTCATCAAAATAAAAAAAATAGAACAAATCATTAAAAAGTTGTACACCAAATCCACGAAATTTCCTAATATGAAAGCGGCAAACGAACTCCATCTCCTACAAATCTGGACCTAAGAATTGGAACAACATTGATCTTACACCCAAATAACTTATTGATACAACCAACATAACATCTATATCAAGCGGAGCAGAAGATTTGTAAACCTGAAAATTAAAAACTCTATATTTTTAGAACTTTCTTTATTTAAACCCTTTTTTTAGAACCTTCCTTATTTAGACTATTCATACTTTCAAGACGTTTCTCATTGAAACTCTTTATATTTTTAGATCACCTTTTATATTTAGTACTTTCTATTTTAAACCACTTTTCATAGTTAGCTCTTTTTATTTTAGATCACCTTTCATATTTAGTTATTTATATTTTGGGTTACCCTCCATATTAGCCATTTTTATATCTAGGCCTTTATATTCTAGACCACCCTCTATTTTAGATCATTATCTACTTTTAGATCCTTCTTATTTTATTTTGCTTTCTTTGTTAGTCTCTTTTTATTTTCTACTTCATTTTACTTTAACTTTCTTTACATTTTTATTTTCGTTTTCCTCTTATTTTCAAGTTTCATTTGAAATTCAAATGTTGGTGTCTTTTCATTTTTTACAACATATTTAAGGGCACCTCATGTAGCCCAAGAGGCAATCAGAATTTTATTATCAATCCATTTATGAGTTCCTTACTCTCTAGAGGTTCTTTACCTTCTATTGACAAATTTCTGTACCCTTTGTAGACTCAAAATATTTATCTGATCTTGTGGACTTAAGGGTTAAGGTTCCTTTATTTTGTTGACTCAAGATAAAGAATCTTCAACAAAAATCAAGTCTTTTGTAGATTCAAAGACAAGATTTTAAGTATGTTCGACTTGAGCTATGCCAAATTATCACAATCATCATTAACTCGATATTTCCACTATATCACTTATTTTCTTATTTATACATGATCTTCTCATATCAACATGTCATGTATTAGTGAATTCATATTTTTCAACTAATCTAAATAGATATATATATATATATATATATATATATATATATATATATATATATTTTTTTCTATCTAGTGCTCCTAGTTTCACTTGATCTTTTCATGCATGGTTCAGTTCCTTCTCTCCATTTATTTCCTTCGTTGTATCTACTTATTTTTATTCTTCGTTGCATCTTGTCATGCATGGTTCTATCTTTTTTATTAACCTCTCTTTATTTCTCTCTCTCTCTCTCTCTCTCTCTCTCTC
The DNA here is from genome assembly GCA_024713555.1 of Spirodela polyrhiza. Lineage (NCBI taxonomy): Eukaryota > Viridiplantae > Streptophyta > Magnoliopsida > Alismatales > Araceae > Spirodela > Spirodela polyrhiza. The sequence continues at coordinate 3,541,553 of CM046532.1, forward strand.
GGTTGACCGGTGATTCCAAATGGCTCGTCACTGAACAGGTAAAGTCTCTCGAGTCTGTGACTGGGCGACGAACAAGAGGTACATGTGCCATGCAAGCTCTGAGAAGGTCCCCAACCCCGACCAGATAGGTATCCTCTGATACCCACTCCATCGTCTTCTACGAAGCTCGTTGCGAGGCGACGGGAAATAGATGAGCTTTATTTTGAATGTGCTTATTTTGGTATAAGTGTATGAAACTGACGAAGAGACGACCGCCGTCGCCGAGGGGCCGCAAGTCACGGTTTCTGTGGGATACAACGGCCACGAAAGTGGAATACCGGTCGTCTTTACGTCAGAGGGGACGTCTGAAAGGGACGGGCAAGACGAGGGTTCGGAAGGAGTGGACAGGAAGATTGCCAAGATCAAGGCGATGCTGGGGTCGATGAGCGATGGGGAGATCAGCATATCGGCGTATGATACGGCGTGGGTAGCTCTGGTTCCGAACCTCAGCGGCGCGGGCGTCCCCCAGTTTCCGTCGAGCCTTAAGTGGGTAGAGGAGAACCAGTTGGCGGACGGCTCGTGGGGGGATGGCGAGCTCTTCAACGTCCACGACCGGCTGTTGAACACCTTGGCCTGTGTGATCGCATTGAAGTCGTGGGGTGTCTGCCCAGACAGAAGCCAAAGAGGTCTCTCTCTCGCTCTCTCTCTCTCTCTCTCTCTCTCTCGCTCGCTCTCTCTCTCTCTCATCTTTCTATCTATCTATATCTCCCTCGCTCGCTCGCGCCACGCAGCTCACGTTCTGAACCGTGGATATAGAAACTCCGTCATCTGTTCAACAAATGGTTAAGCTTGACTTCCTCGGCAGGGATTTCATTCCTCCAGGCGAACATGAAGAGACTCGATGAGGACGATCCCGAGCTCATGCCTATTGGCTTCGAGGTGGCCTTCCCTTCCCTCGTGGAGATAGCGAGGACCTTGGATTTGGATGTCCCACTTGACTTCCCGGCCTTGGAAGGAATATATGCCAGGAGGTCTCTAAAGTTGAAAAGGTATTATCCTTCCCCCCGACAATCAAGTAGGCATCCACCAATGATTAATTATCTTTCTCTCTCCCCCCTTCCTGTCATTTACTAGGATCCCAAAGGATCTGTTGCACGAAGTGCCAACCACGCTGCTGCACAGTCTGGAAGGCATGGCGGGCCTGGAATGGGAGAAGATCCTCAGACTTCAGTGCGCCGACGGCTCCTTACTCTTCTCGCCGTCGTCCACTGCATTTGCTCTCATGTGCACGGGAGACATCAAGTGCTTCGATTATCTGCAGAGGACAGTGAGGAGGTTCAACGGGGGAGGTGGGCTCGGAGCAGCTCCCCTTCGTCAGATCATCCACCCACTTGACTTCTTCGTCTTGTTTCTATAATGACCTTGCGGGCTTTTTTCAGCGCCCAGTGTCTACCCCGTGGACCTCTTCGAACGCCTCTGGGCCGTCGACCGGTTGGAGAGACTGGGGATCTCTCGATACTTCCCCGACGACATCCGCCGGTGCCTGGACTACGTCTACAAGTACGATTTCGCTCCTTTAGTGCCCTCTATCCACTCTCTATGTCACGCTAAATCCTCCGTTCGTGAGATCCGGCGGCGCTACTTTTTTAGGTATTGGACACCTGACGGGATCTCGTGGGCAAGGTCTTCCAGAGTCCAAGACGTGGACGACACAGCGATGGGCTTCCGTCTTCTCCGGCTCCATGGATACGACGTATCACCCGGTAATAGAAGACTATCGCATTGCAAACCCCCCAGCACATCTTTCTCGTGAGTTTTGCGTACATCTCTTCCCATTACGGTGCGGATATCTTCATGACATTCGTGGGTCCGGTTCAACTCACCTATTCTCTCTCTCTCTCTCTCTCTCTCTCTCTCTAATCCGTGATTAGCTATTCAACTGAGAGGTTGAGTAATGTTTTCGGGGATTCAAATGCGCGCAGATGTCTTCCTGCATTTCGAGAAGGAAGGAGAGTTCTTCTGCCTCCCCGGCCAGTCGACCCAGGCCATCACTGGCATGTACAACCTGAACAGGGCCGCCCAGCTGTCTTATCCCGGGGAGGAGATTCTCCAGGCAGCGAAGAGCTTCTCCAACAAGTACCTCCGGGAGCGCCGGGCTCTCAACGACCTCTCCGACAAGTGGATAATAACGAAGGACCTGCCGGGGGAGGTAATCCTCAACACAACATTGGCTTATTCAGGCTCTCTGGCGCTTAGTCTACGGCCCTTTAGAATAAGCTCCGGTTATGCGTAATGATCTTCATAAGAAAATAGTCGACTTATCGATTTCACCTGGTCGGCTTCATTTATTTAATGATTTTAACGAAGTTTTTGCTTCGATCGGGCAGGTCGGGTACGCCTTGGAGTTTCCCTGGTACGCCAGCCTCCCCCGCGTAGAGACGAGGTTCTATCTAGAGCAGTACGGCGGAGATCATGATGTCTGGATCGGCAAGACACTCTACAGGTGACTCCGCGACCTGCGATGGCGCCGCCATCGATAGGCATGCATGTTGTAATGCCCACGGCGTACGTAGTTCTTGACTCTTAACACGTGAGCCAATGCAGGATGCCCTACGTCAACAACGATGACTTCTTGGAGTTCGCCAGATCGGACTTCCGCCGGTGTCAGGCCCTGCACAAGCAGGAGTGGCTTGGGCTTCAGAGGTGACGATGAATCAGACTCTCTCTCTCTCTCTCTCTCCACCGGGGCGAAGCCGAGCAGTACTCTGATGGGACTTGCTGCTGAAGGTGGTTCGAGGACAGCGGGCTCAGAGGACGCGGGGTGACCAGGAAAAACCTTCTCACGGCCTATTTCGTGGCTGCGGCCAGCGTCTTTGAGCCGGAGAGGGCGGCTGAGCGGCTGGGATGGGCGCGCACCGCCGTCCTGGTCGACGCCGTGTCGGCCCACCTGGCCGCGTGCGGCGGCGAGCGCGCTGCCGCGTGTTTCTTGGACGAGATGAGGCGGTCGCTGAGCACCTACGCCGACGGCAACACCGTACCCTCTGTCAGGTGACGAACAGCTCATATGATATCCACCGCTTCATCCGTCACATAATCCCCACTCTGCCTTTTCTACTTCAATACGAGGATCCTCGGCTACAGTGTAATGACAGTGACGGTGACGGCTTTTCGGTGGCTGCTTGAACTAGTGTTTCTTTGTCTTCAATGCAATGCTGACAGCGACAGGGGGCCCTCGTTGCAGGTCGAGGACGGAGAAATGTACGGGGAGGGGGCTCCTTGGATCCCTACTCCGCACGCTGGACCTCCTCGCGTTGGATGCTTGCGCCTCACCGCCCGCCACCCACAGCCAGATACGCCGGCACCTGCGCCGCGCCGTAAAGTCCCCCCTCGCCCCCGCCTCCGCCGCCACGCCCCTTTACTTCTGCTAATTGCGGTTTCCGGCCTGCTGCAGTGGGAGGACTGGACGCTGTCGCGGCGGGTGGAAGAGGACGACACCGGGCTCCTCGTGGTACGGTCTTTGGAGCTGTGCGCTGGAAGGACCGGGATTGAAGAGTCACTGATAGCCGGCTCAAACCGACCCTCGGGACCCCAGCAGTGCCATGCCGAGCTGGCGCGACTGATCTCGTCCTTGTCTCGCCGGCTCCGCCCGCTAGGCCTGCGCGGCTTCCCAGTCCCCACCGCAGTTCTGGTACGACCCCTCCACGACATCGTTCTCTTCTCCCCCGGCGACAAGAACTTGATAAATTTCTCCCGCTGCTGCACCGCCAGGGCGACGGGGAAGACGCCGGCGGAATCGGCGACGCCGTGGTTGACCTCGACATGCAAGAACTCGTGATGCTCGTGCTCCGAAACAACGCCGGGGCGGGGCGGTGCACCCTGCAGACATTCCTCGCCGTCGCCAAGAGCCTTTACTACGTCGCCAGCTGCCCGCCTGCCGCCCTTGAGCTCCACGTCGACAAGGTTCTCTTCCAGGCCATTGGCTGAATCAGGCAGAAACGCCCGTAGAGTCAGCTGCTCTCGGAGGAGCCCGAAAATGGTGATTTTAGACGATCACGCGCTTCCGATACCAACTTTACTGTCGTATATTTTCCATATCCTATAAGATATGCATGTGTAAGTTGAATGCGTGGGATTTGCCATTAAAGAGGTCAGTCAATGCATATGTACTTTGTGCGAAAGCTAGAAGACAAATAACATAGAATAACTCCCAAACGGAAACACACGAATTTACCTGGTTCTTAGATTGACCTCCACTAGCAGCGACGAAAAACTCTACTAGATATAATAAAAGTGCACAAGAGTAATCCTTGAAGCTTAAAATACAGATATCTAATCTTAGCCATCAATGAACTCACTAATCACTCACCAACAAATAAAAATATATCTGTTGAAAACCCACTCGCAAACTCTCTGGTCCTATTTGGTCAACTTGTGGTACGAGATGGAAAAAAGTGGCCTTTATTTACAAATTAACTTGAGATTCCTCGGGAAGTGTGCCGGCAAACTCCTCCGCAAACGTGTCGACCGTTTCCTCCAAAACGGTTTAAGAGCCAACCGTGCCCCTATGAGCTGACATGGTAGTGGACATGGTTACTTTATGAGCTACCCCAACATATGAGCCAGCTCAACGGAGGTGGGAGAGGACAGGGAAGCCGTAGCCCGTGGCGTCCAGAACCGTACCGGAAAGCTTTGGTAAAGCTCACTTTGATCTGCCAGGTCAGTAGTAATCGGACGGCTCACAGCCGATCATCTTGGAGTGCCCTCCCTAACCTGTACTACCACTTGGCGACTAGAGGTTCTGGAACCATCTCGACCCCTGTCTCCACCCTCTCTCTTTGTTAGCCTCTGTTTTCTCCACTCTCTCTCTTTGTCAGCCTCTTGTATTCTCGTCTCTGTGTTTTATATTATGATGCGGAAGTAGATTCTGGCGCGCGGCACTTTTTCGCTTGCTGATCCTTGGCCCACGGCATATCCGGATTGCTGTGGCCAGATTCGGCGAGTGTTATGCAACTCTTATCTTATGCTAGCGGTGCCTCACGTTCTATGTCGAGGTAGTGTTAGAGAGTTTGGGATTTCCAGTAGCGTTTTGTCCTTTTGGAATGGAATTACGTCGCCATTGACTTAATGATGGGTAGAAAAACTCTTTGAACTTGTGGAGATAAAATGCCACTGTATTTTGTCGGAACGGAAAGAGGGATTAAAAGGACTCGCCTGCACATGTCCTGTTATGTCCTTCATGAACGAGGCATAGTTTTAATTCAAACTTATGATGAGAATGTTGTGAGTTGTAGCAGTTCAATGCAGTCCAATGTGACGTATGGTAGTTACTTTGAGCTTATATCACATTACCTGGATAAGTGAATTGAATTTGTTGCGAAAATTATAATTCGGTTTCTTAGTTGAGATCTGGCTCAGAGGATGACGTAATATGATTTTCATTAGAGTCTAATGATGATCTCATCATCAATCAGTATGCAGCATGCGAATGTGTAAGATGCCGATGCTTCAATATGAGGGCTATGGTTAAAAGTATACTTGTGAGCTTTTTAGGATAACGAGAAAACGACGTGCGAACATCAAATATGTAGGACAAAGACCACAAACTCAAAATTATTTTCGCTAAGCGTCTGAAAACCATGGGTTCTAAGATGAATAATATTCAAACGACTCGAACCTAAAGAAACTAGTGGCTATCATTCCAAGTAGCAGTTTTTTCTTGGGCAACCACAGCAGCCCTAGCATTCCCAGTGAACCTTGATACGAAGGCTCTTCTCATAAAGCATTCGTCAATGAATTCAATTTAGAAGGTAAATGCAGTGAACACCGTACAATTACACTAAAATATGAAATAGACATTCATATGAAATTATAGCTAACCAGAAACCAGTTTATTCTTAAATATGATCCCCTATTCAAAGAAATATTTATTTCAGAACATGTTCTCACTAATATGTCTATCTTGATTTAATTAAACGAACCAAAAATGAGACAAAGTTAGAAATCAAAATACACAATTTTTTTTAAAAGCAATCCATAATAAACTTAAGAATATGCCAGCCATCTGTGCATGGACTGGAGTTCCTTTAAAGTGAAATATAGAATTTTTACGGAATTCAGGGTTTATTTTGGTTAAGAGGAAAGATGGGAGAAAATTAAAATACATATATTCACAAATAAAAAGAAGTAAAAAAAGTCAAGCAAAGTCTGTTGAAGCCTACTCTAGTAGCTCTCAAAAGTAATCCTAGGGCTGTAAGCTTACTCTACTGATTTCTTGGTGATCCCCACTCGACACAAAAACAATGCCAAGCCTTAGGTGGCTTTGATGGAAGACGAATATATAATTTGAAGATTTAAAAAATTATTTAAAGTACCCAAGTTATAAGGACCTCCCCGAAGGTAAATTTAAAATATGAGGAATAATTTAGGATAATCAATACATGCGAAATCGTAGCCTACCCGTGGCATGGAGGGGTTTCCAGTCTTCCAAATATTTTCAGAGTATGCGCAGAACAAGGAGGAACTAACCTGATGAGCATCCTGAGAGGGAATAATATAGGCGTCGATCCCGACCTCAGGACTCGAAAACAACTCCCGAAGAGCACGAAGTTTCTCATCGTCGCCCAGAGACGGACTCTTCCGGAGTTCCGAGGATGGGCGTGCCTTGATAGGACTCCCCGAGCACCGGACAGCCACGTTAGGGTGTCCATGATTTCGGGATCTCGACCAAGCAACCAATCCCCGAGGCCCGAATTTCCCCAGGAAGGACGCAGACGCGTTCAGGAAGCGGAGGCCGAGGATCGAGGAATGCGGGGAAGAGCGCACGAGGAGGACGGAGAAGGGGGAGGAAGCAAGGGAGAGGGCGGCTGCTGCAGCTGCCATCTTCTCCCCCGTCCAAACAGAGCGATAAGGCGACCACCGCGTGGTGGCAAAGAGTTTGAAGGGAAGAGGGAAATCATGAGGAGGGGAGTTCGCGGCCGGACTCTGATAAACGGATACTAATCAGTTACCGATACCGCCCTTGCGTGAGCCGAGACTGTGACACTGTGAGGCAATGATTTATTTGGTCACCTGCGGTCTCTATAAGCGAAAACGGTCACAATAAACCTGCTTCAGCAGCTACCTACGCTCTCTGACATTCCATCTCGCTGCGTCGCCCACTGCAGAGCCCGCGCCAGCTTTCTTTTGCGCTCCCGAGCTCCATTCACGGCGTTCAATGGGGCGACGGAGAACAAGAAATCCGGGGCCGTCGAAGAAGTGGAAGGGCGTGAGAACGAAAAGTGCTCCGGCCGACGGCTGGACGGCGAGAGGCGTTCCTACTCATCCGCTACCTCCGCTGGCGTCGGGTCGTTTGCTAAGGCCTTATCCTTCTGGGCTCGCTTAGTCTTTCTCGTCTCCGTCGTCACCGTCCTGGTCGCCTCTCTCTACTCTCTGCGTCCGAAGGACGAGAGGTCCTGGTTCCTTGGTCTGCCCCATGATCTCCGCGGCCACTACACCCGGGGAAGGCTGATCAAGGCTCAGATCACGCCTGAAGGTCCTCCAGTGGAGGTGTTCGCGATCGAGCGCGGCCCTAGGGGTGGGGAGACCGTTCTCCTTCTCCACGGCCTGGGCTGCAGTTCCTACTCCTTCCGCGAGGTCCTCCAGTCTCTCGGTGCCCTTGGCCTGCGGGTCGTGGCCATCGATCTTCCCGGAGCGGGATTCTCTGACAAGCTGGTGTCGCGAAGAGGTTGGAGGTGGCCGGGTGCCCTAGGCTGGGCATGGGAACTCTACTCCGACATCAAAGACAAGGGCCTGTTTTGGGGCTTTGATCAACTCATCGAGACAGGCCAGATTCCCTACGAAGACAGCACAGCTAGGGTTTCTGAGAAGAAGATTGACGAGAAATCTCCATTCGGATCGGAGTGTTGAAGAAGACAAGGAGTCCCGACTAAAGAAGACGAAGAGTCCCCGTCCAAAGAAGATGAACCATCGCACGACGGTTCTGAGTCTCCGTCCAAGAAAGGTGAACCGTCTCACGATAGTTCAACATCTCGAAAATGAACTCTGCTCCCCAACATGGAGAAACAGTGAGCGACATTTAGTCTCAGATCTGTCTTCTTGAATCTCCTCTTCTCTTTCCCTCGTTCTCCTCTCTTATCGTCTATATCCCTTTCTCTTCATGGTATCAGAGTGCTCTGCCCAATCTCTGCAGCCGACTGCATAATGAGTGACTTTTTAAAGACACCGGACACATCTGTGTCCCTCTCTCAAGTAACTTTATGGCAAGATCAAATCCAAGCCGGAGCACTACATTTGATGTCGTCCCTTCCGTCGGTAATGTCTATTCTTTTAAAACTCACATGATATAATTTTCTATTATGGAAAATCTAGCTTTTACCAATTCTCAATAATTGCCGTCTCTCCCAAGTTATGGAGCAAGATCTTTGACGTGAATTAATCGTTGTATAATAAATCACGCAAATTTGAAATTTTTATAAAACTAGAAAAGACTAATTCTTGGAATTTTAAATATTTATCAGAGTGAATAAATCAATTATAAATTGATAAAAGATTCTAAAAATAGTGGGAAGTTTCCAAGTCGATCATAGGGATGTAATATAATATCGGGTAATATTTCAGAATTTTTCTGAAGGAATATGATTTTTATGAATTTTTTAACTAAATGATAAATATAATCTATTTAATAAATGTGAAAAAGAAATAAGGCAATGACGTCAGGTGACGTCAGTGCCTGAAGAACACGAATCGGGTAGAAACAGAGTTCCGACCTACAATTCTTTCGTAAGCGATTACTGTGAAATTAATAGATCAAATTTAGTTCTGTAAAAGCTCGAAGAATCGTAACTCAAGTACGAAATATTTTGGATGTTGAAATTGTGCTAAAGATTACTAATTTAAGTGAAAATAAAGTTTAAAATAGGAAAAACAGAGTTCCGACTTCGCGGCGGCGATCGCCAGAATTCTACGTGTTCAGAAAAGAAATCGTGCAATATCCATGGCCTTGAAGGCTCTCCTTGGACAAAGACGATGTGGGTGATCTCTAGAACTTCATTTGAAGCCCAGAAATCGGTGGAATGGATCACCAAATCATTTTTGGCGGCTGTCACCGGGCGGAACAGAAAAACGGCGACTTGCGGCCGTCCAGCAACTGTCACTCGACGGAGGTGTGCTGGATGGAGGTGAGGCGCATCTCAGGGGCTTCGTCCTCAAGTTAACGTAGTGTGAGGAAGCCCTTTATCACATTTGGTACACGCTCAAGAGGTGGCGACTCGTCTCCCGGCGGATCGTCCTCTTTCCGGTGACGGCTTGTTCGTCGATCAAGCGGAGATGATTTCTTCGTTGAGTTCGCGATGTTTTGTTCAGAATCCTACACTAATTTCGGTCACGATGCTCCGCGAATCGCGTTGACTAAGTTTTTGCTAAATTTTTGGTGATTTTTGCAGCTTAATCGCTCTCCAGAAATCGCGATTTCTTCGCTAGTTGTCCGCCTGCGAGAGAGAGAAAGAGGGAGAGATGAGATAAATACTAAAATGCCCTCAATCTATGATGTCATAAGGATCATTTTATATCGGTCATTGAGGGGTATTTATGTCATTTATAAAATATGCGGGAAAAAGTAAGGCGTGGGGTTTAGTCCCACATCGGTTTTCTAGGCGAGTTTCACACACATATATTACGGGCGGTTCTTTACTTGTTAATAGGTATAAATCACCCGCGTGTGTACGAACACTCCTTGCCCCATGCTTGGCTGGCCACCGGTGACGTGGAAGGGGAGTGACGCACACGTCAGCCGCTTGAGTGCCTAGCTCGTGGTCCACTTCGCCAGCCGCTTGAGCCTCAAGCTCGTGGTCTGGTCCATAGCCGCTTGAGTCTTGAGCTCGTGGTCCTTAGCCGCCCAGCGGCTCCGCCCGACTGGGCCTCTGACCTGCTAGTGGGCTCGATTGGCTGGCAAATATTTTTACTTTTTCCATAAATATATTTTTTTTCATTTCGCTCAACAAAATAAAATTATAAAATCATGTAATTAAGTAAAAATTCATATTAATCAACTAGAAACCACTTCTCACGATTTAACACAAAAATAAGTCTATTTATTATGAGTTAAGACTAAAAACATGATATTACTAAATTATTAACTCATGATAATGAAAACCTATCAATCCTCTAACCATGTCATCCATCGATGTAACTAGGCACCTCCAGATCAACCTTGCCTATGAAATGTGGTGGAGATCTAATCAACAAGTATTAGGCCTGATCAATGAATCTCTTTTGAGATAGTACTACCTTGTGTTGTAGGTAAGAAAACATCTAAGAAAGCTTGGGAAGCTCTATCTAAAAGTTATGTCTCCCAAAGTCGATCTAGACTCATGGCATTACATCAGAAGATTCACAATGTCTCAAAGGGATCTATGTCCTTGGAAGATTACTTCCAAGACATTAGATCAACCTATGATGAACTCCTAACAACAGGAGAACACATAGAAGAGTCGACGTCACATTTGCGCTGTTATGCCCCTTTCATTGTTAGCCTCAGTGCTTGCACAGATGCCATTATCTTAGAGGATGTCATTGCTCAAGTGAATCATGCAACCAAGTGCTCAAGTTTCAACAATGAATTCACTCCATCACATTTCCTCCAATGGCCAATCAAGCACAATCTCAAGTAAACTCCAACTCATCTGAATGAGGATGTGGATGAAATCAAGGTAGGAATGGGAGAGGAAGAGGACGAAATGATTGAAATTATACTCCTCGATGTCAACTATGTAGTCAATACAGTCATTGGGTTACTGACTGTAGAGAAAGATTCAACTGTCAATTCAAAGGTTAGCAAGGACAAAGTAGTCAAAATATAATCTAGCAGACACCTCAAACTTATATGCCCACTAATGGTACACCATCTAAAGCCTCAGCCCCCTCTAGGTGGTATCCAAACAACAGAGCTACTTTGATATTGCTCAGATCAATAGTGATATGATCAAGCACATCCCTACCAAGGTCTTGATCAGCTCCATATAGGTAATGGTCAAGGTTTGAAAATTCACTCCATTAGATCATCTTTCCTACTTGTCTTTAATCATTCGCTTCATTTGGAAAACATTCTATACATTCTTAAAATCACCAAGAATCTATTATTTATACAAATATTGACTAATGATAATAATGTGTTTGTTGAGTTTCATGCTAACTATTGCCTTGTGAAGGATAAGAAGATCGGGTGAATCTTATTGCAGGGCACCTGTAAAGATGGACTATACCACCTCCATTCACCGTTCCTTGTTGCTTCACCACTACTTGAAGAGAAAGTCAACACCTCTACATGGCACAATAGGCTTGGGCACCCACATTTTCGAATTCTACAGCATATCATAAGGTGTTTCGGTCTTCTCACTTCTCAAACTTCTCGAAAATAACTTTGTGATGCCTACTGCTTGTCCAAAGCTCACAAGTTTCTCTTTCCACAATCTACTAAAAAAATTTTTAAACTTCTAGAATTAATTCATTCAGACCTCTAGGGTCCTACTTCAGTCAGTTCACATTTTGGTTTTAATTACTATGTTATTTTTATTGATGCTTTGAGTAAATACTCTTAGCTATTTCTTCTCAAAAGAAAAAGCAATGTTCTCAATACTTTCATTAAGTTCAAACAAAAGTTGAAGTACAATTCTTGACCAAAATCATATCCTTTTAATCTAATTGGGGAGGAGAATTCCAAGCACTTAACCCTTTCCTAAAATAACATATAATATATTGGGTATCTTGCCCACATACACTTAAGCAAAATGGAATCGCAGAACAAAAGCATAGGCATGTTATAGAACCTGTACTTGCCCTTTTAAAACATACCTCCCTTCCATCAAAGCTACTTCCACTATTGTCTCTTATCAATAGGATGCCATCACCTCTTCTCAACCTTAAAACATCATTTGAAAAATTGTTTAAGAAAATTCTTGATTATACTCAACTAAAACCTTTGGATGTTTGTGTTATCCTAATTTAAGAGCTTATGCATCAAATAAACTAACTTCTAGATGAGAATGCTACTTGTTTCTAGGGTATAGCTCCATCTACTTAGGATATAAATGCTTGTCACTACAAACTAACAAGCTTTACATTTCTAGAGATATGATCTTTGATGAAGACACCCTACCACTCTCCTTTGACCCACACACCCAAACATTAACCACTCGTCCTGATGACATTCTCGGATCTCATCCCCTTGCTATTCCCATAAACACACCCATCCTAATCAGCCCATCTACCCCACCTAATTCTTATTATATCCCTCTTACCCTAGGATATCCTTCCCTTACTAGCCATGATACAACCTCAACTCCGGCCACTCCAATGCCACCACTCCCAGCTCTTGTTCATACACCTACATCACCCCTTAAACCGTCTATCAAATTCTTTGATCCCTTCGTTGCCCAGACCACACCTCCTCTTACTCCCAACCAAACAACTGACGACACATCTCCTCCTCTCAAAACAAGGACTTTAGAATTTATTTACAAAATAACTCCTAAGGCTCTCACTATCTCCTCAAAATACCCTCTTCCTCAGTGTCCTCTTACCCAAACCTCTTCCATTGAACCTACCTCTTTTGCCAAAGCCTCCACTAATCCACATTGGCGTGAAGCTATGTCCCAAGAATTCAAAGCATTATGTCAAAATAATACGTGAACATTAGTGCCTAGAAAATCCACTATGCATGTCATTAGTAGCAAATTGATATTTAGGCTTAAGTTTAATGCTCATGGAAAATTAGAATGACATAAAGCACAATTAGTAGCTTAAGGTTACACACAACAAAAAGGATTTGATTATGGTGACACATTTAACCCCCTAGTCAAAATAATCACTATACATCTCCTCTTATCCTTTGCAATTAGCCACAAATGGCACATCAAACAACTCGATGTGTTGAACGCTTTCTTACATGGTGACCTTCAAGAAATCATATATATGGAACAACCACCTACATTTACTAATAGTATCCTAATCATGTATGCAAATTAAATTGGCCATTATATGATTTGAAGCAAACCCCTAGAGAATGGTTTAGAAAACTAACCACTCATCTTCAAACAATGACTATCCTGACACTTCAAATTGACACTTTCTCCTGACTCCTTCATTTTTATTTTTATATATGTTGATGATATTTTAATTATGAGTGCTAATATGAAACACGTTAATCGACTCATCCACTCTCTTAAATCCACATTTGCTATCAAAGACCTTGGGCCTGCTCACTACTTTCTTGGTCTTCAATTTGTCCCTCATCCTTCATGCTTTCTTTTATCTTAATCTCAATACATTGCCTCACTTCTCATCAAAACTAATCTTGCTCACAACAAACCCCTAGCCACACCATGTCTTATATCCACTTTAACATTGCACACTACATACCCTGATGCTACAGCTTACTGGAAAATTGTGGGAGCTCTTTAATACATCACTATCGCACGGCCTGACATCACTTATGTAATAAATCAGGCCTGTCAAACCATGCATCAACCAACAGCAAAAGATTGGGCATGTCTCAAACACCTTTTATGCTATCTCAAGGGCACAATTCATCATGGACTCCTAATAAATCAACAATCTAAATGCACTCTCTGTGTGTTTAGTGATGCTAATTGGGCAGGTTCCACCATTGACCGATGATCAATGAGTGGCTATTTAATTTTCTTTGAGTCTAACCTTGTCTCTTGGAGCTCCAAGAAACAGCCTACAGTTGCCCACTCCAGTACCAAAGCTGAATAGAAAGCCACTAGTAATGCCACTGCTGAAGTCATGTGGATCTGGTCACTGCTTCAAGAGCGTAAAATTCTAGTCACTATGCCACCCATTTTGCATTGTGACAACACTGGAGCTACCTATATGACCTCTAACCCAATCTTTCATGCACGCACAAAACATATCAAAATTGGTTTTCACTTTGCTCGAGAACAGGTCACAATGAAACTATTTCTACATTAGTGGAAGATATCAACTTGCGAATATCCTCACCAAGGCCCACCAAAACAATGATTCCTACAGCTATGGAACAAGCTCAACCTCCAAACTCCGCTGAGCTTGAGGGGGAGTGTTGAAGAAGACAAGGAGTCCCTGTCCAAAGAAGACGAGGAGTCCCTGTCTAAAAAAGATGAACCATCGCACAACGGTTTTGAGTCTCCGTCCAAGAAATGTGAACCGTCACACGACGGTTCAACATCTCGAGTATGAACGGTCATATTACTACCTATAAATATGCAACTGTACTCTGCTCCCCAGTGTGGAGAGACAGTGATCAACAATTATCTTAGATCTATCTTCTTGAGACTCCTCTTCTCCTTCCCTCGTTCTCCTCTCCTATCATCTATATCCCTTCCTCTTCACGGAGACCATGAGAAGAATTGTCACTCAAGTGATCGATTCCTTGGAGCTCGTCCCCGTCCATTTGGTCCTCCATGATTCAGCCCTCAAAATAGGTGCTCACTGGGTCACCGGAAATCCAGGCGCCGTCAGTAGCGTCACATTGGTGGATGCCTCTTCTGATTCCGCAGCGTTCCCATCTTGGATCGTGGGAGTGCCCCTTCTCTGTGGACTGTTCCTATGCTCCCACTTCATCTTCTCTGATCCGCTCAAGCTGTGATGCTCGAGGTCTATGGACGCTACTACGGCGGAGGCTCATCTGCATCTGCTGAACAGGCACAACAGGAGAAACGCAGTGGTGGAGGCCGGGAGTGTTCTGAACTTCAGCTTCAGTGTTGGAGACTAGGCTGCCTCTGAGGCGATGTTGGCCGTGCCCCTGCAGGTGCTCTGGTCCAACACTTGGTCCGATAGATGGATCGACGAGCGGGCCACATCGTCGACGCTGTTCCGCAGGCAAGTTTTTCCACCATTTTGGGGGGTGGTGGCCTCAGGTGAGTGCAGACTTGAGCTTCACGTCCATCTTCTGATAAAGAAAAAAAAAGGTACTCTGAAATCTAATTAGTTTCGTATTTCTTCCTAGGTATTATGAAGGTGAACTGATCGCCAAAAATCGTCTATGCTTTATTTTTTTTGATCTGAAGGTAACAATTTAGATTTTGGATATTGGAGTTTATATTTGTAGCAATTTTGTGTAAATATAAGTTGAAATATCATAGTCCAGATGATCATGGAGAAAGTTTATTGCTCAGGTCGAATATATTTGACTTTGAGGGCTATTTGTGCTCTGTTCATTGACGTTAATGTAACATGCAGTTAATGTGACAAGACAATTATGCTCCCTAAAGATGTTTTACTGGAATACGTGTAAGTTCAACATGATCTAAGAATAAAAAACAAAAGTAAAAAAGAAAAAAGTAATATCTCAATTTTCATCTGCAAGTTTTTTGTTGAATGAAATCTGTACGTATAAAAAATGCTACTATCATCTACGTAAGGAAGAACATTCAAATTTATACAATCGTCTCAACAACAATGGCTTTTCCATGTAGCATGTTTGGTGGTGGGAAAGGCCATCGATATGAAAGAGAACATTGGGTGAGGAACCTTTGGTACTCTCCTAGTGTCTATCATCTATAGAAGATCAACTTGCCGCTAGTGAGAGTAGTCAAAGAGAGATAAGCAAACCTGCCAACACATGTCTTTTATGTAATTTGGACATCCACAGCCCCACTGAGTCCACTGTAGTTCAGGAGTGGCTAGCACACAAGAAGGCTACAACAGCATGCTCATAAATAAGAGGCCGTTAATGTTGAGGAAAATATGTCACTGTGTTTCAATAATATCTACCCACATAGTGATAGTGGAAGTTAATCTAGAGAACACAATGTTGTTGTTGGTAATCTCATAGCATAGAAAACTCGATTGTTTCGAAACAGGGCTATGCGGTTGAAATGAGAGAAGAAAATCCCATTAGAAAACTTGATTTGGTCTGAAAAAAAAGTGTTAAACCTGCCAGACTATGTCTTTTACCAAGTCAATTACGTCAATCTAATGCCCAGAGGCTACCAGGCAGTAATCATGGCTGTGGCAGGCCATGAAGTCCCTGTAGACAAGGAGAAAAGTGAATCATCGCTTTTGGGCTTAGGGAGCCTTCCACCATCCATCCCATTGCATTTCATTGTTTCTAGGCTGATTCTTTCTCTCTCAAGATTCCATTGGGAAGCTTAAAACTGTTGAACTGAGTCGACCAGTTCTTCCAAGGAGGCAAGAAGAGCTCTGGGCAATAGTCTCTTCAATTCCTCACAACAGCCTTCCAATCTGTAGCAGACCTAGGCTCATTCAATTTCACAATTGGGAAACACGTAGATCATTTGTTTGTCGATTGTGGCGCCATCAATACTGTCTATCTGCGGATCAATATCATTAGCTTTGAGAGCATTCAGCAGGGTATTCGAGAGGGAATAATTCAGTGATAGCCGTGGTGGCATTACCTGGCATTTGGAAGCAACCCGTCTGTTGGTCTTTTGTTATTCTATGGTGTCACTTATTTCCAACGGACGAGATTGCTTTCAATGTTGGTGGGACAAGTGAGCCATGCAAGCCGTATACTTTTCAATATGGGAACTTGTTCTCTAACCTTCGTGCCATATTCTCTTCTGGGAGTTGATGCAAGACGAGAGCCCAGGCCAAAAGTTGTGGCCCTGCTAGGTAAACATAGGCCTCGAACACGATGTGGGCCAAGATGAGGGCATAGGCCCAGAAGTCCGCCGCCGATCTCGACACCTTACCTAGTCCAAAATCAGGAGGCTTCATTTACGGTTAATGGGACTTCTCTTTATTGGGCCCTTTTTCTTCTTGTTTCCATGCCTATGTACTGCATGAACCCTCACTATTGTGAGACAGTGAAGTTTTGAATCTAGATGTCTAGTTTCCTTGCTGGTGTATATGGAATACTAGTCACAGTCACAGTTAGATCAGGGGCTCTAACCTAGACCTGACCTAAAATCCGGTCATGGTCTTATGCTTTTTACTTATAAATTATTATATTTTTATTTATTAAATCAATGTATATATAATTTAGTTAATTGAAAATATCTAAAGTTATAATCTATAATATAAAATATTAATATATAAGGTTTTTTATAAATTATTTTAGTTCAATTAATTACAAAATAATATATTTAAATTAATAGATATGATATATAACTAATAAATGAGCTTCTCTGTGAGATGTTAATTGACCATTAATTTAATGAAACCAATATGAGGAAAGATGTGATTCAGACATATGATGAAATAAATTACGATCAAAAGATTTGATTACATGCTCATAAATGTTTAGCATTTTAAATGTAAAATAAATTATAAAAATGGAGAGTGAGAGGTTTAACATTTAAACAAATCAAAGCTCCTCAACCTCATAATCTTTGTTATCTTTTCTTGAGCCCAACACTTCAATGTCATGAGAGCGGATATTGTCCAAGGGGCTAACCATCTCCTTTTAAATGACACAATTATTTGTCACACAAATCAGGAGAGAGGAGAGGGAGAGTAAGACAGAGAGAGAGAAAGAGAGGTAGAGAGCCAATGGGGAGAGGGCAAGTCTTAGGAGATAAGAGAGGGAGAGGGAGGGAGAGAGAAAGAGAGGTAGAGAGCTGATGGGGAGAGGGTAGGGCTCGAGAGAGGGAGAGGGAGAAAGAGAGAGAGAGAGGAGAGAGAGAGAGAGAGAGAGAGAGAGAGAGAGAGAGAGAGAGAGAGAGAGAGAGAGAGAGAGAGAGAGAGAGAGAGAGAGATAGAGAGAGAGAGATGGAGAGAGAGGGAGAGAGAGGGAGAGAAAGCAAGAGAGAAAGAACAAGTGTGTGTGTGTGTGTGTGAGAGAGAGAGAGAGAGAGAGAGAGAGAGAGAGAGCCCTAATTAAAGGGAGAGGAGAGGAGAGATTATGGGCCGAGACACTATTATGGGCCCAGCCTGGGCCTCTCTCTCTCTCTGTCTCTGAGGAGAGAAGAGAGAGGAGAGTGAGTCCTGTCATAGTCAGTCTCAAGGCTGAAGATCATGACTGGACCTTCATTCTACTCACCTCATTTTTAAGAGACTTACAATCACGATCTAATCAAGTTAACTAGTCAATAAGCATGAGAAGTGTTCCCTACCTATGTGGCTTGCTTGTTTGGTTCCCATTGGCGGCAAGACCCTATCACCCTAATTAAGGTTGGTCGGAGGGCTCCGCTGCTTATGGTTAAGAGCTCTATCATCTATCTATCACCACTTCTACCTTATTGTTGCCTTTGTTGTCATCACTATTGCCTCTGCCATTGTTTGTTGCCATCCTCAACCAGTGTTGCCATTTAGAACCATTACCACAAATCTACCTCTATTGCCTATTATATCTTAAATCTTAGATGTAGTATTGATAAATAAAATATATCAAAATATATACAATGAACGATACGAAAGCATACTTAAGTCTATCCTTAGATTGAGAGGGAAGGGATAGTATTTTGGATCTACACAAATGAATGGCACATACTTCAAGAGAGATGGGATGCTCTAAGAGTGACTCTTGATTCATGTGGCCAAGGACCATGACCTCTATTTATAGACAAGGGGTGGTTAACCCTTTGGTGTCTTTTTCTAATTTTGCTCATCATAAAATTAGAATAGGAGTAGGTCTCTACACAACAATATATATGTGCATACATAAGATGCCACAATCCTAAAATTAAAATTTAGATGAATCACATCATATGAAATTAATTAAATGATAGCTCCATAATGTACAATTCATGTATAATTTGTTCTTATTGAGATTAAATCCAAGAATCTCTCACTTGGAGAATATTGATATATGATAACTTAATGTTATATATGATGACCTTAGGAGCTCAATATAGTGACATATTCATCAATTTGATCTATCATTACATTGATACATAACTAAAAGGGTTTTTGTTACATTTTCACATAATTAAACTCAATAATAATTATGCATATCAATATAATAAATGACATAAATTAAGTATGGATGTGTCACATGAAAATTTCATGAAATGTGATCCATACATGTACATTTTTAACATAGTCCTTATTCCAAATAGAGATCAAGTAACCATGTTCAAAGTAAGTATAACATAAGCTTTATTCATGCATGAAATAACCAAATGATATATCTATAAACATATGACCATAAAAATGCAAACTCCGACTTAAGCTACTTATTTTCTTGAAGTGTTACTCTTATATGAGTAGTATGCTCGTAGAAGACCTAAGGTGGTAGTCCTTTAGTAAGACGATCTACTACCATAGAGTTTGTCCTTATATGCTCTATAGAAATTTGTTTACTTTGAACTCTTTCTTAAATAATTAAGAACTTTATGTTTACATACTTAAACTTTGTCAAACTCTTATTATTATTTAAAAAATGATGACTAATTTGATTAGTTCTCACCACTTCATTTTTAGATATGTAGGATTCTTTTCACTCATAATACTCATAGTATATATCTTGTACTAAAGCTCAAAATTTTAACTTTACACTTGATTTAGTCACCAGTTACTATTTTTTACTCCTCCAAAAAAATATGATTTTCTCCAAGAAAAGCACAATATCTGAAGGTTGAGCATCGATCGACAATAAAATCTACATAAACTATATGAATAAATTAAAAATTCAATCACTATTTCTCATAAAATAATAATCTTCTACATTAAGTCCCTTTTAAATATTGAAGGAAATTTTATGCTGGTAATAAAAAAACTTCTTTGATTTGATTGATGACATGTCTAGGCTAGTGTAGGAAAGGTATATCAATTTTTCCAAAAGACATTGATATTTAATATATGTATATATGGTTGCATTCCCTTCAAAATTCCCAAATCAATGATTTCGATATAGGAAATCAAGGATAATTTTTATGTTTCCTCTAAGAAGTAAACGATATACTTTCGTTGAGAAATAAGTATTACTTCTTTATTATGAGCTAACTCAATACTTAGGAAATACTTTAGTCTTCTTAAAACCTTAATATCAAACAACTTTAGTAAACATTTTTTCAACTTCATTCTCTCTTCTTTATCATTTCCTATCACAATAATGTTATCAACATACAAAAATAATATTATAATTTCCCCTAAAAATGATAGTTTAATAAATAAAGTATGATCACCATCACTAGAAATATAATATATTTCTCATTGGTTTAGAGAATCTTCCAAAGCTCTCAAAAATTATTTGAACCTATATAATGTTTTTCAGTTTATATGATACATTGTCCTTACAACCAATTTTTTCATCAATTATGTGATTAAATATTCCTTATTAATAACTAACTAAAATAGTTTATTAACTATTTAAAATTAATTTCAAATAAATATAAAAAATTACTGAAGTATTTGAGTAACTTTAGACCTTGATCTAATCTATAAATCTATTTGACATGCGAACAATCATCTATGCAAGTCACAAACTACTTTTTTCTTGAAATATTGGGAGTCAATGATGGTCCCTATATATGACTATGAATGAGTTTGAATAAATAAAAACTTTCAGAACTCATAAGAAGTGATGTCCCTCTATTCTTCACTAATTCACATATACCATATTTAAAGTCCACATCATTCATCTTAGAAAAAAACACTTAGAAATATAGTTGTCAATATTATGAATGATGGATGACCAAGTCAATAGTGATAAAACTAAAAAAATCTGGAGTTGTAGTGAACTTGGAAACTCCACATCTTAATGAAGATTGTGATCCCATAGAGCATACATAGTCTAAGTTCCTAAAATGATACAAGCATCTACACTCCTTAGCATGTTCAATCTTCTTATTTGTGACTTTATCATAAATATCACAAAACCAACTATTAATAATAACCCAATAATTTATATCTTTAGTTAGTTATTATAAAGTTTTGAGACGTATAATGCATTTTAATTATTCTTATGAAATCTATCTTTATATCTCCTACAACTGCAATGGTAATAAAACATCCATCAATTGTGCCCATGTTTCTACTACTTGGACTAGGGTTAGTGACATGCTACAAAATGTATGTATAATAAAAAAATTAGAATCATTACTAAGAGATTTAGGCCAAATAATTTTAAATATTATTTCGATACAATTTTTCCATGATATTTATAGAGAGAATGATTAATATTTCATGAATATTTTTATGTGAATACTATATAAAAAAAACATAAAGGAAAATTTGACATGTTAAAAAGTGTCAAAAATTCTCATGTTTCAAAATAATTGGATAAATATTTTAGGGGTGAGATATTCCTAACAATCATCCATGTTAAAAATCATCTACCAACTCGAGTATCACATCTCAAAAGTCTCCTCGAAATATTATCCTCACATTATCCAAATATCAAAGTTAAGAATAACCTAGTACGTAAAGTATTTTTTTGCCTCTTTCGTCCATATTCATGTTCAAACCAAAAACAGATAAATCTTTGGGCACCGAAATTTCTATTTATTAGACAATTATTTAATATAATTTTACTATCCTTATCTAAAACTTCATTATTTTAAGGGGCATAACCTTTAATTAACATTAATTTATTTCAAAACACTATATCTTGAAGTTCTAAGTGAAATTAGTGATAAAAACAACTAAGAAAATTTTATAAAATTAATACTCTTCACCTTGAATAGAGATTTGTTTTCTTTTTCTAAGATAGTTCTTCAATATGGGCATATGACATAGTATATTCCTGAAGAGGCAAAAAAGCTCATGAACCTAAAAGAGTCAATGGATCCTAGTTTTAATGCTTTTTTTACAATATCAACAACCCTGAACCATCCCTTCATTCCTCTCACCAATCATTTGTTGTTAATCATTGTCCCTAGAAAGGAAATTAGGAAATTTTCACAAAGATCTATGTACTCCTTAGACATTTTCTGACCTATAAGCATCTCTCACCATCCAATAGGGCATTTATTAAAACTTTAGACACTATTACAACCTTGTCCATTTTATCCAATGTTACACCTGAAGAAAATTATAAGTCATGAAGAGTTGAGTGCTTTAAGAACAAATAAAACATGGGAACTAGTGAAGTGGCCGAAAGGAGAGAGGGTTATTGGTTGTAAGTAGATATATACATGAAATATAATACAAATATTTGGCTCTTTAAAATAGTACACTACTTGGTAGCCAAAAGGTATACTCAAATGTATGGAGTTAATTACTTAGAGAGATTTACTCTATTAAAAAAATAACCAATATTCAGATATTATTGTCTTTCACAGTCAACTACATATGAGATCTACAATAATTTGATGTTAAAAAGTTTACTACATGGAGATTAAGAATACAATATTTATAGAGGTATTCAATTGGGATTTCAAAAGAGATCAAATGTTGGTTTAACATGTAATTTAGAAAAATTAGTATATGATATAAAACAATTGCCTAGAGTATGCATTGATGGATTTATAAGAGTCATGATAGCCATAGGATATAAATTAAGAAATGAACATCACGTATTAATCTTTAAACACTCACCTTCAAGGGGGCTATAACATTAATTCTATATGTTGATGATATATTAGCGACAATAAATGATAAAGGGGAGGCAAAAATTTTAACATGAGACTTCTTAAAAGAGTTTGATATCAAATTAATGATTAAACTAAGGTTCTTAATTAGAATTGATGTAACCAAACATGCAAGAATGAACCTTAAAATTTATGTAGACATCGATTATGTTTAATTGATTATTGAATGAAGGTTTACTTTTTCTATTGTAATTTTCTGTATGAAAAATTAGTTAATTGGTTAATAAGAAGCAACATGTGTAGCAAGATCTAGTGCATAGCCTAAATTTGTATGATCATACTATATTAAGTTATGATTCATCTTGATGTCTAATTTATTCTATCAATAAAACTTTATAATAGTCACTCCATTTATTGTCACAATATATATGTGAAATATTTTGTACAAAAGACATTTTATAAGCAACATGTTTTATATTAATGACAAAATAATCTTACACATAAACCTTGTATGTAATCACATGATCAGTGAGCACACTTTCTTATTAAGGTATGAGCACTACTATATTTTATATACTTATTTTTAAGTATAGAATGGATAATATCCACTCACCACCTTTTAGGAGAGTGTTGATTGATAATATATCGTTTCTATTAATTTTATTTTTATATGTCTATCATTTATAATATTAAAATTGTGTACTCTTTGAGAAGGATCTAATTCACTTGTTTGACTAGATCCACTTTAAGATGTGAATCTATTATTGGGATAGACAATTCATGGTAATAGAATGATCTTTTTATTCTTATTTTCATGTTCTTCCTCATTGGGCACTCCATTTGGCAACTTAGTTCCCTTGAGGCTAATATTAGTGACCACAGTTTTGCCAACTGTACTCTTAATGTAATAATATCCAAACTTTTTTGTTTATGTAGAAGCATACAATTATCTCATAATTGAGTCATTAGTTTGAAAGATGAAAATCAGAATAAAACTCAACAAAACACCATAATTTAATGTAGTTATGTTTGTCATAATTTATCACTTAGCTATGAGAGGTCTTGAGATTAAAATGGGAACTTGATTAAATATATATATATATATATATATTATTTATATCAAGGTTCCAGTAATAAATTAAAAATTGGAAAACGTTATTGGGACCATGACAAGATGACCTATAGGATAGGGAAATTTATGCCATATATGTCTACATATATGTATATCAACTCATTTGTTGTATTTTGAACTCTTTCTACTTTTTTTTTGTGTATTGATTTGTATGTGATATTTTTGGATGGGGGTAAGTATGCCAAATTTGTTAGATGAGAATAAAACTTCAGTCTTGAATGTCTAACTTTGCTTGGAAACCAAGTCTAGTAAATATTTTAACAATAGGTAATTTACTGATATCTGTCAGAAGTTGTCATGTTTGGCTGCATATCCCTTCTTGTTCATATTCTCCCAGGCGCTAGACCCATGACCTCAAATTTTGCAGGTTATATTGGTATATATAAAAACTTGAGGCATGAATCTTTGCTTCATTGACATAAGAAACATCATGACAAGAAAACGTGTTGTGAGGAGGTCAGTAGCTTAGAGCCCTTAGATTACTTTGGAGAGCTATTAGAGTAGGCTTCAACAGATTTTCATTGATTTGTTTTACTTCTTTTGAATTTTTATTTTCTCTCATATTTTCTCTTAACCAAAATAGACCCAAAATTCCCTAAAAGTTATATAGTTCACTTTAAAGGAACTATGGTCCATGGATAGATGGATGGCTTATTCTTAAGTTTATTATGGATTGTTTTTAATTGTTGTGTACTTTGATTTCTAACTGTCTCATTTTTGGTTCGTTTAATTAAATTAAGATAGACATATTATTAGGAACATGTTCTGAAAGAAATATATCTTAGAAAAAGGGATCATATTTAAGAATAAATTAGTTTTTGGTAAGCTATAATTTCATATGAGTGCCTATTTTTATTTTAAGTGTAATTTTATGGTGTTCATTACGTTTACTTTCTAAATTGAATTCACTGATGAATGCCTCATGAGAAGGACCTTTGTATCAAGGTTCACTAGCAATGCTAGGGCTACTATGGTCGCCCAAGAAAAAACTGCCATTTGGAATAATGGCCACTAGTTTCTTCAGGTTTGAGCCATTTGAATATTATTCATTTTAGAAATGATGTTTTCTAGGCACTTAGCGAATGTAATTTTGAGTTTGTGGCCTTTGTCTTACATACTTGATGTTTGCGCGGCTTTTTCTCATTATCGTAAAAAGTTCACAGGTATACTTTTAACCATAGTCCTCATACTGAAGCATTGGCATCTTACACATTCGCAAACTGCATACTGATTGATGATGAGATCATTATTAGACTATAATGAAAATCAGATTATTCCATCATCTAAGTGAGATCTCAACTAAGAAAGTGAATTACCACATGTCCAGTGAAATAAGCTCAAAGTAACTACCACATGTCACATTAGACTGCATTGAACAATTACAACTCACAATGTTCTCATTGTAAGTTTGAATTAAAACTATGCCTCGTTCATGAAGGACATAACAAGACATGTGCAGGCGAGTCATTTTAATCTCTCTTTTCGTTCTGACAAAATGCAGTGGCATTTTATCTTCACAGATTCAACTAGTTTTTCTACCCAAGATCAAGTCATTGGTGACGTAACTCAATTCCAAAAAGATAAACACTGCTGAAAATCCCAAAACCTCTAACACTACCTCAACCTCTAACAATTGCATAACACTCGACAAATCTGGTCAGAGCAATCCAGATATGGTGTAGCCCAAGAGTAAACTACATAACAAGTGTCGCACTCTAGCATCTACTTCCCCATCATTAGATAGAACACAAAAACGAATGTACGAGGGTATCATGATGGACTCCTCACAGCAGTCCATCCTCCATAGAGGAAGCGTAGTATGAGGAGATAGATATCTCAAAGGAACGAATAAAGGAAAGAAGCAAATAGGCTAACAAAGACAAGCCCAATGAGGGAGGAAGAGGCAGTGAGCATAAGCAGATTTTGAACCAGAGAAGCTAACTGTCATGATAACCAACGACCGACTGAAGAGGATTCTGGAAAGAATTCGGGTGTAATAAATAGGCAAAGCGCCAAGGAGGAAGACGGAGACCCTAGAAGTACCATCCATTCTGCATCATTTTCGTTCGTCGCTGTCGCCGATCCTATCACATCATACCTGGGGACGGAGACCCTCTCCAGCCGACGTGGACATGAGCAAGGGCCGAGCGCATGCGGAAGGGAGAAGGTAGTGCCACTACAAAATGAAAGGAAGAGAAGATGAATAGAAAGATACTGGAGCACAGATGTGGGGGGGCGGCGCGAGCAGAGATGCTCCCAGAAAGCTTCCTGATCCCAAGCGCTGGTACCAACTCTGCAGGATCTGAGGGAGGACAGTTAGATGATCGACTATGACCCGTCCGATTCCTACTGGTGCGGCAGATCTAAGTAAACTGTCCAAAACCTTTCCCTTCTGGTTTGGGACAAGATGGGCTCCTAATGTACCTTTGTATCTTCACCAACATGGGAAGCCGAATGTCTTAGCGACGTGTAATCGTTCAAGGGGATGAAGTCGGGTTGTGTGCACGCACAAATTTGGGTAATCAACGACTAGGCCCTGCCGTCGGAAGGACCTCTTTCGGATTTGATTCGCTTTCGTGTGATCGCTGACCCAGAAAGGTGGTGAGAGTATCGAGGGGGATTAATGCCAACGTTGACTGACCTTAACGGGGATGTACAACACCGAATTCCAAGCATTCGAAGTAAATATAGATATATTTGGATATAAAAAACATGGTAATAAACGTAGACCGTTTAAAATCAATATTTTGGGCTCTTTCAAGAGTAGCTGATTCACCGGTGTCTTAGCCTATTAAGAAATAGAGGGGTATTTTGATAACTGTCATACTAAGATTTGTCCCTATTTAAGAGATGTTATGATGTGAGAGAAAGTGTGAGTTCTAGCTGCAGCTCTCTCCTCTTCGCCTTATATAACGGAAGTTTTATCCCCATCTGATATATCTCTCCCTAAATTTACTATGTAAAATTTAGATATCCATTTATGAACGCGGAAGGCATTTAACTTCTACATCTATCATCCATCCTCCTTCCAAAATATCTTGTCTTATTTCATCATTATTTCTAACACTACTTGATTCAGTTAATGACCTGTAAGAGGACCTTGTCAGCATAGAGCTCAAGGACAGCGGGCGGGCAGTTGGAGAGATAGTAAAGGCCGAGAGTCAACCATGGCCCCGCCAATTCCGCCGACGTATTCCCCATAGCCTTGTGCAACAGGGGGAGAAATTTATGAAGTTCCATTCGTCAGGGGGGAGGAGGCGGACGATGTCGCCGAGTGGTCATACCAGGGGAGGAGACCGCGCGGGCGGAGCCGGCAAGACAAGGATGAGGTCAGCCTTGCCAGTTGGGTGTGACACTGCTTAGGCTGTACAGCTCCAAAGACCGTACAGACAGGAGCCTGGTGTCGTCCTTTCCCTCCCGCCGTGCCAGCGCCCAGTCCACCCACTACAGCAGGTAAGAAACCGCAATTAACAGAAGTTAAGCGGCACTGCGGCGACGAGGCGGGGCTTTAATCATTGTCCTAAAACTTTGACAGGTCTAATTTTAACTATAGCCCTCATACCAAAGCGTGGGTATCTCACGCTAATTCGCATACTGATGATGATGAAATAGTTACTAGACAATATGAAAATCAGATTACTCTATCATCTACTCGACGTTTCAACCAGGAGGGCAGTTACAATTTCCGCAACGAAGCCAATTCCTTTATCCAGATGATATGATCTAAACTCAAATTAACTCCAATAAGCCATACAGGACCGCATTAAACAGCTCCAACTCGCACCATTATCATCTTAAGGTTGAATTCAAACTATATCTCTTTTATGAAGGAAAAGACAGGACATGGCCACGACGATTCCTTTTACTCCGTCTTCCGTTCGGACTAAATGTAGTGGCATTTTATCTACGCAGATTTAACGATTTTTTATACCCAACATCAACTCATTGGCGACTTGATTCCATGGCAAAAGGATAAGCCTTCTGGAAATGCCAAACCATAAACACCGCCTTGAGTAGAATGCTAGGCACCGCTAGCATAAGATAAGAGTTCCAGCCAAGGATAAGCAAATGAAAAAGTGTCGCACGCCAAGTCTACCAATGGTTCAACCGATTCAAGCCATGGGACTCAACCAGCCTAGGTTGGGTCATATGAGCCTAGTATGGTAAGGGGGGATCCAAACTAGATGCACTGGCCGCAGGTGGCAGAGGGGTGCTGGCAGCAATTGTCAATGGTGTAGGGGCACTAAAGGTAGTGACCGGTGGCAAAGGGGTGCTGGCAACGACTGCAGCTAGCGAAGGTGGCAACAGAGGACTAGTGGCAACAAATAAGGATAGCGAAACTAGTTGATGCCAATAGTAGTGGGTGAGGACAATGACAATGGTAGTGGAGATAATGATGACAACAGAGGCAACGATGATGGCAGCCACAGTGACAATAGAGGTAGTGGTGGAGGTAGATATATGGTAACATTTTTAGGTGACAACAGTAGTTGAGGGTGATGATGACCGACGATAGAGGTGGTGGTGACGACAACAAAGATAGTAGGGGGACAGAATTAGTGATAGATAGATGGTGGAGCTCTTAATTGTGAGGAGCAGGGTTGTTCAAATGATTACATCATATTTCTTCAATAGCATGAGGCTATTAATAAAATGGTGGAAGACGATCTTTTCAAATTTCATCAAAATATACAAAGTTCTAATTCTTAGAAGTTGATAGATGACAAAATGATGAGATTAAATCTATAAAAGACAATGACATTTGAGACCTTGTCTCATTACCTAAAGGTGTGAAACCCATTAATTATAAATAAATATTTTAAATCAAGAGGAATTCAAAAGGTAATGTAAAGAGATATAAAACTCATCTTGTCACAAAAGTATTTTACTCATAGAAAATGCATCAATTATATGTGGACTTTCTCTCTAGTTTTATCAAAGGACTCTTTTAAGATTATAATGACACTAGTATCTCATTTTAGTTTTGAGTTATATAATACGGATGTAAATACTATGGTTCTCAATTAAGACATTGATGAAACAATTCACATGTTATAACTTAAATACTTTGTCTCTAAATATCCAAAGACAATAATTTTTAAATTAAAAAAAATCAATATATAGGCTCAAGCAAGTTTTTCATCAATGGTATCACAATTTTCATCAAATCATACTCTCCTTTGGTTTTAAAATGAAGATGATTAATGAATGTGTATATCATAAGTCTAGTGAGAGTAAACATATTATTGATTTTACATGTAGATGACATATTACTTTCAACAATAATATAAACTTGTTATGTAACACTAAAATATTTCTATCAAGGAACTTGAGATGAAGGATCTCACTGAAGCCTCTATGTATTAGGCATACATATACATTAAGATCTCAAAATATCCTTAAATTGTCACAAAAGAGCTATATCAAGAAGGTTCTCGAAATATTTGACATGTAAGGATGTAAACCGGATTCATGCCCTTATGATTAAAGGAGACAAATTCAGTCTTAATCAGTACCCTAAAAATGATTTTGAAGTAAAAGAGATGTAAAAAATTCCTTATGTGTTAGTTGTAGGAAGTCCTATGTATGCTCAAGTATGTATGCATCTAAATATTATATTTATAGTGAAAAGTATTAGGGAGATACTTGAGGAATCTAAGTGTGGATCATTGAAGAATAGTCAAAAGAGTAATAAGATATCTATATAAAAAAAAGAACTACATGTTTACATATAAGAAATCAGAGCAATTAGAGATCATTGAATATTTTGAATATGATTTTGTTACATGAACTAATCATAAAAGATTCACTACATGTTATATATGCATGTTGGCTCAAGGAGTTATATCATGAAAAACTACTAAGCAAATACCTATAACATACTATGAGGCATCCAATCATGGGCTTTGGCTAAAAAATTTTGTCACAGGATTATAAGTTCTAGATGAAATTGAAAGACCACTAAATTGTATTATAACAATTTTCAACATAATTAAAACAAACACATTGAGATGGATTAACCCCTCATCAAGTAACAGCTCAACAATGGCATCATTGCACATCGTACATCTCAACACATTAACAACATATAAATATTTGCATGAAAAGACTGAATAATCTAAATTTTCAAAGACTCATTTTAAAATTAAAATTGAAAGATATCTACTCACCAATGTGAGATTGGTGGCAAGAGTCTGTCTTTATTTTCACTTATACACATATATGTTTTGTGACTATACCCTTCTTATTCAATAGCTATATCTAAACTCTCTTCCAACCCTGAGTTACTTTTTTCTATTTTTTCTCTATTTATCTCTCTTACACTCGGCAAGGTTTACCTCTCCATGTGTCACATATGATCGTCCCTTTCTCCATGTCTCATACTCTTCAACTGGTGTCGATGAGGCTATAAAAGCACGGCCCATATGATGGCCCCTTTCTCCAATAAACCAGATTTACATTGCAATGCACACTTCGAATGCTGTCAAACACATTGGCGTTGATGTGGACAGTAGAATATTACACACATGATCATCTGTCATTTCTTTGAACACAGAGGTGCCATGTACAGTGCCGGTGATGGCGTGGACTGTCAAAAAAAGAAACTGGCACCATCTGGGATGGGGCATCATGGGAACACAAGACTACAATTTGGGATTATAGATTGGTTTCTCTAGGTCCATGAGGGTTCTCGTCGTTTCTTGGGATGCTCATTCTTCTTTTCCAGCCAGCAAAGATGGAATATTTTGGATGCCCAGGCTGTCGTCGACACTGATGGTTGAAAATGAGTTCAAAACCGGGGACACGGAGTAGATTACGCACGACTGGGTCGTCAGCACAGATGAGAGCAACAGAGAGGTCATGAGGCCTGTGGAAGCAACCCATCTGTTGGTCTGTTATTATTTCATCGTGTCACTTATTTTCCAAGCAACGGATTGCGTTCCTCTGCTGGTGAAAATATTTTGCACACACTCGCATGCATAGATTTAGTGCCCGTATTTTCAATGTTGTTTTCCAATCTCCGAGTCTCTTTATCTTCTGAAACTGGTGTCTGTGAGGCTATAGAAGTATGGCCCATATAATGGGCC
This sequence comes from Spirodela polyrhiza, assembly GCA_024713555.1. Classification (NCBI taxonomy): domain Eukaryota; kingdom Viridiplantae; phylum Streptophyta; class Magnoliopsida; order Alismatales; family Araceae; genus Spirodela; species Spirodela polyrhiza. The sequence goes on from CM046532.1 coordinate 3,572,182, forward strand.
CTTCCTCCAGCAAGCTTCGTTCACATTGAACTGTAGACTTCGAATGCTGCCAAAGGCATTATGCCGTTGATGTGAACGGCAGTATATTATAAATACGATCGTTTGGTGTTTCACTGAACAGTGAGTTACGTTCGCATTCTCTCTCTCTCTCTCTCACTCTGTTCAATGCACATGATACAGAGGTACTACTAGGATTACCGATGCTTCCTCAGGTTTCACGAGGGCACACGTCGTTCCCCGGGGTCTTAATCTTTTCTTTTCCTGCTAGGACAGGATATTGGAGACGTGCAAGCTGCCACCGAGACTGATGGTTGAAGATGACGTCAAACCGGGTAGTCCACAATGGGTAGTTGTTACCCGGGGCCCGGTTCGGCGCCCGACCCCGGTAACAGCGCAGCACCGAGGGGACACGACATGTGGCGGGAGGAGACGACAGGGTGGACCACACGTCTGGCGATCGAGACGCACAGACGGAAACGGCACCACGTCTCCTCGACCAGGCGACCGAGGCGACGGCGTTAACGCGACGGAAAACATAACGGATGACACGGACGTTTAGTCCCATACCGTCTGTAAACTAAAACGACCGGAGGTGGGGGTTTATTTAGTGGGACCCACCCGTCACCGTTGGTGGATGCCTTTGGTTGATCCTGTTTTAGATGTCCGATGCTAGTAACGGTTTCAGCAAAGAACCGTAACCGGGTCCGACAAAGCCCCGAGCAGAGCCGCTCGCCAGCTTTGTAACAGCAGTTTTTGGCTGACTAGACGACATAGGATATTTTATGCGGTTCTGCTATCCATCAGTCGTCCAACCTTGGTAACTTTCAGGAATCTCTCTCTCTCTCTCTCTCTCACACACACACACACACTCATGCCGAGGATAAAACGGTGGCCAGATTTAGAAACGAAGTTTTCCTCATCGAAGTTTTCCCCACCTCTGGCAACCTTCCCCTTCAGTGGCAACCTGGCTTTCTCGCACCTCAGGCCTCAGCATCCACTTCCTTTGAAGGTCATCCGAGGTAGATCAAAGTGATCCAACCCGGGGATGAAGCAGTCTGAGTTTGGAATAAATGTTTTGGTAGTCGAAAGCTAGCGCGGTCTAGGTATCCTTTGTCTCCTTGAGATTTTGCACCTGGATCTAATATTAATCTGGCAATAATTAAGTAAACTAATGTTTTAGGACCAATATTACCACAATAAAAGGATAAAAACAACAAAGAGACGATGGTGACGTCGTCGTTTCTGTCGAATTATTTTTGTTTGGTTACTTGCATTGTTTACGTTAAAAATGCGATAGGAAAAGCCGGTAATAGTGATGTTTCTGCTTTTCTGACGTCAAATTAATGAGCATAAATCGGTAAAAGGTAGATATTTTTTCCATCGGTAGGGGGGGACGTCTCCGAAGGTTCTTACCGGTAAAACCTTCTCTGCCGATTAGTACACCCCGCCCCCGCATGGGTAGTATCGTGGTAGCACTCGCACCTCCGGCAAGCAGCGACATCTCTGGGTCTTGGCCACGGCGAAGATGTTCTGCCAGATAGTCGATTTCCTGACGGGGAAATCGACGAGAAAGCCAGCAAGACGTCCACCAAGATCAAAGGGTCCGTGGTGCTGGCCAAGAGCAACGTCTTGGGGTTCAATGATTTCGCCGACTCGTTCCTAGACGAGCTCCACGAGTTCGTCGGCAGCAGCATCACCTTCGAGCTCGTCAGCGCCACCGTCGGCGACCCATGTTAGGGGTAGTCAAAGTCTCAGACATTTTGGCCCACTAATGTCTGATGGGCCCGACCCATCAGGCGACGGTTATAACCGTCGCTGCGGGCCAAGTGTTCGACCTATTGTCTTTGACCATTTCCCGATATAGATTGTAATCTGATATATAAGGTTTGTAACTGTTTCATTTGAATTTTGATAAGAGAAGTAGTTCAGTTTCAATTTCTCTCTCTCCATCTCTTTCTTTCTCTTTCTCAATTCTCTTCATGGTATCAGAGCTTGCGGCGGAACAACTTTCTTGACATGGACTCCTCTACTAAATCGGAGCTCGCAAAGTTAGGAGTAGTCAAGCAGTAATTATTATTCCTTCCACAACCAGCTGCATCAGCATCGATAGGTCTGAATATTCCTATCAAGCTCACACGTGAGAATTTTCTTCTCTAGAAGATGTAATTATTCCTGCTCCTCAATTGCTACGATCTTGTTCATATTCTCACGCAAGGTCCTCCGACTCCTACAAAATCGGATGCACAAGGTGAAATCACGGTAAATCCTGCCTATCAGGCATGGTGACGACAGGATCAACAAGTACTTTCCCTGATCGTCTCCTCTCTATCGGAAGGTGTTCTTCCATGTGTCGTCGGTAAATCTACAACCAAAGAGGCCTGGAAAACCGTCTCTTGAAATTTCTCCTCAACGAATCCTTCAAAAATCATGCATCTGAATAACCGCCTCCACAGTACAATGAAAGGTATGAGATCTATTGCAGATTATGTACAAGAAATCAGAAGCATATGCGACGAATTGGCAGCGGTCAGACATCCAGTTCCCGAAACTGTGTCAATTTATGCATTACTTAGAGGTCTCGGAGCACCTTATGCAGCCTTTAATGCTGAAACTACTTCCAATCTTCACAATCTGAGTTTCGAAGATATAGTTGCACAAATCAATTCACACGATGAATTGACAATGTTCACCAATCCTCCCAGAGAAAGTGCTACATCAGACATTCCACCTGCTGCAAACCAGTCTCAATTCAACACGTCCGATCAGGGGCGGGGACGGTAGTGAGTTGACCTGACCCAGAGAGGGCGCACTTCGAGCTCGTCAGCTCCTCTCAACTCCGCAATTCTATTCCGTGTTGCAGACAGGGCTAACAGGAGGAAGGTGGGGTAGCCGGGCAACCTGGAGAAGTGGTAGACGACGGGGACCTCGCAGGCGGCGGGGGACGCCAGCTTCCACGTGACCTTCGACTGGGACGAGCAGCTGGGCACCCCCGGCGCCGTCATCGTGAAGAACAACCACCACGGCGAGTTCTACCTCAAGAGCCTTACTCTCGACGGCGTCCCCGGCCCCCGACGCCGCATCCTCTTCTCCTGCAACTCCTGGGTCTACCCCGTCAGCACCTACAATTACGACAGGGTTTTCTTCGCCAACGATGTGAGTAACCCCCTCCGAATACTCTCCATTTACCGAACTCTTCTGGCATATCCGCTGTCACCCCTACGTCAAACGTCTTATGAAGTATGATCCCCCTGGAGACTCAAGTTCGAAGCCCATAAATCTTGCCTTGGATGCCGACCAACGATAGCTCGTAATCTAACATTACTTTTCGTATAGATTAGGCTCCCCGATACCATGGAAGGAATGCTAAGGTTGTCTTATGGGATCTATCAACGGACAGAGGAAATATTTTAGTTGATATCATGTGGTTTTGGTGGGTCGTTTACTTGGGCAGACGTACCTACCGGGGAGCATGCCGGAGCCGCTAAAGCCATACAGGGCAGAGGAAATGGTCCATCTGAGAGGGGACGACATCACCCGCCATCTGAAGGAGGGTGACCGCGTCTACGGCTACAACTACTACAATGTCCTCGGTGACCCGGATAAGGGCTCTGACTATGTCCGGCCGATCCTTGGCGTGTCCAAAGAGTACCCCTACCCTCGCAGGGGCCGGACCGGCCGCCTCCCAACCAAGACCGGTGGGTGCTCACTGCTCTCTCTCTCTCTCTCGCTCCCTAAAAACAGTATATCACGATCTTACGTTTGAAATCCAATCGTGAATTCCAACAACGCGGATGCGGGACTGGCCAGACCCAAGGACGGAGAGCAGGCTTCCGTTTCTGCTGAGCCTGGACGTGTATGTCCCCAGGGACGAGCGCTTCGGGCACCTGAAGATGTCGGATTTCCTGGCCTACGCCCTCAAGTCTCTGGTGCAGGCTCTGGCACCGGCCCTAGAAGCCGCCACCGACCAGACACCCTTTGAGTTCGATACCTTCCAGGACGCGCTGAACCTCTACGAGGGAGGCATTGTCCTGCCTTACTGCCCTGTCTTCGAGGACGTCGGGAACCAGGTCCCCTTTCAGCTGATAAAGGAGCTCATCAGAACCGACGGCGAGCACCTGCTCCACCTTCCCACTCCCGACTTCATCAAAGGTAATCAATCAGATGCCGTCATCTAGAGGAATCCCATTATAGATCGATCAAACCTTTTAATCTGAAGCTAACCGCTCTTGTGTGGTCTCTGTGATCCGGCAGCCGATAAGTTCGCTTGGAGGACCGATGAAGAGTTTGGACGGGAGATGCTCGCAGGAGTCAATCCGGTTATCATTAGTCTCTTGACGGTGAGGAATAACCTGCGCGTTGATTTATCATCTCCAACGTTGGACCATTAAGATATTCAGATAGCAAATAGAAACTCATAGTTGACATAGATGTCTCATTCAGTCAAGATTGGCTTGGGTACATGTGGTCGTATTAGAATAATATCAATTTTAAAATAATAAATAAATAGCACGTTGGAGTCAATCATACAAATATATACGATTATCCCGTTCTCAATTAGCTTTAATAAATGATCCAATATTTTGAAAAGTAAATAATGAACTGGTCCTTGGAACTTATACCTTAGGAAGGCTGTCTTTAAATAGGGAGTTTATCATATAATTTAGGATTTAGATTACCCAAGTTCTTCACATTATAAAACCCATTGTGCGTGGCCTTCGTTCCAGAGTAATTAGGCCAAATTACCGCATCAGAATGGCCGTCATAAAACTCGTGGTGAACTGGTGTTCCTAATCCACTGTTGTCAATGATCGATTTCGTTATATACTTCATCTGTCTGATATACTCTTCTGCAGGAATTTCCCCCGGTCAGCAATCTCGACCCGAGTATCTACGGCAGCCAGAACAGCACATTGACCGCCGATCAGATCGAGAAGAACATGAATGGGCTGAACGTCGATGAGGTATGCATTGAGGAATTCGCGGCCTGTGAACCCTCCAAATGGTCCGGATCCCTATGCCGACTCCTCAGTTTGCGAATGACGGTTCTTCAGGCCCTGAAGAAGAAGAAGCTCTTCATCTTGAACCATCACGATGCTCTCATGCCCTACCTCGAACGCATCAACTCCACGAACAACCGAATCTACGCCACCAGAACCGTCCTGCTGCTGCAGGACGACGGGACTCTGAAGCCGCTGGCGATAGAACTGAGCTTGCCCCTCCAAGGGCAGAAGGGGGTTGTCAGTAAGGTATACACCCCGGCCAAGCACGGCGTCGAGGGAGCCGTGTGGCAGTTGGCCAAGGCCTACGCCGCCGTGAACGATTCCGGCGTCCACCAGCTCATCAGTCACTGGTATGAATCTCCCATCTGCTCGCACCACAGGAACTGCACCTCGCATATGGACCCTGAATCCCTCGCGTTTCCCCTCTGGATGCAGGCTGAACACCCACGCGACCATGGAGCCCTTTGTGATCGCCACGAACCGGCTGCTTAGCATGGTGCACCCGATCTACAAGCTGCTGAGCCCGCACTTCCGCGATACCATGAACATTAACGCCTTCGCCCGGCAGATCCTCATCAACCCCGGGTGTGGCCTCGAGAAGACGATATTCCCCGACAAGTACGCCATGGAGCTGTCTTCGCCCTTCGGGGTGTACAATTACTGGAAACTGACCGACCACGCCCTGCCTGTGGACCTCGTCAAGAGGTGTGGCAGTAATTCACGCTGTGAAGATCGCCGATCGTCTTTCGTCCATTGATATGTGATTCTCCTTGGGTTTCAGGGGAAAGGCCGAAGAGGATCCCGGGTCCCCTGGGAGGCTCCGGCTGCTGATTGAGGATTACCCGTACGCCGTTAACGGCCTCGCCGTCTGGTCGGCCATCGAGGAATGGGAGAAGGCGTACTGCGCCATTTACTACCCCTCCGACAAGATGGTGCAGGAGGATACCGAGCTCCAGGCCTGGTGGAAGGAGGTGCGCGAGGTGGAACACGGAGACAAGAAGGACGAGCCATGGTGGCCAGCAATGAGAACCGTGGCTGAGCTGAACTAGACCTGCAGCACCATCATCTGGGTCGCCTCCGCCCTCCACGCCGCCGTCAACTTCGGGCAGTACCCTTCGCCGGTTACCTTCCCAACCGCCCGACCATCAGCCGGCGGTTCATGCCGGAGCCGGACACGCCGGAGTATGCCAAGCTCGAGGTCAATCCCGATAGAGTCTTCCTGAAGACCATCACCAGCCTGCTGCAGACCATCGTCGGCATCTCCCTCATCGAAATTGTTTATAGGCAATCCTCCGACGAGGTATACCTCGGGCAGAGGGAAACCCAAGAGTGGACCTCCGACGAGAAGGCGCTGACCGCCTTCAAGGCCTTCGCCGACAAGCTGGTCGCCATCGAGAACCGGATCATCGAGATGAACCAGGACAGCCACCTCAAGAACCGTAATGGCCCGGTGAATGTGCCCTATACCCTGCTCTACCCATGCACATCCAACTTCGACCGGGTGGGCGGGTTGACCGGCCGCGGCATCCCCAACAGCGTCTCCATCTGAAGATTGCGCCGTCCGTCACCACTGCACGTTTCCCTATCATATATCTCCTTTTTCAAACGCCTCCGCCACTCCACGCGTACCAATCATTGCTATCATTCATCACGTCGAACAGGTGATAAGGCCGACCGTGCCTGCTGAATTGGGCTTGACCAGTTCTATACTGGGCGTCGTTGACTGGAGACCAAACTCACATTGTATGGGCAGCATCGCGACTTTGGCCGGCTCATTAGGAACAGCCTGGGAGGGGACCCATACCGGGTTGCTGTGGAGAGGATAACTGCAACAGCATGAGGCGTAAGCCGCCTCGATTACCATACGCTCAGTGCGACGCCCCACCACGCCCAAATGGACGGCTCACTCAATCCCCAAGTGGCGGTTCCAGCGGAGCCTACCTGACCGGCCTATGGGGGGCTGCGTGGTTGGAAGCAGTCAAACGGGCGTGCTCTCCCCCGGTCGAGTCGTCCGCCCTTCCCTTCTGCCCTCCCCCCCATCCTTACCTTCACCATGAAATTCGGAGTGGTGGGGCGGGTATAAGACGACCGGACGGGGTAGAAGGGCGGAGTAGCCCAGTGACGTTTTCCGGAAAGGTTGTGGTGCGTACAGAAGGGCCGAGCCCGCCACCAGCAAGGAGGATGGTTCATATGAAAGGGTGGTCGACAGATGAGCGGAAGATGGCTTCGGATGTCGAAGGATCCAGCGAAGGGGCATCGAAGTGTGATTATGAGTGGAAAGTGGTCAGAGACTCACCATAACGTATTATCCTCATATCGAGTGGAAGGGGGGGGGACTATATTCTAGAAGCCTTCAACCACCTTATTAGATCCCTTTCCATCCATTTTTCAAGAACTATTCCTACTCGAAAGTCAACCTCCGATTTGGTTCAAAAGACACCCATCAGGTCGGTATTAGTGCTAACAACTATGCCACCTAAAACCAATGACATGAGAATTTAGCTCATCTAGAAATAATTGAAGGAACTCAGCTGAGATCTCTCCATTTTTCAGAAGGGTGTCTCCACGCTCTTGGCAAGTGATGAGGACTCTCATTGTGAGATATCGACTATCAAATAACAAATGGAGCATCTAATCTGTAACTTTGAAAATCAGAGCTGACCAACTAGTATATCTTCTGGAAATTGTCATCGCCGCAAGATTCACACAGACCTACCCAACGACCGTGCTATGAGTGAAATGATCCGCGATCAAGCCACTCTCATCTCTAGAGGTAGGAGACTAGGGGCTTAATGGATGGATAATAATCCCCATGGTGACTAGAACATGTCAAGACAGTCCACAATCGACTCTATGACTCCGTATGAGGAGTCATGGCAAAATAATTGAAAGTTGGTGGTGCCATTATTCAATGGTTAAGACCCAGAAGGTTAGGTCTTTCCACTCGTACTATACTTCTTAATGGGTAGATTCTTATCAAGCGATAAATTCGCCATCATCAACTCAACTTAGAAGGAAAAACTCATGCCTTGTACAAGTACATGGATGCACGTGAAATTTTCAAAAGGTGGGAAGATTTTCAGTAACTACTAGAGTACTTCATCTCAATTACCAGCTTCTTTTCATCAGAAATCCATGGGATCAAGCAACATGGCACTGTGGATAAATATATGAAGGAATTCTAACTAATGTCTATGGTGATTATTCCTCAAATGATTATGCAAAGACATTCAAACAGAATTCTCTCCCTTCGAGTCTGCTGTTTTGAGGGCCATCACAAGGCCAATGTAGAAGATAGAGATGAAACACCCTACCATCAAGGATCTTGATGGAATAGGCAGAACCTATGGCGCAAGTACATCATAGTCACTGGATCTGATTATAACCCACTACAACAAAAGGGGCTCAACTTAACTATCATGGGTTAGGGATACCTTGATGGCAACTCCCACTAAGATCATGGTCAAACATATCCCTTTATGGAGGTCACGATAGCGGGGAGGAGCAAGAGGTTGCACCTCGCACCATTGGAAATCTAAGTATGGTTGTCCCATAGTTTACGTTCATCATGCAATGTGAAGTAATGACCAAGTTATTGTTGCTATTGAGAATTCCAAATAATGGTCAGAGAAGAAGAAGATTATGTAGAAGACGAAACTGAATAAGTAGGAGAAATTTCAGCTGAAGAAGAGGCATTTGACGACTTTGAGATATCATTAAACTCACTGGTTGAAGACTCTCTCCTACATGAGCCCTTCAATTTCATGGGTTAATTAAAAAGAAATCAGTCGATATTTTCATCGACACTGGAGCTTCTCACAATTTCATCTCTTAGACAGTCACACAAGAGCTGTGGCTTTCGATGATCACCACTCTAAATTTCATATCATAATAGGAACATGGGAGGGAGACTTAGAAATTATAATAAAAAAGATCCACAACCAAGATGGGGAAGGGGTTCTTTGTCCATCATCCGTTGAACTCTTTTTTTCCTTCAAGATTTTTTCTCCAAATAACAATGATCTTATGGCTCAGATTGACTCTACATTTCAAAAAATGCAGCCTCTAATGACGAAGATAGACAAATAGAAATTGAACCCCACCAAAAAAGTGAGATATTTACTCATATAAGATTTCGTTTAAAAAAAAATCTGTAAACTTTTTCCTCTTTACCACCATTTTGCGTATGCTGTACGGATAGCTATTTATTCATTCAAGCTCCATTTTTCATGAACTCTCGTACTTATGACGTCAGGTCTATTGAATTATCCCAGCTCTTGGAAATCTATCTGTTTTTTTATTTTCTGGTGTACAGATGAAGTCAGCTCTTTGATATTATTTTATCTTTAGTCCATGATTCTGCCGTGGGTTGCTGATCACAGGAAGGCGCTTCGGCGGAGTTAGCCGGGAAGGACGCCGGATTCTTCTCATCTTTTCCCAAATGCGATCGACGGACTGTCCAGGAGCTGCCATCTGTGCGGACCCACATGGATTCGGCCGCGGATTGGGACTTTGACCAGCCAGCTGCTTTACTGACAAGGATTTCTGCCAAATCGGATATCTCCTTCTAATTCCATTTCCGTCCTATCATCGATTTATAAGCATTCACGTATATAGTAGATGATACGTTAAATAGGTATTAATTATTGTCGTAGTATGAGATGGCGGATCTTTTTTTTTCCAATTGGAGATTAATTAGTTTCAATGTTGTCAGCTAAACGTTAGGGTTGGGGATAAAAAGCCCTGCGAACTTACCTCTAGTATTTTAATATGGCGCTTTTTAATATTTAAACGGGTTTAGGGAATGGGATCCGTAACGGTTCCCGGTTCACTTTGATCCGCTAGCTCGGTCGTCTTGCCTGGCGTCGGATATTTCGAGGGCGAGTGAAAGGAAGGGGCGGCAAAGGTCAGCTGGCTGTCCGTCGTTCAGCTCTGCTCTTCTACCGGCCGGTCAGTCGGAAGAATCGTTGGATCGATGGGTTGCTGCGGCGACGAGGATGACCAAATTGCGCAGATGCTCGCCGAGACCTTGGTGGAAACCTCGACCTCAGAGAGGGCTGCCGACTGCGACGCTGCCGCGGTGATTTCGCCGATGAACTCCAACTTCTCTGCGCTGATTTCCTGCCGGGACGTGCTACGGGGCATCCTTGAGCGCCTCCACCCCAAGGACCTCGCGCGGGCCGCCTGTGTATGCAGGCTCTGGTACGCGGTTGCCTCCGAGCGGGAGGTGCAGGAACGGGCTTTCAAATCGCCGTGGAAGGTGGGACGCATCCTTGGGGATCCGTCATCGCCGGGATTTTGGCGCTATCCAAGCCTCAGCCGCTTCGCCATCTCCCACAGCCTCGCTCGCGGCGACTCCGTTGCGGGTCTCGCCCTCAAATATTCCGTACAGGTTCCTAACCTTTGTCCCGCCCCTTTTGCTACTTTTTCATCGGGATATGTTCTACTCTACCTCTTCCTCACTTTTGCTGGATGCATGTTCTAATTCGACGTTTTCTTTTTGTTTTTTTAGAAATACCATTATACTGCATAGATTTTTGATCAAGTGCGACATCTTCCCGTTATCTTCTCATTCATTGTTTTGTCTTGGTTACTTTATTTTAATTCGTGTGATGACATCTCCGTTCTCTGTTTCCATATGCTGTCGAAGCTAAACCAGTAAAAGACAGGAGACTGTGTTGTGGGTTTTCGTCCATGATAGATGGTGTCTGGTAAACCAGTACTGTCGATTGGAGAATATACAGCAGAATAAAGCTTGCTTGTTTGTGGCTCTGATGACGCTAATCATTGATTGCAATATCGTCTAGTTCGGTTTGTCACGTATTTTGAGTTATGAAAGAAAATTGGTATAAAAGCATATACATAAAAACATTGCAAATAAATTGTAATGTTAAAAATCAAGGCATCTGAGGAAAGCAGGTGAGTTTTAGTTCTTGCCTGCAGTAATCAGAAGTTTGTGAAAGTATTTCATAAATATTATGACCACGTAATGGTGAATTATTTTTCTTGATCTAAGAGGCATAAATTTTATATGTAGAAGAAGATAATTCTAATAGGCTACTCATTCGCACAATATTTTTCATGTAATGGATGGCGTTTTCCTAAGTCTTCATGGTGGGTGGAATCTGAAATTTTCTGTTTTTAATGGGTTGGTGATATGGACAATTATCTTTCAAGAAAGAAAAATGGTACTCTGAATTGCAATTATTTCTGTCTTTTCTTTCTGGGTACTATGTAGGTGAATTGATTGGCAAAGATTTTCTATGATTTATTTTTTTTCAACATAAAGGCAACATTTTGGATTTTGGATATCGGACTATGTATTTGTAGAGGGTTTGGGTAAATCTATGCTGAAATATCACGGCTCAGACGACCATTGAGAATGTTTATCCCACATGCGGAATGTATTTGACTGTAAGAGCTATTTATTTTCTGCTCATTGGCTTGTTGTAACAGCTGGTTAATGTGAAGAGGGAATTGTGGGCCAAAAGATGTTTCACTTGAATAATCGTCACTTCAACATGATCTAAAAATGAAAGGAAACTGAAAGAAAGTAACCTCTCAGTTTTCATCTCCTAGTTTTTTATTGAATGAAATTTTGATGTGTAGAAATGTTACTATCATCTATGTAAGGAAGAGCATTCAAATATACACAATATCCTCAGTATCAATGGCTTTTCCATGTAGCGTTTGGGCGGTGGAGAAGCCCAACGATATGAAAGAGAAGTTTGGGTGGGGAGCCTTTCGTACTCCGTTGGTCTCTGTCATCTACAGAAGATCAACTTGCCGCAAGCCAGATCAGTAAATAGTCAAGGACAAATAAGAACACCTGTATACATAGGTTTTCATGTGATTAGGATATTCTAATATCCAATGCCCCACTGAGTCCTTTATAATTCAGGAGTCACTAATATAAGAGCAACAATTCGTTTCTAAATACGAGAAGGCTACGACAACGTGCCCAGAAATAAGATGTCGGCAATCTCGGGGAAAATAAGTCTCTGTACTTTCAATAATATCTACCCACATGGTGATGTGGAAGTTAATCTACTGAACACAATGGGGTCGTTAGTAATATCATTGCTTATAGTTATTGTGTAGGATAGATTTCATGATTCGAAACTGGTGACTCTGCGGTTGAAATGAGAGTAGAAAATCCCATTAATACGACTAAACTTAGCCTGAAAAATTAAGACGAAACCTACCAGACTGTATCTTTTACCATGTCAATTACGTCAATCGGACGTGCAGAGGCCTAGAAGGAGTTGTAGCGGTGGTATCCATGAAGTCCCCATAGACAAGATGACAAGTGAATCATCACTTTTCGGCGCAGGCAACCCTCCAATATCGATCCCATTGCATTTCATCGTTTCCAAACTGGTTTTTTTTTTTTTTTCCTCAAGATTCTATTGGAAAGGTTAAAACCGTTGAACTGAGCCGGCTAGTGTTTCTAGGAAGCAAGAACAACTCTAGGCAACAGTCTTTTCGATTCCTCATAAGAACCTTCCAACCTGTAATAGACCTGTGCTTATTCAATGTCATAATAAGGAAACACGTAGATCACTTGTTTGTCGATTGTGGGTGCCATCGGTACCATCTGCCTGCAGATCAAGATCACTTGCTTTGAGAGCATTCAGCAGGGTATTCAAGGGGAAATTATTCAGCGATAGCCGTGATGGCGTTCTTACCGCCTTGCTGGTGGGCGTTTCTAGTCTCTGATGTCTTACCTACCCTTTGCCCCAAATGTTAGATTCGAAGGCGAGAATTCCATGTGCTGCAATTTTATCTTTGTTCAATTCGCATGTTCTCAAGTAAAATCAATGCAGCGGCATCCAGTCGGAGGCACTGGCGCCTTAAGACCAACTATTCTGAGCAGGATTACTCCATTCATCTATTTGACTTGCAGAATTATTTCGTTTTTTTACAGGTGATGGACATAAAACGTCTGAATAACATGATGAGCGACCACGGGATCCACTCTAGGGAGAGGCTTCTGATTCCAATTAGCGATCCTGTTCTCCTCCACGACAGCACCTGCTTCATTGAGATGGACGCCTATGCCAAAAGGGAAGTAGCAGTGCTTCACCCTCATGGGCGCCCGGATGGGAAATCAACCCATGCGAGTGATAGAAGAATCACCGAAAGAGGCAAGAGAAGGATACTCGAGTCGGTGAAGAGAAGCATGCAGGTGGACGACGGAACTGCAGAGTACTACCTCTCTATTGCAAATGGCGACCCCAGGGCGGCGATTCTGGAGTTCTCTGAGGACCTGAGATGGGAGCACCACAGAGGCCATTAGGCTTGGGGAAGCAACCCATTTATTTTTTCATGGTTTCACTTATTTTCCAACCAACGGGCTGCTTTTCTCTGCTGGTGACCGGCCGCGCGATGGCCATGGGAAGAAGTGCCCTGTGGAAATGTCGTGTACATATGCGCACATATGCATGTTGAGTACTTGTGCTTTCAATGATAGTGGGACACACGAGCCGTATACTTTTTCAATGTGGGATAATCTTTTCTACTCTCCGACCCACGTTTCCTTTGACTGGGCATCGGTGGGACAATAAAACCAGGGGGTCCTGTCTCTATCAAACCACGTTCATATTAAGCTGGGGACTTCGGATGCAGGCAAGACATCGCGGTTCAACGCTCTCTCTCTCGCACGCTCGATATATATATATATATATATATATATATCGCTGACTCAGTCACTCTGTTCAACGTTCGACTCGAATACTAATTGGCAGCGTTCGGGGGGCTCCATGGGAACGCGAGCCTCCCGCTGGTCAAAGACCAATTAGGATTACCGACGGTTGGTTTCTTGAAGTTTCAGGGGGGCACAGGTCGTTCCCGGTCTTTTATTTCCCAGCCAAATTGGCATCTTGGGGACGTCCAGTAAGCCGCCGAGACCGATGGCTGAAAATGAGGTCAAAAATCTGGGAGGCGGAGGATGTTACTCATGACTGGGTCGTCCGCACAGGGTAGGGTTTAGCTGATTAGGCGACGTCTTGGTTAGGACTTGGATATTTTATAAGGTTCTGCCATGAGTGACGCATCTTTCGCTCTCTCTTTCTTTTTCCCATGGGGAAGGCAAAACAGTAGGCCGATTGAGACCGAATTTTACCCACTTCTGGCAGCCTTCCCCTTCAGCGCCAGCCTCAGCTTCCTCAGTTCATCTCCTCCGCTGGCATCTTCTCACGCGATCGTTGCTCTCAGTCGTACCCGCCGACGGAGACCCGTCATTATGATCCCGCGGTAGCGGACAACGATGACGCACGAAAGCTTGCCCCCCGCGCTCGTGGCCAGCGAGGTCTCGGACCTCTGCGGTTCCCTCCGCGCACGGGAAATCCCCGATGCCTCGTACCGTTGCCGGTCATTGGCAGAGGGTTCCCCGTGGGGTCCGCCGGCGGGCCACGGCCCCTTGAACGGCGACCTTCAATGCCTCCCCCTCTCTCGCTTGAGAATTAATCCCGTTGAACGGCGACCTGTTCGTGGAGGTTCCGTGTTCCCTCAGCCAAGTCCGCTGACTTCTAGTATTTATGTAGGCGCAGTCAAGGAAGATGACGGAATAAGGTGCCAAACGAATATGATAACCTGCCTTTTAGCGGGCAGTTATAAAATCCGAACGGTGCGGAGACCAGGTGTTGACGCTGGCCCTCTAGCAGATAATGCGCCCGAGGGCGATTTGCCACCACTGTCACCAACTCTGGCGGCCGGCCGCTGCAGCATAGGGTGGCCCCTCCCCATCTTCGGAAAACGCAGCTTGAGCAAAGCGATCCAACCCGGCGATGAATCAGTGGTCCTATGCCTCCTCGAGGTTTTGCACCAGGTGGTGATGCTAATCTGGAATTATTTATTTTAATAATCAATTAAACTAACATAATTAGCACCAAGATGAGCATAGTAAAAGGACACAAACTGCAAGTTAAAGAGATTGATGATGTCGTCGTTTCTAAAGAATTATTGTTGTTTGGTGGTTGAAAGTACCTACGTTAAATATACATATCATTTGCATCGTTTTCATCAATAATGCCCTTTTGTTTCTGCCCTTTTGTTTCGTCAAATTAATGAATATAGGAAATAATTTATCCTTCGGAAAGGGGGAAACGGCGACGAAGGTACGTACTGAAAAAGCCTTCTCCTCCTATTAAGGCACCCCGTCCCCGTCCGCCGAGTGCCATGGTAGAGCCGTTTCCTCGCAAAGCCTGCACCTTTCCTAAAGGTTTTCCTGAGCGTCCGGCGGGTCGCGCTTCTCTGGGTCTAGGCCACGGCGAAGATGTTCCACGAGATAGTAGATACCCTGAGGGGAAGGAACCACGAGAGCAGGACGTCCACCAAGATCAAAGGGTCCGTGGTACTGGTCAAGAGCAACGTCGTGGGGTTCAATGATTTCGCCGACTCGCTCCTCGACGGGCTCCACGAGCTCGTCGGCAGCGGCATCTCCTTCGAGCTCGTCAGCGCCACCGTAGGCGACCCAAGTGAGTTGACCTGACCCCGAGACGGCGCACTTCGAGCTCGTCAGCTCCTCTCAACTCCGTGATTCTATCGGATATTGCAGACAGGGGGAACAGGGGGAAGGTGGGGAAGCCGGCTATCCTGGAGCAGTGGCTGGCGACGGGGACCTCTCTGGCGGCTGGGGACGCCAGCTTCCACGTGACCTTCGACTGGAACGAGCAGCTGGGCACCCCCGGCGCCGTCATCGTAAAAAACAACCACCACGGCGAGTTCTACCTCAAGAGCCTTACTCTCGACGGCGTCCCCGGCCCTCGAAGCCGCATCCACTTCTCCTGCAACTCCTGGGTCTACCCCGTCAGCACCTACAATTACGACAGGGTTTTCTTCGCCAACGATGTGAGTAACCCCCTCCGAATTCTTTACTTACCGAACTCTTCCGGCATATCCGCTCTCACCTCTAAATCAATCGTCTTCTGAAGTATGATTCCCCGAGAGCCTCAAGTGCGATGCCCATAAATCTGGCCTTGGATGTCGACCAGCGATAGCTCGTAATCTAACATTACTCTTGTATAGATTAGGCTCCCCGATACCATGGAAGGAATGCTAAGGTTGTCTTAGGGATCTATCAACGGACAGAGGAAATATTTTAATTGATATCATGTGGTTTTGGTGGGTCGTTTACTTGGGCAGACGTACCTACCGGGGAGCATGCCGGAGCCGCTGAAGCCGTACAGGGCGGCGGAGCTGGCCCACCTACGAGGGGACGACATCAGCCGCCAACTGAAGGAGGGTGACCGCGTCTACGGCTACGACTGCTACAACGACCTCGGCGACCCGGACAAGGGCTCTGACTACGTCCGGCCGATCCTTGGCGGGTCCAAAGAGTACCCCTACCCTCGCAGGGGCCGGACCGGCCGCCCGCCAACCAAGACCGGTGGGTGCTCACTGCTCTCTCTCTCTCGCTCCCTAAAAACAGTATACTCGATTTTACGTTTCAAATCCAATCCTGAATGCCATCAACATGGATGCCGGACTGGGTAGACCCGAAGACGGAGAGCAGGCTTCCGCTTCTGCTGAGCCTGGACGTCTATGTCCCCAGGGACGAGCGCTTCGGGCACCTGAAGATGTCGGATTTCCTGGCCTACGCCCTCAAGTCTCTGGTGCAGGCTCTGGCACCGGCCCTAGAAGCCGCCGCCGACCAGACACCCTACGAGTTCGATACCTTCCAGGATGTGCTGAACCTCTACGAGGGAGGCATTGACCTACCTGACTGCCCTGCCTTCGAGGACGTCAGGAACCAGATCCCCTTTCAGCTGATAAAGGAGCTCATCAGGACCGACGGCGAGCACCTGCTTCGCCTTCCCACTCCCGACGTCATCAAAGGTAAGCAATCAGATGCCGTCATCTAGAGGAATCCCATTATAGGTCGATCAAACCTTTTAATCTGAAGCTAACCGCTCTGGTGTGGTCTCTGTGATCCGGCAGCCGATAAGTTCGCTTGGAGGACCGATGAAGAGTTTGGACGGGAGATGCTCGCAGGAGTCAATCCGGTTATCATTAGTCTCTTGACGGTGAGGAATAACCTGCGCGTTGATTTATCATTTCCAACGTTGGACCATTAAGATATTCAGATAGCAAATATAACTCATAGTTGACATAGATGTCTCATTCAGTCAAGGTTGGCTTGGGTATATGTGATCGTATTAGAATAATATCAATTTTAAAATAATAAATAAATAGCACGTTGGAGTCAATCATACAAATATATACGATTATCCCGTTCTCAGATAGCTTTAATAAATGCTCCAATATTTTGAAATATAAATAATGAACTGGTCCTTGGAACTTATACCTTAGGAAGGCTGTCTTTAAATAGGGAGTTTATCATATAATTTAGGATTTAGATTACCCAAGTTCTTCACATTATAAAACCCATTGTGCGTGGCCTTGGTTCCAGAGTAATTAGGCCAAATTACCACATCAGAATGGCCGTCTTAAAACTCGAGGTCAACTGGTGTGCCTAATCCACTGTTGTCAATGATCGATTTCGTTATATACCTCATCTGTCTGATATACTCTTCTGCAGGAATTTCCCCCGGTCAGCAATCTCGACCCGAGTATCTATGGCAACCAGAACAGCACATTGACCGCCGATCAGATCGAGAAGAACATGAATGGGCTGAACGTCGATGAGGTATGCATTGAGGAATTCGCAGCCTGTGAACCCTCCAAATGGTCCGGATCCCTATGCCGACTCCTCAGTTTGCGAATGACGGTTCTTCAGGCCCTGAAGAAGAAGAAGCTCTTCATCTTGAACCATCACGATGCTCTCATGCCCTACCTCGAACGCATCAACTCCACGAACAACCGAATCTACGCCACCAGAACCGTCCTGCTGCTGCAGGACGACGGGACTCTGAAGCCGCTGGCGATAGAACTGAGCTTGCCCCTCCAAGGGCAGAAGGGGGTTGTCAGTAAGGTATACACCCCGGCCGAGCACGGCGTCGAGGGGGCCGTGTGGCAGTTGGCCAAGGCCTACGCCGCCGTGAACGATTCCGGCGTCCACCAGCTCATCAGTCACTGGTATGAATCTCGCATCTGCTCGCACCACAGGAACTGCACCTCGCATATGAACCCTGAATCCCTCGCGTTTCCCCTCTGGATGCAGGCTGAACACCCACGCGGCCATGGAGCCCTTTGTGATCGCCACGAACCGGCAGCTTAGCGTGGTGCACCCGATCTACAAGCTGCTGAGCCCGCACTTCCGCGATACCATGAACATCAACGCCTTCGCCCGGCAGATCCTCATCAACGCCGGGGGGGTCCTCGAACAGACGGTCTTCCCCGACAAGTACGCCATGGAGTTGTCTTCAGTGGTGTACAAGAACTGGAAACTGACCGACCACGCCCTGCCAGTGGACCTCCTCAAGAGGTGCGACAGTCATCTGCGCTGTGAAGATCGCCGATCGTCTCGCGTTGGGCACGATTCTCGGATCGTCCACTAATCTGTGATTCTCCTTGGGTTTCAGGGGAGTGGCCGAGGAGGATCCCGACTCCCCTGGGAAGGTCCGGCTGCTGATCGAGGATTATCCGTACGCCGTTGACGGTCTCGCCATCTGGTCGGCCATCGAGGAATGGGTGGAGGCGTACAGCACCATTTATTATCCCTCCGACAAGATGGTGCAGGAGGATACCGAGCTCCAGGCCTGGTGGAAGGAGGTGCGCGAGGTGGGCCACGGAGACAAGAAGGACGAGCCATGGTGGCCGGCCATGAGGACCGTGGCTGAGCTGAACCAGACCTGCAGCACCATCATCTGGGTCGCCTCCGCCCTCCACGCCGCCGTCAACTTCGGGCAGTACCCCTACGGCGGTTACCTGCCCAATCGCCCAACAATCAGCCGGCGGTTCATGCCGGAGCCGGACACGCCGGAGTACGCTGAGCTTAAGGCCAATCCCGACAGAGTCTTCCTGAAGACCGTTACCAGCCAGCTGCAGACCATTCTCGGGGTCTCCCTCATCGAGATTCTTTCTAGGCACTCCTCCGACGAGGTCTACCTCGGACAGACGGACACCCCCGAGTGGACCTCCGACGAGAGGGCGCTGACCGCCTTCAAGACCTTCGCCGACAGGTTGATCGCCATCGGGAACCGAATCATCGAGATGAACCAGGACAGCCGCCTAAAGAACCGTAATGGCCCGGTGAAAGTACCGTACACCCTGCTCTACCCGAGCACCTCCAACTTCAACCGGGTCGGCGGTTTGACCGGTCGCGGTATCCCCAACAGCATCTCCATCTGAAGATGAAGATTCCACCCCCCCCCCCCCCGAAGCTGCACATATTGCCAATTATGGCTTTCTGTGTTCATGTCGAAGAGAAATATAAGTGATGTGCTTGAAGGGCTAGCTGTATTTTGATAAAGATTGATTAGACATAATTGGATGATAATTTTCAGATACTTAAAATGTGTGAAATATTTCACTCAATGGTAATTCTTAAATATATTTTTCATTACTTTTTAAAATAAGTATAATTAAATGATTTTTATCTCTAAAATAATGTCATACATATGATATGGTGGTCATTTATTGAAAATTAATTGAATGTGAACATAATGTAACAAATAGATCATTAAATTTTAATTTTTAATATGCTTTATATATTACTAAATTTATGATTACACCCAAGGGTAATATTATTTAAATTTTTAATCCATTTAATTAAAATGATTTTTATCTGAAATAATATGTCACAAATATAACTTGCTGAAAGATCTAAGGGCTAAGACAAAATACCAAGAGAGGGGGTGAATTGGTGTTTTAATAACCTTTGATTTTCTTTCTAAATAATAGATGTGTTGACACACGTGTTAACATGACTCTACATGATTATCTACGTACATATTTACTTTCTCTCTCCTCCGACGAGTTCTCTCATGAATTTATCTCCCTCATTATGAGACAAAGACTTTTTATATTGGTTTGTCCCTCACTTGACTACTTCTAGTCTCAAATAATTCTTTTTATCAATTTTTAATTATTTTTCTCAGAAATATATATTAAAATTAATGAGAACAATAGCTCAATATCTCAAGTTCGACTTCTACAGAAATCTAACTCGTTTCGGGCAAATCCAAGCTTAAAGTACCTCATGCCTTTGCTTAAAATCACTCTCCCCTCACTACCTAATTACCTTAGGGTTTGATAAAGAGGCTCCTTGAAATATTTAAGTTTTTTATTTATCACTAATCGTTGATGAAGAAGGATGATATAGTCTACATGCAGTTAAAGCTTGATAGTGATGTTTCTTGATCATGAGAGAGATTTCATGTTGTAGAACAAATTAGAATAATTGTAGTTAATCTCCTTGGCTTCCTTTATTTGTATGGCGTCATCCTCTAATAGATTTATGTATTTTACTCAAAAGATAAAATCAAAAAGTCAATTCAAATATTTACCATTTTTTCGAATACGCAACAACGACTTTTGACCATTACAAATTTAATATTTTACTATTCCCTAGTTCATTTCATTTAAAATTTTAACTAAAGATTCTTCTCTCGTAAAGGAACAACTTTCTTGTTGTCACTTTCTTCAAATTTGAGTGTAGAGTTGGTTGTTATTTTCACATAAGTAGTAGACGTGTCATCTTCCAAATTTTCAGTTCGAGATTGACAAAAGCTCATTTAATATTTCAAACTATTTTCTTTTTCTTTTAATGATGTACATGACTAATAAATAAATGATTATACTTAAATGGTTAAATAATCATAGATAAATTAACTAAAAATACAATCATCATTTACCATCTCATTTACTTATTTCAACTAATATTTATCCATATAAATGTGACACTTTACATATTTATCAATTCACTTAATCTCAAGTTTTAATTTTTTGGATTAATAGGTTAAGTAAAATGTCACAAGATAAATAATAGAATTTATTGTATGAAATCTATGAGGCATTAATAATAATCTTGTGAATTGTCAAACATCAATTATATATTTTCTCGTTTAATTATAATATAAAAATACATTCCCAAGGACATCAACACTTACAACCAATCATTTGAAAACTTAGAGAAAAATTCATAGTAGAAAAACACACATTAGAATTGTAAGTTAAATAGTTATAATTTTTTCCATTAAGGGTTTTATTTTTGTGCTTCAACCCTACATGGGCTTATGAATGGTTCATGCAACTTGCCATATGGCTAAGCATTTAGCTTGATGAGCTCAACATATAAATAAGATTTTGTAAAGATTAGGACAATGATGAGGATAAAGCAAAAGATAATGAGAAAGGCTAGAAGAGATACTTCAAGCTATGTCCTTCTGCCTTCAAGAGCCTCAAACACATTTCTCTCATCGTCCAAAAAGTTAAACTACATTCCCTGCCCCCCTCCCAGCCCTTGCAACATCAAAAGATCAATTATTGCTCGTCACTTTGAAAAGTTTCATGATGCCAATCTTTTCCCATAGTAAATTACTATGTCTAATTGATGCAATACATAAATTCTAATCAAAATAATGGATTAGAATTTATGGTGCTTAAAAGATGGACCGCAATAGTGAAAAGACCTTAGAAGTTGAAAGTTACTTTTGGTCAATAACAAATTTTTTATATTTTTATTTTATTTTAAATTTAATCAAATAAACTTATAATGAATTTATGGTCCCACTACAATTGAACTACCTTCTTAGGGGCCTCATGACATAATCTTGGTCTATTTAAAGGTGTTACATTGTATCCCCAAAAATAATCTATCATGTCTTATTAAATTTCCTTCTTTTTGAGATTATTTGTAGATTTTGGCACCTTGTAGATTCAAGATATTTAAAGGACTTGTTGACTCAATGTTAACCCCCTTGTATATAATTCAGCACCTTGTGGATTTAAGAGATTTTTTGACTCAATACCACCCATCTTGTAGATTTAAGGGAAAAAGCTTTTAAATTATGTATATTTAGGATAAGGTATCTTCTCAAAATATTATTTCATGTGGATTCCAAAGCCATATTTTCAGCCTTGTCAATAATTAATAGTCCTTAGGATCACATGGATATATATGGACTCTAGGAGAGTTTCAAATCTTGATGGATTCAAAGATCATGAAGATTAATCCTTGTGAGGCTAAGGATTGAGACAAATTTAACTCTTGTTTGATTTTCATTCTTGAATGACTCTTCTTTGGTGTCTTATATATTTCAAGTCAGGGTTCTAATATTTTACCATATTGCTTGTACCAATTATTCAATTCAGCGATAGTTTCTCACAATCTTCAGGTTCCAAATCTTATAATAATTCTAGTAAAAATTAAATTTTTATGATGACCTTGGTCATCATATATTCATTATACATTCAAATTTTCATTAAGAATATATATATTAGATCTAATAATATGAATAATAAGTGATAAGTCTTCATTATCATGAGCTAATAATTTAGTGATATGACCGTTTTAGTTTTAAATCATAATAAATAGACTTATATTTGTGTTAAATCATAAAAAGTGGTTTATAGTGGGATAATATAAATTTTTTTATTAATTAAATAACTTTATAATCTTATTTTTTGAGATAAATAGAAAAAGAGTAAAATAAAAATATTTTTAAAAAATATAAAAAAACCTCCAGCCAACCAAGCTTGTAAATAAGTTAGAGGCCCAATTGTGTGGAGTCGCGGAGCAGCTGAAGACTACGAGCTCAAGGCTCAAGCAACTAAGGGCAGTCCGCGAGCATAGGGCTCAAGCGATTGTAGTATGTGTCATTCCCTTCCACATCACTAGTGCCTAGTCAAGCGTGGGGCGAGGAGTGTTCATATGCACGCAAGAGAGGAACATGTTAATTAGTTGACGTAGATCTTTTATTCGCCTAAAAATCAGTCAAAAAATTGATGTGGGACTAAACCCACTACTCATAACTTTCCCCTGTAAGATTATAAATATCCAAAATACCCCTTTATTATCATGATGAAAATGTCTTTGTGACATCACATTATAAGGGTATTATCATACTTGTTTCATTTCTCTCTCTTGTATGTGGGCAATTAGTAAAGAAATCACAATTTCCAACGAGCGATTAAGTTGCCAAAATCACCAAAATCTCGACATAAACTTAGTCAACCCCATTCACAGAGCATCGTGGTCAAAATTGTTGAACAATTCTAGACAAAACATCGTGAACTCAACGAGAAAATAATCTCTAATTAGTCAATGAACAAGCTATCGTCGAGAAGAGAATGATCCGTCAACAGACGAGTCTCTACCTCTTGAGAATGTACTAAATGTGATAAAGGACCTCTTCTTGTTGCGTTAACTTGAGGACGAAGCTCCTAAGATGCTCCCTACCTCCATCCAACTTACCTCCGTCAAGTGACAGCCACTGGATGGCCACAAGTCACTATTTTTTTACTCTGTCGGGTGACAGTTAGTGGAAATGATTTGGCAACACATTTTACTTATTTCTAGACTTCACAAGAAGATCTAGAGATTGCCCACATCGTCTTTGCTCAAGGAGAACCTTTGAGGTTGTAGACATTACATGAATTTCTTCTCAAACATGTAGAATTTCGACGATCACTATTGTGAAGTCGGAACTCTATTTTTTCTGTTTTATACTTCATTTTTATTTAAATTAGTAAAATTTGGTATGATTTCAAGTTTTGAATCCTTCTTCATTGAGTTATGATTTTTCAGGCTTTTACAAAACTTAATTTGACCCATTAATTTGATAGTAACCACTTACAAAAAAATCATAAGATGTAAATTTCCAAGTTATTTTCACTAACGTCATAGCCTTATTTCTTTTTACATGAATTCTTAAATATTATATTCATCTTTCAGTTTAAAAAATCATAAAAAATCATATTCTTTTAAAAAATTTCTAAACAATGTGATTAACATAGAAATTTCTCACTATTTTTTAAATATTTTATCTATTTATAATTTATTTATTCATTTTGATACATATTTAAATTTTCAAAAATTGGTCTTTTCTAGTTTTATAATTTTTAAATTTGCACGATTTATCATACAATGATTAAGTCATGTTAATAAGCTTTGAAAAAATTATATTCCCATTTATTGGTTGTCCAAATAGTGATGTTTACAACAAACGAAGATAACGAATGAGACAATTTAGAACATGTACTATTAATGAAAATATGCGTTGTATCATTATTGACAATAAAATTAATAAACATTGTATTTCTTATGTTATGGTTCAAAAATTAAAATTAACAACAAAGGTCCCAAATCTTTATAAAGTGGGATGGATTAAAATGATTTTGAAGCAATTCCCACATGCTCTAGTTTAGGAAAATTCTCCATTGATAAAAAATATTTCGAAGACATGAACACGTTACAATATCTTCTGGTCTTGGTTATTT
This sequence comes from Spirodela polyrhiza, assembly GCA_024713555.1. Lineage (NCBI taxonomy): Eukaryota > Viridiplantae > Streptophyta > Magnoliopsida > Alismatales > Araceae > Spirodela > Spirodela polyrhiza. The sequence continues at coordinate 3,596,526 of CM046532.1, forward strand.
GACATCAATGTAATGTATCATTATAGAAAACTATATTATATATATATATATATTGAAATACTATTAGAATATAAAGGTAGAAGAGAACATGAAAATTATGAGGTTTGAAAAGTAAATAAGTCTTTAAAATTTAGGGTGAAAAATTAGAAAAGTAAGCAAATGGGGAAAAAAATAATAGCACCACACATATTAAAGCAGCATTATTCAACCAATTCTAAATATTTTATTTCAAAATATTTTAGATCCATTTCATACTTAACTACCATCAGTTACTCTATGTAACAACATATCAACTTTATTCAAAGGTAATAATATTCAATCTGGAGTATTCATACAATGAAGAAGATAAAAAAATATTATATATAGGACATAGAACTTAGTATCAAAAGAGTTGAACTTAGAGACTAAATTCATGTTCAATGCATGTGCCAAAAAAAGAACTCAAGTTTCAGAATCAATAAATGAATATGATGTTTTACATGGCTTATGGTTCTATTATTTCTCAAAAAAAATAGGATGGGTTATCTTGAGCTTTAGATTCATCCACATGAGAAATGAATAACTTATTAGATAGAATTTCTTACAAATCACTCATTTTGTTAAATTTGTCCAAAAAAATGATGACAAGTCTAAGTAATCTCTATGTTAAAAGGTAAATTTTCTCTTTTTTTATTACTTATTTGTTCCAAAGGTAAGAAATAATATCTACTTCACTAGAAAAATGTTATAAATATGTTACAGCAGAATCATTAATATGAGAACCATCAGAATCAACAAAAGATGCAAAATGGAGTTTTCTAAAATTTTAGTTAGCCCAATAACTAATTTTAAAATAAAGTTTTGAAGGTTTCCAGAAAATATTTGTATCAAAAGATATCAATCAGAGAATGAATTTGACATAAGACACAATAAAGAGGTTTAATCTTTGTACTAAATACAATTCATCTCACTTAGAAGCTAAGATACAAGAAGAAGTGTTGTGTAGTTTCTTTTTGTTTCATCCCAAAAATATATCAACATAGTGGAGTAATATTGCAAAATTTCATCAATGGATTTTCATGAAAGCTTCCTTTATTCAATTACTATAATTGCATAGCATGAGCTTGTTAAAATTAGATTATTATGGGCTTATAAATATCAAAAAATTTAATTGGATGCTATAATTAGAAGTTAAATTTGATGTACTTATTTTTTCTCTTACATATGTGTAATTATATTGCAATCAACATATAAGTAAAGGTAATGGTTACATCAAGTACATTCAAAATAAGGATGAAAGCTTTTTGACTTGAGCGACCCATAACTAGTGGGCCAAACGTCCAAAGAGCCTGAAAGATGTGCCATGAAGATCAGGACACTTAAAGACTTATGAATAAGAGATTAATTTTTGTTTTCTTGAATTTCTCTAAATTTGTTTGAAATCTGTTTATCATGCTATTATAACAGAATTATCTTTTTAGGGGTGAATTAATTGAAATGTAGTATATTGAAGACCTTATGTAGCAGCCACAAAAATAACTAATTCAATGAACGAAATTATATCTTATTAGTAGTTGACAAAAATGATTCTTTTATAGATTCAAAGGGAACTCATGGACACATGATCATCTCTTTGTAAGGTCAAGGATTGAAGGATCCTAGTACTCAAGATCAAGACATATTCCAAAAGTACTCTTAAAATAAAATGAAAAATCAGAAAAATATTTTTATGTGAAAAAATAAATTTCAACTGTTGAATTTTAATTTTAACCCTAATATGGCATACCTAAAAATAAAAATACCTAGTAAAGCAATTAACATATAATCAAGAATATTTAGAATATAAATTGTGTTGTAAAAATATGTAAAAATCATACATTAAGCATTTATTTGATGTACTTAATGTAAATATACTTTACTTAATCTATATTTGAATATAGTACCTTAATGCACCAAATATACTAATTTAAATACTTATCACATAAAAATGACATGTTGTCATGTGTCATTACCTAGTATGCTACTTCAATGCTAGGTCATGATATCTCAATTTACTTTTTATTTTGGAATGAAAAAAGGTTAACATTAAAAATATATATTAACTAATTATGCATCATCTAACTAAACTGAAATTATCTCAATCAACATCTGAAAAATACTTTATTTTGAGATGAGAATTTTTTTTTATATCTCAATGTTCATATAATTGTATCTAGAAGTATAGTGTGTATCCATTTGATAAACCAACTCACCACACTAGTATCAATGGAAATATATGAACAAGTATTGGTTAAATAGTTGCTTATAATTAGATGTTTGTACATTTATGAATATTCGAACATGTCTCCTTGATCAAGAAATAAGTTCCAATGATGATTCATAAGAGTAATAGTTGGTTTCTTACTTTAAATACTCTCATTAGATCATACAATCTCAATCTTTTGAAAATATTGAAGGTTATCAAGGCCTTTGGTTTAAAGTATCTTCAAAATATTTCAACAAGTTGAAAAATATCCTTGTGATTATGTTTTGATGATGGTGATGTTATCTAAAGAGACAATCAGCAAAATAAAAATAATAGAGAAACGTACAAAAAATATCAAATGATTAGGCCACCCTCATATAATGAAAAACCTAATTTCATTATAGTACTTTTGTGTCAATTAAATCAAACTGCAAAAATTACTTTAGATCATATATAGAGTTTTGTATTGATAGACCAACACTCTCCCTGAATAATAGACTATTATATTTCCTTTCATATAAATCTCTTTCTATGAGTAACCATAAAGAAATGCATTCTTAATATTTAAATGAAGACTTAAACAAAATCATATTAACCAATAATGAGAAGATCTGTATTGAAGTAATGTTGGCAACCAAAGAAAATACCTCAAGATTATCTTCATAATACATCTTACTGAAGTATTTAGCTACCAAACAAACTTTCAATTTATCCATAGATTCATATGAGCCAACTCTAATATTGATTAACTTATTTCCACCTAACAGGATATCTATTAGGTAAACAAGTAACTATACTCAAAGTATCTTTTACTTAAGAATAGTCATCTTTTCCTTAATGACTATGCACCACTAAAGATATTTGAGTGCATTTGAAACATTCATAAGAAAAGCTAAACTTGATATTTTCAAGATAAAGACATAATAAACTAGTTATAAATTAATAAATAGATAAAATTAGAAATGAGCTTAAATGTACGAAACTATTTTACCTTCCATAAGGTGATTGATATCTCTAAGTTACTTGAGGAAGAGACACTTTTTCATAGATTTTAAAAAAATACAAAGAAATTAGTACTGGAGGATCACATTAAATGACACACAAATCCATGGAGCTCTCTATTATGAGCATGCGTTTGTGATAAGAATTGACTTACAAACTGAACATGACAGTCAACATCTAGAATATCAACAATATAAACATACTTGAAAATGACTAGTAAAATTAGTCATTTCTCCAAAAAAAATTGATAGATCTACATTCTTCAAATGATCCACCCTTAAAGAAGATAATTAAAAAATATGATGTGTTTACAAAGTATTTAGATGTAATATTTACATCATTTTTGAACATGTGGGGTATCATAACTTCATATATTTGATACCAAGTTTATTCTAAATTTTAATTTTTAGACAAAATAAACACACCAAAATATTTAAAGTGTAACGCTATACAATGGCTCTCTCAAGATGAAGGACATGACAAGAAAACTTATTGTCTAAGACAAGATGGAATTCAATTAATCAAGTAATTGATAGTTAGTGTGACATCTTTGTAAAACTATATGAGAACATATATGTATATTAGAAGCTTAGAATAATGTATAATAAAATATCTATTTTAATTTTCATCGAGATTTTGTTCAAGGATATTAAGATATGATGACTGATTAATTATCCCACCATAGACTAGATATTATACATAGAAGAGCTAAAATATTATTTTTACATTATCAGAACGATGATTTTTTCAAATTAATTTTGAATTTAACACATAATGAATAAAATATAAAGAATAACTAATATAGGTTTTTTATGAGATATAGTCATGTAACACAAGTAGTCATTAGTAAATGTAACATAATACTAGAGACTAAATTTAGATGTGACATAATTGTGACCACATATATCTGAATGAATTAATCAACGACAGATTTTATTCAACTATCAACTTGCGACCAAAAAGTAGAATGTTAGTCTTTACTCATTAGACATGACTCACACTCTAATGTTTTTATATCAATAAAATTTGAAAATAACATAACTTCCCAAGCTACAAATAATTGAATTGACTATGAATTTTAAGGAATGAAGAAACAACACATGGGACATAAGAAGTTTTGCCAAAATATTATATTCTTTCATGTTCATATCCTTGGCTAACATTCTCCACATCATTTTTTATTATTATTATAATTTAAAGAACACAAGTAATTTACTAATAAAAATGAAGTTCAAAGAAACTATGCAGTATAAAGAACCAATTTTAAATTTAAAAATGAGACAAGGACATTGTGATAACAATAAACTTATGATGTGTTTTAGATCCATCAATAATGGTAACATTATAAGGACTAAGACAACAATAACAAAGCATAAATTTATTGGATATATATATCTTATAAGATCATTAGCACTTGTTTCAAGAATCAAAAAGACTGATTTTCACTTGTAGAGGCGTGAGACATTGAGGGAAGAAAAATATTAGAACCAATTTGAATAAAAGACTGATTGCATTCTAGTTGTTGACATAAAACACATCAAATTTATATTTCTCATCAAATTTACATTTCTCAAGATGACTATCAAATTATAATATTAAATTATCTTCACATGTACTTATCTAGTCAAAAAAGGAAAAACAAACTACCCAAATTAATAAAGTAAACTTGTTTTAAAAATAAAAAAAATGAGTTACTCTACATGTAGTGTGTCACTCACTTTTCATAGGAAAACTCAAAGATAAAAAAAATATGTAATGAAAATTGAAAGAGGGTAGAAAATCATGCTTTACTGATCCATGTGTCACTCACATATTATAAAGTAAATTTTATATAGATACATCAATAAAACAGTAAAAAAATTCTAAAAACCTTTTTAAAATCCTTGTGTCACTCAAAATTTTAGGAGAAAATATAATAAATTAAAGTGATAAATATAAATATCTGAAATATAATCCATTATCGATTCATATTTCACTAAAGATTTAAAGAAGAATAATGCATGCTCAATTAAATCATAGAAAATTGAAAATAACAATAGTAAAATTTTAAGCTACAATTTTTTTGTCCTTCTCCATCTATCACATAGGAGAGACAGTAAAACTCTGTCATCATGAATGTCATAGTTGTCATCATTGTTGTCATCTTGGCTCTTCATGGGCATGTCATGTAAAAGACATTTGAGATGAGAGAGATGCAAGTTCAAGTCATTGTAATTATTTTTTTATGCTTAGCTATTCTTGTGTCTATAATATTAAATTATCTTCAAGTTCCAATCATCATTTTCACTATCATAAATGTTACAGCCACCATTATTGTCATACACCACTCATCTTACCATCCCCGCCCCTACCTCCCCCTCTCTTGTGAAGAGCGGGAAACTATTAGGTTTTAGGCCAAGCTGAAAAAACAAACCTCTTCTTCTTCTTTAAAATATTTCCCTCCAAGAAAATTTTTTTTTCTCCTAATAGGCTGAAATCTATGGGTTACGTCTAATAACTTTATTTTATAGTGATTTAATGCAATGCCTACATCCACTTTCCAATAACACTCCATACCTACTTTATGTTCATAAGTTTTACTAATATGAGCATTCAATCACATCTAATGATTATCAGGGTTCAGCTCTCACATAATTTCTCTTCTAAATTCACAGCTCTAAGTGGCACAATAGTCATTTAATAGGACAACTCCCACATATAACTAATGAGAAGATAATCACAAGCTCAACACACAATAATTATAAAGTAATATCACCATCCATGGTAGTTGAAAAATGAATGTTGAGCATTCCAGATTTCAAGCATAAAGGATGAAGATGATGACTCTTTGAGTTTATCTTTTAACGTCAATTTACTAACATTGTAACTAAAGGGATTATCGTGACGACTAGATCAACATGAGAATTGAATATTTATTGATCCACCTCAAGTAAATGCATTCACACTCAAAGATCAATTAGTTGATCTTCATCTTCTCTCTCTTGAATGTATTTCACAAAAAACTTGAAACAAAGAGAGAGATTATTAGAAAGAATAATGATAGTATTTGAGGGTTAATTTTTTCCATTGGAGATTAGTCATATTTATAGTTAACTTATGCACAAACTTTAATCAAATTTTACACAATCTTCTAATGTCTCTATTTTTAAAAAATATATTTAATTCAAAGATAAAGTATATTCAAGATTATATTTCCTTTAGATATTTCAGATATCTTCTAAGAAAACTAACTCATGAATTCTTTAATATGTAATGTTCATATCTAAAGTTAATCGGTTCACTTAAATCTGATAAAGGTCTAATAGAGACAATAATAAATCTAATGAAACATCTCATGAAAGTAATGATTTATCATAAAAATCTTATAAGAACGTTAAACAAATTATGAAATGTAAGTTTATTTTTTAAATCATGATCTCAATATTTCAAATCATAATTTTTCTATTGAAGTTACCTTATTCAATTTTCAACTTATATTCAATAATATTTAAAAAATATCATTTGATGGAAGTGATACTCAATATAACATTCTATTGATTCAATGTTAAATCTATTTGAACATTATGATGTTGGCTATTGGTGATTTATAGTTGATTATTAACTATTAATTTTTATGACTATTGATTATTGATGATAATGAAATATTATTCTACTTGAGGTGATGACACAAGACTCCTACTATCTTAGATTGAAGAGGAAATAATGTCTACTAAGCAAAAGTTATGAGAGATGAATTTATCAAACAAGAATGATGTTGGATTGTTTTCCCAAATAATGGCTTTCAATGTTGTCTATGGAGCAACAAGAACACTGCAAGACAATGCTAAAATAGAGGATGCTTGATGAGACAAACAACAATAAGGACATGTGATACAGAATGAAGCATATATTCTAAGAATGTAATTATAATTTATTTACTGTGGACTCAGTGATGATACGTTATTTTCATACATTGCTTGTTATGACACCAACTCTCCAAAGATTTAAGATTGAAATCAATATATCAAAGCTTCTATTTAAAGAAATATTTTAAGCAGCTCCTTCCATCAACCTACTTTAGCTTAGTCCTTTGGTAGAGTCAAAGTTATTCATCTTATTTTGAAGGTCAAAAATTGTCTGAATCATTATTTTTGCAATATTGTTGTGTGATAACAAAGTAAGGTATGTAAGACACATCTGGTGTGGCTACAAGTTGATTTACCTAAGATATCTAGAATGTAGAATTTTAATGAGAAAATAAAGGCTAGAATAGCCAGGGTTGTATGAGGGATTGTTAATGTCAGAAAAATCAAATGTATTCTACGGACCACCTAAGCTAAAAGAATTTGGTAGGACCGCTAAAACTTCTTATCTCGTGTCTTCTTTCTTAATATTCTGATTAAGTTTAATAATAAAATGATTTTAAAATTTATAAAAAATGAACTAAATAAATGATAATATAAATTATTATGATATAAGCTTATTCGCGTGCAGTTTCGGCTTGACCGGTTAATAATGGGCTTGGTTGACGTGAGACCTAAATTCTCCTTGCTGGTTATTTGACATGCGGAAGGTCGCGGAGGGTAAGACATGCGACAGCAGGAGGCGCAATATTCGGCAGGTCCTCAATTACCGCGTTTGGCATCACCTCCGCCTGCTGACCCGCAGCCTTGCCAAATGCCCCGCGCACTGGGGGCCCCATGTGGCGGCCGCAAGATCCTACTGGGTCCCAGTGGGGCCTACCTATCTTGCCCCCATTAGTGGTCCGCGTGGTGGGCAGCAGTTAAACGGAGGCAGCCTCCCGGCGAGTCGCCAGCCCTTCCCTTTCTGCGCCCCCCCGGACGTCTCCATCCATATCTTCTCCATTGAAGTCAGAGGTGAGTGGGGCGGGTATAAAAACGGGGGGGGGGGGAAGGGCGGAGTTGCCGAGTGACGTTTTCTAGGAAAGGTCATGGTGTGGGGGAGAGGATCGAGCCGGCCACTGGCGGGGAGGATGAGCGGGGGCGGAAAGGTTGTGTTCCGTGGGGAAGGGAGGATCTCCATGCAGGTGGGCCGACGGATCACTCCGCCACCGGCTCTTCTCTCGTTCTGAGAAACCCCTCGGAACATCCCTATAGAAATATTGGTCCTGCGCCGCCGATCGTGCCCCCCCCTCTCTTCCTCGCTGCCCCCACCGCCGGCTTCCTCCCCCCTCTCTCTCTCTCCTCTCTCTCTCTCTCTCTCTCTCTCTCTCTCTCTCTCTCTCTCTCTCTCTCTCTCTCTCTCTCTCTCTCTCTCTCTCTCCCTCTCTCTCTGCGTTCTCCGTCTTAAAGGCAGGTTTTCACTTGCTCACCCTCAGAGGTTTTTGAAGCTCCTGAAGAAGTGGTTCGGCACAGGCAACGACGGCGGGAATCGGCATGGAAGCCATGATCTCCCCCGGCATTTCCCTGCCGCCTCGCGCTTCCCCGGCAGTGACTTCACCGGGCAATAGAGTTCAAGTGGCACCGTCCCCACCGGTCTTCCTCCGCAAGACGGAAAGCCTCCCCGGCATGTCCTTTCTCCTTTTTCTTTCCCTGCCGCCAGTGCCGGTCAAATTTCGTATCTTTAACATCACATCTTATAAACTTTGCGCGTCTTGCTCTTTTTCTTCCGTTTCTGCCGTTTCAACTTCTATCCAGATCAGCACAACCCATTTCTATTGTCAACCCTCTCTCTCTCTCTCTCTCTCTCTCTCTCTCTCTCTCATCCCGATGTGATCGAGTCTCCCTTGGCTGACCAGTGATTCCACGTGGCTCGTCACTGAACAGGTAGAGTTTCCCGAGTCGGCGTCTGGACGACGAACAAGAGGTACATGTGCCATGCAATCTCTGAGAAAACCTCCACGGCTGTCCAGAAAGGTATCCTCTCATACGCACTATATCGTCCTCTACGAAGCTCATAGCGAGGCGACGAGAAATATATATGAGTCTTATCTTGACTGTGCTTATCTTGATATGCAAGTGTGCCAAAATGAGGAAGATGCGGCCGCCGTCGCCGAAGGGACGCAAGTCATGCTTTCTGTTGGTTACAACGGTAGCGAGTGTGGAATACCGGTCGTCTTTACCCCGGAGAGAACGTCTGAAAGGGACGTGCAAGGCGAGAGCGCGGAGGGAGGAGGAATGAACAGCAGGATTGCAAAGATCAAGGGGATGCTGCGCTCGATGAGCGACGGAGAGATCAGTATATCGGCGTATGATACGGCGTGGGTAGCTCTGGTTCCGAACCTCAGCGGCGCCGGCGGCCCCCAGTTCCCGTCGAGCCTTAAGTGGATAGAGGAGAACCAGTTGCCGGACGGCTCGTGGGGGGATGGCGAGCTCTTCATCGCCCACGACAGGCTGATGAACACCTTGGCCTGTGTGATCGCCTTGAAGTCGTGGGGGGTCTGCCCAGACAGAAGCCAAAGAGGTCTCTCTCTCTCTCTCTCTCTCTCTCTCTCTCTCTCTCTCTCTCTCTCTCTCTCTCTCTCTCCCTCCCCCTCTCCCTCCCTCTCTCCCACTCACTCACTCACTCACTCACTCACTCTCGATATATATATATCCCTCGCTCGCTCGCGCCACGCCGCTCACATATTGAACCGTGGAGATGAAACGCCGTCATCTGTTCAACAAATGGTTAAGCTTAACTTCCTCGGCAGGGATTTCATTCCTCCAGGCGAACATGAAGAGGCTCGATGAGGAGGATTCCGAGCTCATGCCTATTGGATTCGAGGTGGCCTTCCCTTCCCTCGTGGAGATAGCGAGGACCTTGGATTTGGATGTTCCACTTGACTGCCCAGCCTTGGAAGAAATATATGCCAGGAAGTCTCTAAAGCTGAAAAGGTATTATCCTTCCCCCCGACAATCAAGCAGGTCCACCAATGTCTAATTATCTTTCTCTCTCCCCCCTCCTGTCATTTACTAGGATCCCAAAGGATCTGTTGCACGAAGTGCCAACCACGCTGCTGCACAGTCTGGAAGGCATGGCGGGCCTGGATTGGGAGAAGATCCTCAGACTTCAGTGCGCCGACGGTTCCTTACTCTTCTCGCCGTCGTCCACTGCTTTTGCTCTCATGTGCACGGGAGACATCAAGTGCTTCGATTATCTGCAGAGGACAGTGAGGAGGTTCAACGGGGGAGGTGGGCTCGGTGCAGCTCCCATTCGTCAGATCATCCACTCACTTGACTTCTTCGTCTTTCTTCTATAATGACCTTGCGGGCTTTTTTCAGTGCCCAATGTCTACCCCGTGGACCTCTTCGAACGCCTCTGGGCCGTCGACCGGTTGGAGAGACTGGGGATCTCTCGATACTTCCCCGACGACATCCGCCGGTGCCTGGACTACGTCTACGAGTACGATTTCGCCCCTTTGGTGCCCTCTGTCCACTCTCTATGTCACGTAAAATCCTCCGTTCGTGAGATCCGGCAGCGCTTCTTTTTTAGGTATTGGACACCTGAGGGGATCTCGTGGGCAAGGTCTTCCAGAGTCCAAGACGTGGACGACACAGCGATGGGCTTCCGTCTTCTCCGGCTCCATGGATACGACGTATCACCCGGTAATAGAAGATTATCGCATTTCAAACCCCTCAACACATCTTTCTCGTGAGTTTTTCGTAGATCCATCTATCTTCCCATTATGGCGCGGATATCTTCACGACATTCGTGGGTCTGGTTCAGCTCACCTACTCTCTCTCTCTCTAATCCATGATTAGCTATTTCAACTGGGAGGTTGAGTAATGTTTTCGGGGGATTCAAATGCGCACAGATGTCTTCCTGCATTTCGAGAAGGATGGAGAGTTCTTCTGCCTCCCCGGCCAGTCGACCCAGGCCGTCACTGGCATGTACAACCTGAACAGGGCCGCCCAGCTGTCTTATCCCGGGGAGGAGATTCTCCAGGCAGCGAAGAGCTTCTCCAACAAGTACCTCCGGGAGCGCCGGGCTCTCAACGAGCTCTCCGACAAGTGGATAATAACGAAGGACCTGCCGGGGGAGGTAATCCTCAGCACAACGTTGGCTTATTCAGGCTCTCTGGGGCGTGGTCTACGGCCTTTTAGAATAAGCTCTGGTTATGCGTTATGATCTTCATAAGCAGATTGTCAACTTATCGATTTCACCTAGCCGGCTTCCTTTTATTTAACGATTTTAACGAAGTTTTTGCTTCGATCGGGCAGGTCGGGTACGCCTTGGAGTTTCCCTGGTACGCCAGCCTCCCCCGCGTAGAGACGAGGTTCTATCTCGAGCAGTACGGCGGAGACCATGACGTCTGGATCGGCAAGACACTCTACAGGTGACTCTGAGACCTGGGATGGCGCCGCCATCGATAGGCATGCATGTTGTAGTACCCACGGCGTACGTAGTTCTTGACTCTTAACACGTGAACCATTGCAGGATGCCCTACGTCAACAACGATGACTTCTTGGAGTTCGCCAGATCGGACTTCCGCCGGTGTCAGGCCCTGCACCAGCAGGAGTGGCTTGGCCTTCAGAGGTGACGATGAATCAGACTCTCTCTCTCTCTCTCTCTCTCTCTCTCTCTCTCTCTCTCTCTCCCCCCCAAGGTGACCTTAGGGCCTCTCTCTCTCTCTCTCCCCCCCCCCCCCTAAGGTGACCTTAGGGCCTCTCTCGCTCTCTCTCTCTCTCTCTCTCCCCGCCGGGGGCGAAGCCGAGCAATACTCTGATGGGACTTGTTGCTGAAGATGGTTCGAGGACAGCGGGCTCAGAGGACGCGGGGTGACCAGGAAAAACCTTCTCACGGCCTATTTCGTGGCTGCGGCCAGCGTCTTTGAGCCGGAGAGGGCGGCTGAGCGGCTGGGATGGGCGCGCACCGCCGTCCTGGTCGACGCCGTGTCGGCCCACCTGGCCGCGTGCGGCGGCGAGGCCGCCGCCGCGTGTTTCTTGGACGAGATGAGGCGGTCGCTGAGTAGCTACGCCGACGGCAATACCGTGTCCTCTCTCAGGTGACGAACAGCTCATATCATATCCACCGCTTCATCCGTCACATAATCCCCACTGTCTTTTATACTTCAATACGAGGATCTTTGGCTACACTATAATGACAGTGACGGCGACGGCGACGGCTTTTCGGTGGCTGCTTGAACTAGTGTTTCTTTGTCTTCAATGCAATGCTGACAGCAAAGGGGGCCCTCGTTGCAGGTCGGGGACGGAGAAATGTACGGGGAGGGGGCTCCTCGGATCCCTACTCCGCACGCTGGACTTCCTCGCGTTGGATGCTTGCGCCTCACCGCCCGCCACCCACAGCCAGATACGCCGGCACCTGCGCCGCGCCGTAAATCCCCCCTCGCCGCCGTCTCCGCCGCCACGCCCCTTCACTTCTGCTAATTGGGGTTTCGCGCCTGCTGCAGTGGGATGACTGGACGCTATCGCGGCGGGAGGAAGAGGACGACACCGGGCTCCTCGTGGTACGGTCTTTGGAGCTGTGCGCTGGAAGGACCAGCCTTGAAGAGTCACTGATAGCCGGCTCAAACCGACCCTCGCGACCCCAGCAATGCCACGCCAAGCTGGCGCGACTGATCTCGTCCTTGTCTCGCCGGCTCCGCTCCCTAGGCCCCCGCGGCTTCCCAGTCCCCACCGCAGCTCTGGTACGAACCCTCCACAACATCGTCCTCTTCTCCCCCGGCGACAAGAACTTGATAAATTTCTCCCGCTGCTGCACCGCCAGGGCGACGGGGAAGACACCGGCGGAATCGGCGACGCCATGGTTGACCTCGACATGCAAGAACTCGTGATGCTCGTGCTCCGAAACAACGCCGGGGCGGGGCGGTGCACCCTGCAGACATTCCTCGCCGTCGCCAAGAGCCTTTACTACGTCGCCAGCTGCCCGCCTGCCGCCCTTGAGCTCCACGTCGACAAGGTTCTCTTCCAGGCCGTTGACTGAATCAGCCAGAAACGCCCGTAGAATCAGCTGCTCTCGGAGGAGCCCGAAAATAGTGATTCTAGACGATCACGCGCTTCCGATACCACCTTTACTGTCGCATATTTGTCATATCCTAGGATATCTATATTTACGTTGAATGCGTGGGATTCTCCATTTAAGAGGTCAGTCAATGCCTCACACGTCTCGCCAGCATTGCCAGGCCAGTCCTACACGAGCTCACACGGGGCGGAGTTAATGGCGAGGGGGGGGGGGATTCGGACTGTGGGGCCCAGTTGGCCGATTAGTCAAATCCCTATTACTCATCCCTCATGTCGTTGACCCGTAACACAGGTCTCTCATGTTGGGGTAGGTGAGGACAGGGAGGCCGTAGCCCACGGCGTCCAAAACCGCACCAGAAAGCTTTCGGATAAAGTTCACTGTGATCTACCACGTCAGCAGTAATCGGACGGCTCACAGCCGATCATCTTGGAGTGTCCTCCGTAGCTCGTACCGCCACTTGGCGACTAGGAGGTTCTGGAACCATCTCGGCCCCCCCTGCTCCCCTGCTCCACTCTCTATCTTTGTCAGCCTCTGTTTCTCCTCCTGCATCTTCTCTTTCTCGCATGCTCTCGGCCCTGACTGTCCACGACCGCGGGAAAGGATCTCCGTCTCCAGGTAATGATGTCTCTTGTGTTCTCTTCTCTGTGTTCTATATTATGATGCGAAGTAGATTCTGGCGTGCGGGACTTTTTCGTTTACTCATCTTTGGCCCATGGCATATCCGGATTGCTGTGGCCAGATTTGGCAGAGTGTTATGCAACTCTTATCTTATGCTAGCCGTGCCTCGCGTTCTACTCGAGGCGGCGTTTATGGTTTGGCATTTCCAGAAGGCTTATCCTTTTTGCCATGGAATCAAGTCGCCAATGAGTTGATGCTGGGTACAAAAAATCGTCAAATCTGCGTAGATAAAATTCCACTACATTTAGTCCGAACGGAAGACGGAGTAAAAGGAATTGCCGCCGCCATGTCCTCTCTTGTCCATAATGAAAGAGATACAATTAGAATTCAAACTTAGGATGATAATGTTGTGAGTTGGAGTTGTTTAATGCGGTCCTGTATGGCTTATTGTAGTTAATTCGAGGTTAGATCATATCATCTGGATAAGGAAATTGGCTTTCCTGCGGAAATTATAGTCGTCCTCCTGGTTGAAACGTCGAGCAGATGATAGAGTAATATGATTTTCATTATTGTCTAATAACTGTTTCATCATCAATCAGTATGCGAGTTAGTATGAGATACCCATGCTTTGGTACGAGGGCTATTGTTAAAATTAGACCGGTCAAAGTTTTATGACAATGAGAAAAGGCGATGGGTTGCTCTAACCAACAGCATACGGAGGGAGTTCTAGTCAGTTAGTCCATTAAAAACATTGGAACCAGGCCTGAACATAGATTTTTACTCGTGCTCACAGATTACCATACCCCGATGCTAAATTATTTTATAAACTATGAACTAGAATTGCCGAAAAACTCTTGCGTTTCTGAGGTAAAATTTCTCAAAGTGATAATTAAATCTGAAACACAGCTTAAAATTATATTATTATATACAATCGTGGAACGTGCGACTTCTTGCCACCAAGAAAATACTGCATTTAACATAGATTAGAAGACATGAAATTTTTTGATATCCCTTGATGTTATTGAATACAAAATTCAATCCTGTGGATAAATGACGATGGCTGGTTTCGTAACTAATGAACTTCCCGTTAGGTAATGATTTCCAATTCTCGTCCTCTGCTCCTTGATGATTTGGTTGGATAAAGATCTTTTCTAAGAGTTTTTTTTCTCCCCTATAAATTGCTGAAAACATTGTCAAAATGAATTGATTTTTTTCCTCTTATCAGAGCTCCAAAACCCTTAATCCCTTTTCGATCTTTCTTCTCGTTACATACTATGGAACATGGAACATCCTTCAAGTTTGTCTTCTTTAAACAGTTGAGATTGAAGCTTGTGGCTGTGAATGAGGCTGAGAATCTTGATTCCTCTACTTCCCAGGGTAGATGAGTTCTGAGAGGAAACACCTAACCACAACAAACATAGTAAGGTATTAATATCCTCTAGTTATTTGTTTAATCATAATACTTGTCATGTCCGTATAAAAAAGCCAGCATGGTTGGATGAGATTAATGTATTTTTAAGTGTTCTATATTTAATGTTAGCTCTCTTTTTTTTTAATACATAGGAAATGCATATAATTTCTTGTATTGCGGTTTAAGAAGAACCAAAAGGATACAGTTCTCTTCCGTGATCTTGCACTTAGTTGCAAGCTAATATGCTCCTTTTTCTTCCCCCAGCTGATGACCGATGTGATGTTATTGTTCCTTGTAACTCTTCACAGTCATCATTTCACATGCTTCATCCAGGTTTATACGTGGTAATTTTTTTAATTGTAACGTTAAAAAAGGATTCTAAGTTGCCAGCATTTTGGCCTAATTGAGATTCGGAATATTATGGGCCCACCAAATCAGAATCAGATGAATTATATCTTACTAGATCGACGGACGGATTTCAAATAAAATAGATTAATCAGAAATAGTAAGAATGGATTAACCTATCTCCCTGGCATTGCCTTCAAGGAGAGCCCAAAAACTTCAGCAACCAAAGATTTTACATCAGTTCTCCTCTAAAAGGGTCAAAGGTCAGAAAAAAGAAGCACTTCCCTCTCAATATTCCCTGCTGTCAAATACAATAGCGTGTATTTATGGTGAAGAGGAGATCTTCCAGGAGGAGACTAAACCCAAAGTTAAGGGGGTGTTGGAAGAATCGGAATTCACCAAAAAGGAAATGAGCTTTTGGTTCACCCAGCAGCATTGTCCTAAGATTTACAGTAGATTGTTCCATCTCCCGGAAAACTTGACTGAAAGAAATCCTCAATTATATCGTCTTTGTTTTATTTGTTTTATGTCTGCATTTTTCGTGCTTTCCCAGTTTCTTGCTATCTATGAGTCAATCTTCTACCTGAATCCCTCTAGGAACGAAGTGTTAATATGGGGACTAAATCCAAAAATTACACAAGCTGATCCCACTTTTAACCTTTATTGTTTTTCCGCCTCATTTTGTAGAAATGGCTGAGCAATCATACACAGTTGCGTCCGACAGTGAAACATCATATGGTGACAAGCCATTTCCTTTCCCGGACATTGCCCTTGGAATCGACATTGGGACCTCCCAGTGCAGCGTTGCCATATGGAACGGGTCATATGTGGAACTTCTCACTAATACTAGAAACCAGAAACATCTGAGGTCTTATGTGTTGTTCAAGGACGAGCTCCCCACTGGAGGAGTGAGTGAAGAACTTGGGCACGACGAAGAAGAAATATTCTCAGGAAGCGCCATTTTTAACATGAAGCGCTTGATAGGAAGGGTGGATACAGACCCGGTGGTGCACGCAAGTAAGACCCTTCCGTTCCTCGTGCAGACGCTGGACATTGGCGTCCGACCTTTCATCGCAGCTCTGGTAAATAATGTCTGGAGATCGACGACGCCCGAGGAGGTTCTCGCTATCTTTCTTGTGGAGCTCAAGGCCATGGCTGAGGTCCAGCTGAAACGCCCGGTGAGAAATGTCGTGCTCACGATTCCCGTCGCCTTCAGTCGGTTTCAGCAGACCAGGATTGAGCGAGCTTGTGCCATGGCGGGCCTTCGCATTCTCAGGCTGATGCCGGAGCCCACAGCCGTCGCCCTTCTCTACGCACAGCAGCAGCAGCATGCCGTCCAAGAGAACATGGGAAGCGGCTGTGAGAAGGTTGCTCTTATATTCAACATGGGCGCGGGGTACACCGACGTCGCCGTAACGGCCACCGCCGGAGGCGTCTCACAGATCAAAGCAATCGCGGGATGCTCAATGGGCGGAGAAGACATACTCCAGAATGCGATGCGCCATCTCCTACCGGACTTCGAGAGTCTCTGCTCAAATCACAGCTTAGACGCGATCAAGGACATGGGTCTGCTTCGAATAGCCGCCCAAGACGCAATCCACAAGCTGTCCACGGAGTCGAGCGTCTCCGTCGACGTGAGCCAGGGGAGCGAGTCGAAGCTATCCCGCACTCTGGATCGAGCGCAGTTGGAGGAGATCAACAAGAGCATCTTCGAGAGATGCGAGAGCCTGGTAAGGCAGTGCCTGGCCGACGCAAAGCTGGAAGCCGACGACGTAAACGACGTCATACTCGTGGGAGGCTGCACGAAGATGCCCAAGATCAGAAGCTTGGTTCTGGGCCTGTGCGGGAAGCAGAGCCACTACGAGGGGAGGATGAACCCCCTGGAAGCAGCAGTATGCGGCGCCGCTCTGGAGGGGGCCGTCGCCTCCGGAGTCGGCGACCCGTCAGGGAGCCTGGACCTGCTGACCATACAGGCCACTCCCCTCAGCTTAGGAGTCCGCGCCGACGGAGAGAGCTTCATCCCGATCATTCACAGGAACACGGCCGTCCCGGCAAGGAAAGACCTGCTCTTCACGACGGCCCACGACAATCAGACGGAGGCCCTGGTCGTCGTCTACGAGGGCGAGGGCAAGGCCGTGGGGGAGAACCACCTCCTGGGCTACTTCAAGGTCACGGGGATTCCTCCTGGGCCGAGGGGCTCCGCCGAGATCAGTGTGTGCATGGACGTGGACGCCTCCAATGTGCTGAGGGTCTTGGCCGGGGTGATCTCCCCCGCGACTCAGCTCCCGGCGGCACCGCTCATCGAGGTGAGGATGCCGACGCTCGACGACGGGCACGGGTGGTGCGCCCAGGCGCTGGAGAAGATGTACGGCTCGAGCATGGACTTGTGCACGGCGGCGAAGCGCCTCCACCGGTGAGCCCCGCTTCCCCGCTCTCTCTTCCTTCTCTCTCTATAGTGCATGGATGAGTCGTTCCACTCTCTTCATCCCTCTGCTGGCTGTCTTCGCCTTTAGTCGTTCTCTTTCTTCCCCAGTCTATGAGCAGAGTGGCTCTGTAGCCGTGTATCTTCCGGACGAAGAAATCTTGGCCGTGTCTTGCGTCTGTCTTGGTCTTACAAAAAGTCCAGAGAGAGAGAGAGAGAGGACGGCCAGGAGGAGGGACCATCTCTCTCTCTCTCTCTCTCTCTCTCTCTCTCTCGCTATATACACTCTCCCGGAGCCGCCTCCAAAAATGGCCGGTATTGCGCAAGCCCTCCCGGTCGCGTGGCCGGTCTCAGTCCTCCTCAACAGTTGCGCGCGTCTTTATCGGCTTAAGCTTGATGCCCAGACCCTCGGGCGAGAGAAGCTCGGGCGGGATGTACGCCGCCGGCGGTGAGGCGCGGCGCGAATTCCGGCCGCCGTGCCTCGCTGCAGAGGCGGCTCGCCGGACGAACCCGAAGCTCCCCAGGAAAATCTCGAGCGGCACGAGCATCGCGTCGGGCTGTTCCTCGGTCACCAGCGAGCCGCAGGCGTGAATCTGATCCACAGAGCAGCAAGAAGACGAGTCAGCCACCTTCCCTGCTTTCTCGAAATCATGACCAAGTTTCTCCGATAAGGAAAGGACAGAAGAGAATAACTATTACAATTATTCGCCACGCCATCTCTTTCTCTTCTGTGCTTTTTCTCTTTCACTCAGTCAAATTATTGTAATTACCTGTTCATGTCCATCATTGCATTGCACGCCGGCAAGAAAAAGATAGAAACGGTTGATTAAAAGAGGGAGATCGTGGGCAGACGACCATTTAATAATAATAATAATAATGGATTATGATCTCATTTGACCCAGGTACCGATTCCTAAAATAAATAAAAAATATTCCAGTTCATTCGGCTACCCCCACTGGGTGAGGGACCATCCCTGATCGTCCTTCCACTCACACGCCCAGTGCCCCTCGCCCTGTTGGACGCATTATTTTGAGCCCGATTTAGGCCCACCGTGGTCCAGCATAATCAGATTGTCCGATCCTTCGCCAGACTCAAAAATTAGGAAAAATGATGAACACGAGGGAACAAGAGGATGACGAATAAAACGAAATGCTGGGCTTAACGAGCATGCGGGGGAGGGGGGCCCATTTTGGCGATCAAAATGAGGCTGAGGAAAAAAAAAAAAATTACCTCTATTAGATCTGTGCTTGCACAGCCCATCCTGTTCATGTGGCGAGCCTCGGAGTAAAAGGGGCTCCTTTCGCCCACAAAAATGAGGGTCTTGCATGGCAGTTCTTCCAGGTTCTCTGTGAGGTCACGTCTCCTATTTGTCATCATCATCAAACGAACAATTAGAGGATCGAATCCGTGCCCGGGAATCGATCTGTCATTACCGAGGATTTAGATCGATTATGAAAATATTGATAGTAGATTTCCTTCCTTTTTAATCTACCCCTACCATGGCAGCCCCTGGCAGATGGTTCTGTGCAAGAGCTGATGAGAAGGATGGAAGAAAAGAAAGCAAGACGGCAGATTTTGCTCATAAAATTCTATTTGATGAAGTTTCATATCACTATCCCTTTTAACTTTTCTATGCAATCATTTCGGTATAGTTCCTGTTCCCGAATCAAAAAACACTGGGAAGATGTATAAATATATCAGAATTATTAATTAATTGAGACACCACCAGTTCAGCGGTTTGCACTCCAAACTTCCCCAGAAAAAAAAGGTGAGTGGCGACGATGAACAGTAATAATCTCTTGAGATGATTATCTGTAAAAACGGCCTCCTGATAATATTATTGTTGAGATAAGAACAAAGTCGGGGAAGCGTTTATACTCACTTATTTATTGCAATTAGAAATCGTATGACGTTTGAGCTCTGCCGATCATCAAGCAGCTGTGATATTTTGGAAAAGAAATTCAGGCTAAAAATACGACAAGTAGAAGGATAACCGTTCGGAAATTGTGTTCTTCTGAAAGCATCATACCCTTCGGCACGCCTCCAAAGCGTCAGATTTCGCCCCTTCGGTCCCGCATCGAACCTCCTGAGAAGATCGATTAAACCAGGAGAAAATATGCCCTAATAGGAAATAAAAGCCACCCAGAGTCTTCTCGATGCCACACCTCACTGAAGAATCTGAGGAGGAGTAGCTCCTTGAACACCCCACAGATGCCATGGAAATAGAGCAAGGTCAGCAGCACCTGGAGATGGGCACCTAGAATTATTTTGAGCAAGCTGACCTAGAATTATTCTGGATGACGAACCTTATTATAGAACCACTCGGTCCAAGATGGCGCCCGACACAGAGGGGAGACGAGAATCAGGGCCACAGCTCGTTCCCTGTACTTCATCTACAAAAAAAAATTGTTTCTGATTCTGTCTCTAAGAGCGAGAGAGAGAGAGAGAGAGAGAGAGGAGATGAGAGGCCACGAGTCTGAGTTTTGTCACATACAGCGAAGAGCGTGAGGATGTAAGCACCGGCAAGGACACCCAAGCAGATGACCTTCTTCACCCTGAGAGAGGAGCATGCGTTGGCGAGTGCCAGTGAGATTTAGGTGGCTCACGATGAGAATTATTGTGCGTCAAAGCAAACAAAAAAAACTCAGCCGACGATAAAATCTGGACTGAAACAGCAGCTCAGACACGCCATTGACCCATACTCGAAGAAATCGAGCACTTCGGCAACCTGGTCCGCAAGGTCATCCATGCTGAGGAAGGGCGCATCGTCGGGGATGGCGGCGGCTCCCAGCTGCGAGAATTTCCCAAGAAGGTCATGTAGGGGAATGGGAGGAACCGGGACTTGAGTCGTCACCGAGCGTCGGACTGCCGACCTCATGCCCGGGCGCGTTGATGTGGTAAATGCAAAAATTCTGGAGGAGGAGGGAGTCTGCGCCGGGGCAGAACAGCAACCCTTGGAAGCAGGACATATCTGAAACACAGCAAGAGAAAGAGAGCAAGAGAGGGAATCACATCCAGGAGGGAAATGCTACAGTCGGGCCTTTATCCAGCCCGAAATAAAGCCGGAAAGAAGAACCAGGGGGAGGAGACGATGGTGTGATGAGTTCGTGAGGAGGACAAGGAATCAATTCTTGAGAACTTTCCAATTGGTTGCATAAAGAAGACGAGACTTCAAGAACCCGGACAAAAAACACGGGATGAAGGGGATGGAATGCCTGAAAATTTCTCGTTCGACGCCCCCGGGCGACCCACAATTGGGTCATCGGTGCTAAAGAAACACAGCACTTTGTAGCTATGAGACTTGGGCACAAGAACTAGTTTCCCCGAAAGGGGTCGGGAGACGAAAAAGACGAGGAAAACGATCGGAAGAGAAAGGGAAAGATCGCCCAAAAGGACGAGACGCACAGTTAAGAGCGACGTCCGGATAAGTGATCAAGGCCGGCCTCTCTTGATCTCCGCAGACGGACACCAGAACCGGCCCTGTACTCGTCTCCACCACGAACTCCTGCACATTGAAACCAAACGGGCAATCCGACCTGCGGAAAGAAACTCCGGACGGAGGTAAAAGAACACAATTACAGAAACTGGAGAACAAGAGCTAGACGGAAAGACCCAACAGACCTGGCTGCCGAAGGGTATCATCTCCATGTCGATGGACACCGAGTCGCCCGGCTCGCCCATGGCTTCCCCCCCCCCCCCCCTTTCCTTCCTTCCTGTTGCTCTCTCCTCTTCGCTGCCACAGTCCCTCCTCCTTTTTCCCTCTCTCTCTCTTCGCGAGGAGTGGGGAAGGCAGAGAATTACGCATGTGTGAGGGAGGGTGAAGGGCGGACTCCGGTGCCTCGCCCACCCGCGGATGGTGGTAGGTTACCGTTAGGCTACCCGGATCAAACGGTCGACTGCGGGCCGTACGGACGGCGACTCGCAGCGTTTTTCTCGAACGTTGCCGGCGCGCATGATTTTAAATTTACGAAAAACCCCCATTCTCTTCCTGATTTGCGATCAATGTCAGTTCACACGTGCCAATGGGCTTCTAAAGCAAAAATGGGCTTCTAAAGGCCCAAATATGCCCACCGTGAAGACACAGCCTGGCCCATTTTTCAATCCCCGACTCGTTCACCCCGCTCCGAGTTACCTGACCTCGACTCGGAGCTTCCGTCGTCGTCAACCTCGGGTTTGGGCAACGGCGACTGGTAACGACTACACGTATGTAGCAGGTTGCAGAATCGCCGAGCGCGGGACTGCCGTGTGGATCCTGTCGAGTCTCCCACGGGGGGCTCTGTCTGCTTCCCCGAACGAAGGAACGGGACACTACCCTCACGGCGCGGCGCCGCCCGTGAGTGAGCCACCGGGCCCATCCTGCTTGGGGTGGCATATCGGTGCCCCTATTCTCTCCAGAGGGGGATTTACCTCCGAGAGCCTGATATTTCTCCTCCATTTCCGGCTTTCCGGTGGAGTACTGTTGGATCCGTGTGGAGGTGGGGCACCCGCCATTGTGCGCCGCGAGAGGCCAGGCGACGTAGGGCCCCCGCCGGACACCGATGCCGATGGGGCAGCTGCCAAGAGAGAGAGAGAGAGATGGCTCTTCGGTCCCTGATTCGGGTGGGGGGCCAGCTGCTTCAGGAATTTCGGTAAACATACACCGGGCCGAAACAAGATGGGACGCGTCGGAAGCAACCATCCGCTCCGGTGACGGTAAACTCCCATCGGTTTTGACCGAAATCTGAACGTCCATCTCTACTCCACAGAGAGAGAGAGAGAGAGAGAGAGTTTGATCCTTTTATATGCCGTCTGTGTTCGGAATTCATGGAGGAACAGCAGCGGGCGCTCCGTGGAAGGCAGACCTCCGGGGCGAGGGCGATCATCGATGCGGGGGATTAAAATACGTTCGGTGGGGTCGATCGCGTCTCTCCCATCGTAATTGTAGATAAAATGTATGGCTCTCCGACGGCACGGTACGCCTTCTATGATCTGCATATAAAATCTCTCGGAGGATAAGCTCGGCTGCAGGTATCCCTCCCGTCTGACTCCGTCCTCCTCCGTGGAACAAGTCCATCACAGTCTCCCCATCAAAGGTCCCTCCTTTAGAGAGAGAGAGAGAGAGAGAGGGCCCCCCCGAGGATAAGCTCCGTGCTCATCTCGAACAGCTCCTCGTTGTCCCACCTCCCACGTTTCCGCCCCCAACAAAGAAGATTAAATGCCCACAGAACCATGGATAATGCCACGAGAGAGAGAGAGAGAGAGGGGGCGAGAGGGCGAGAGGGCGAGAGGGAGCTCTGTTTTACGTGGCATTATTGCACCACCGAAGCCGGGGGGTGGCCGGGCATTTGGACGGGAATTGGCGTCCTTTCGGGGTATTCAAGCCGGGGGAGGCGACGAAAGGTCGACGTTCCTTCTGCAATGAAGGTGGCGAGGCCATTCCAACCATCGTCGGCCTCGCCCACCTTCCAACTCCCCGTCGCTTTCCTTCGTTTAATCCTGCGAACTCCGCCCTCCCCTCCCCGTATCGGCGTTTTTCACACACCCACCGGCGCCACGTCTCCCCTCCCTGACCACACTCGAACTGGAGCAAGAGAGCGAGAGAGGGATAGAGAAAGGAAGATAGAGAGAGAGAGTCACGTTGCTCTCACCCAAAGCAGCCGCTCCGCAGGAGAGAAGTCGGAGCCGGTTTGGGGGGGGGGGGGGGGCGCTTAGGGCCGCCGGCGTGGCTTCTAGCAAATTATTGCAGATCTCAGACGTTGGAGGGATGAAAGGAATCGAGGTGGTGGTCATTTGTCAACAATGAAGGCGGAAGGCCGAGAAAGGGTACCCACTTGAGAGAATTATCGAGGAAATTATTTCGGAAGAGCCCAGCTTACTTCACTCCATGCCGATCAATAATTTTTCAAGCCCAAAGCTAGAACTCGGACTTGGGGTCAAACCGTCTCAAAATAAATACACCCATTTTTTTTAAGTATGTAAAATCTTGCCACGATATCGGGTAAAAATAATATCTTGACAAATCTCGAGAAATTTCCCGACCATACAATTTTTTATTGTCCGTTAATTGTTCCAGCTGTGGCTAAGAGCGGCGGCCGCCAAACGGAGATTTGACGGTGATGGTGGAGATCAGCAACTGTCGATCGAGTCAACGTCCCAAATTGAATGGGAACGGTTGAAATCCCCAGCCGGAGAGGGTCGAGAATAACGGATTCTACGGCGTTGATATTGACCGTGTCCAGATCAAACCGCAACTGGTCGTTAACTCTAGGTCAAGTCAAAACCCTTACGCTACCATAGTCAATGCCCATTTTTCATGGTCAAATGGTCAAAGCTACGCCGTCACAAACTCAACAGATCCCACCCAACCCTCCCGTCTTCACACATGCCTAACTCGGCACCTAGATTTATTTACCTTCAAATGAATGCCACCTGGACCTGGGGGCGCGCCCACGAGTGGAATGCAAGCCATCTACGCATATCCCTGTCAACGGTTGAAAAATCTCGCGGAAATATACATAAATTATTATAGATGACGTCCCCTAAATAAACACACAAGAAATAATCTGCATTGTCGTCCCGAAATTCCAGAAAAAAAGGATATTTTTCTCCCAGTGGAGTTACTTTTACTCCTCCCCCTCTTACCAACCACCCATTTTATTAAACGCACGCGGGGTAGGGGGGTTGGGGAGAGGTAGCGGGATTGGGAGCGCAGTCGAGAATGTCCGAGGCAGGAGTGAGAATAACATAGTCTCTGTCAGTTCGTCGTCTTCGATTGCTGGCCGGTTCCGTGGGGGCGGCACTGTGATGAGAACCAGGTGGCCGTCCCGTGGGCAGCGGGGGACCTCGGCCCGGGTGGGTTGAACTGCCGGGGGGGGTTTGACTGGGCAAAAAGAGTAGTGGGGTTGGGGAGCTCCGACGACTTTTTGGAGGAGGAAGGAGCAGGTCAGCCTGCCTAAAGCCGGCGCCACACAGCGGAGGGGGAAACGGCGGCGGGGGGGGGGGGGGGTGGGGGAAGACGGGGAGAAGGAGAGGGTGGGGCTTCCTCGATTTCTTCCGACTCGGTGCGACCTCGTGGTGACGCAGGCGACCGGGCCCAATTTCGATCGGAAGAAACGGTCGCTCTCCCGCACCGGCGGGTTTCTTTCTTCTTTTCTGCGGCTCCTGCAACGTATCCATGGCGTGCGGGGAGGAGGGGTGAGGGGGGGCTGTGTGTGGAATGTGGCGACAGTTCGTGCTCCGAACACGGCAGTCGAGTCTGTTGGAGTCTTTTGGGGTTAAAAGCTGTCACTGTAGGTGGTTCCTCGTCTCACACAGGTGGGGGGTTTCATGTCCGGTAAAAGAAAAAGCCTGGTTTCATGTTTCAGCGACAAGTAGATGTAATATATTTCCACAGAGAGAGAGAGAGAGAGAGAGAGAGAGATGCCTCCTCCGCCTTCTCCCTCTTGAACCCCCTTTCTATCTCCTCATCTCCTCTTCATACATCACACCGCCCACCTCTTCTCTCTCTCGCTCTCTCTCCCTCTCTCTATCTGTCTGGAAGGGGCAGGAGGGATTGGGGTTATTATGGTGGCTGTGGGTTTCCTGTGGCTGCGACCTCCCCGCTCCCTCTGAGCCAGAGTGGAGCGACCGCCCGTTTTGTCTACCTTGAAGGAAACCCCCGTTCGCTTCCCTTTTATTTCTTTTTCCTTTCCTTCTTTTAGTGCTCTCTAGCGCTCCCCCGACCTTGTCTCTGCCCGTGAGGAGGGCGGCGGCCTCCTGCTCTCCCCCCCTCCTCCCTCGTCCCAGCCAGGCCCTTCCTGTCGCGGCGCCCTTTCGACGGCCAGAAGGGGAAGAAGACCGTCCGTCCTCACGCCGTGCCCATGGCCTTGCTGTGGAGAAATTGGGGCAGCTCTTCTTCCCGGGCCTGGGTTTGAAGCTCCCGTCGCCCCTCGATGCAGTGAGAGGAAAGGCAGCGTGCCTCCCGTCTCCCTCCCCCGCCGCTTGCAATCCGCTGGAGATTTGTTTCTTCTCGCTTTCATTTTCTGTATAGTTTCTTCTTCCTGTCAGTCTCGTCGCCGCCCGACAGAGGATTTGGATTTCTCTCCGAGCGTCATCGTTCGACTTTTTTTGCGGCGTCGTTGTGTTCATGGAAGTCGGGAGATCCTGATCCCGCCAGGAATTCAGCGGTCTGGTTCGCCGTCGGGGAAGTGCTCGCTGAGGATCCGCCGTCGAAGCTCCGGCGTCGAGGATGAGGGATTTCCCTTCCTGTTTTGGGGAAAATGGAGTCCAGGTCGCGGATTCCTCTTCCGCCGCCGGGAAGAACGCCCAGAATCTGGTGGCCTGCGTCTACCAGACCCGGCTCTCCGGCCGATCATGCGCGATCACCATCACATGGAGCAAGAATCTGATGGGCCAAGGCTTCAGCATTGGCATCGACGACTCTGCCAGTCGCAGCCTCTGCAAGGTGGACATCCGGCCATGGCTATTCTCCAAGAGGAAGGGCTCCCGGAGCGTGGAGGTCGACAGCAGCAAGGTGGACATCTTCTGGGACCTCACGGCCGCCAAGTTCGGATCTGGGCCCGAGCCGCTGGGGGGTTTCTACGTGGCCGTCCTCTTCAACATGGAGATGGTCCTCCTGCTCGGCGATCTGAGCAGAGAAGCCTACCGGAAGACGAATGCGACCCCGCCACCGTCGGCCGCCGTCTGCGTCGCCAAGAAGGAGCACCTCTTCGGGAAGAAGGTCTACTGTACCAAGGCCCAATTCTGCGGCAGCGGGCAGGTCCACGACGTCGTCATAGAGTGCGAAACCCTAGGCCCCAAGGACCCCTCCCTGGAGATCCACATCGACAGGAAGAGGGTGATGCAGGTGAAGAGGCTCGCCTGGAAGTTCAGGGGAAACCAGACCATCCTCGTCGACGGGCTCCCCGTGGAGGTCCTCTGGGACGTCCACAGCTGGCTCTTCGGGCCCCCCGTGGCGAACGCCGTCTTCATGTTCCAGACCTCCCTCTCCGCCGAGAAGCTCCCCTGGTCCTGCTCGCCGGCCTTCAGAGAATCCCATCTACAGGGTCTCGGCTTTTCCCTGATCCTGTACGCTTGGAAGAACGAATAGCTGTTCATTCCTACGCCATGACCGAGTATTCTTTTCCCCTTCCTTCTCCTTCAATCTCGAGCACTGACAGAACGCCTCCACTGGACGGTCTCTTCTAGGGTTGGGCTCGAGACCTTCATCCGCTCCCCCCCACCCCTCGCCATGTTCATCGGGCCAGGAACACAGGTCCTGCCCGCCGCCCTTTCTCCATGCGTGGATCCTCGTGATCGTTTTCAGCTCCATGATGTATATTTCTATGATTGAGATGGCTTCGTTCCTTGATTTGAGGCCTGGAATCCCCATCACGGTGGTGCTCTCCTCTGACTCTCTCGCCATGCTCCAGTCGGCGGAGGCGCACCTTGAGAAGGTCAATTGCTGCCTTCGTTTTCGTTTCATTTGGCTCGTGCGAACCCCGAAGACCAGAGCCACGCCGTAGCGTGTAATCTATATACTACGGGGCATCTGCCATGAGGTTCAACGTTGACTTAGTGCTGCCATTACCCACCCCCCGCTGTAGCATTCGTTGACTTGGTGCCTCTGACCTTTATCTTATTATATCGTCTTCAAACCCCAGAAGTTGGGGTAGCGTCAGATGCGAATCGGCGCCCTGTGCGACACATACGGCGAGTTCGGCGATCACCATGGGCTGCTCTTGAAGCAGAGAGGTGCACGTGTAGTAGATGAGAACTAGCTGGTCGTTGACCACAGTCACTTATTTTCACTTAAGATTTCTATACGGTAGACATTCGGTTTTTCTTCTCGGCGATCACTGCCATCAACTCCGTCAGGATCTCTGGTGGCTGAATCGGCGGCGCTGCCGGATCATCTGCGGGGAGACGACAGAGATGAGCCCGCCGAGGGGCGGGCGCATCTTGGCCCTGTACGCAATCTCGTCGTAAGGGCGGCGGTAAAACTTGAGGAACGGCAGGAAGGAGTCCCGTCCCTCGGGCCGCTGGTGGTGGTGGCGGGTGTCTCTCTTCACCCCGAAGAATCTCGCCGCCGGCGACTGCAGGAACGACGGCAGAGGTGTCCTCGGCGGGGGCGCCCGTGCCGACGACGGCGTTGGGGGCACGCTCCTGGCAGTGACGACGCAGCGGCGCTGCGGCGTGGAAGCAGACCTGGCGCCGGGGGAGGCGAAGGAGAAGGAGCGGGCGCTGAGCGGGGAGGCCCCGACCAGGGAGGGGCTGGCGGCGGCAGGCTCCGTGCGAGTGAGATACCAGGGCTTGAGGGAGTCTATGTGGGAGACGGTGAAGGAGAAGCGCGAGGACATTGACCCGCCACCGCCTAACCTGGAGGAAGCCCTGGAGATGGTTGCGGGGTCGAAGCGGAGGGAGGAGATCCGAGGGCTGTTGACGGCGGCGAAGGCGAAGGGTGGCTGCTCCTCCACGGAGTCCTCGAGGCCGACGGCGGAGACCACGGCCGTCGATGCCCACAGGTCAACGAACGGGCGGGCGCCCTGTCAGGGAGACGAGTCAGCTGAGGGCCCTCTCTGTTGCTGCTGAGAAAAGCGGGGCCGAGAGGGGACTTACCTTCCAGAGGTAGGGGAAGACGGAAGGTGGGTCGACGACGAAGGCCCTGTGGAGGCGGCCTGGGTAGTACTCGGAGATTATCTTCAGTGTCCCCATGAACAGGTTGAGGGAGGCCGACGCCGATCTGAAACCCCCTGCCACCATTGAATGTTACCCTATCTTCGAATCAGATCGCCAAAGCACAGTGAACAATAAATAATCCATAAATCCAAAACTGTTCCTGTCCCCCCGCCCCTTCCCGCCCTGCGGACTGGTTCAAACACCTCGAGGTCCTCCCATGGTGGTGCGCCTGAGTCAATAGGATAATATTTTCCTAACCAGTCCTACATGCCACACTCAGTCTGACTGCTGTGAGCTCCCCACAGAGGGAGTCGGCCATCTTCTTTCTACCTCCCCCACCGAGGCCCAGTTCTCCGCCCTCGCCGGTGCAGTGCGGAAGACGACGAGATTCACATAGCGACAGCGGGGAGGGTAATCTCGTCAGAAACCGAGTAGGACTCTCCGATACTCCGCGGCCGTTGCGGCGGCTTTGGCAAAGATTCGGGCGGCGGGCAGACAAGGGTCGGTAACGCTCCCCGGGAAAGATGACTACAGCCGCCGGCGACGCTAGTCTAGGTGATTTTGCAGGCGACAGATAAGACGGCGGCGAAATGATGGCGGCGGGACAGAGGAGCTCACTGGCGTCGAAGAGGAGCACGAACTGGTCCGCCAGCTTGGACATGGACGAGATGGCCACTTCCATGGTGAACACCAGCAGCCGTGTGCACCTGCAGCGCGACTCGTTTCAGTGCCCTGGAAGAAATTAAAGAAGATTGCAGGGGAGGGTGAAGGAGTAGAGTTCAGCCCGGCCATACGATTTCTGAGAATGGAGCTTGAGATACTCCTGCTTTAACCGGAAAACCTGGAGGAAAAGGAAGATGTTACGGATCTACGATGACCCGAGGAAGAGGCTGCGGAATGAGTTCGTAGCTCCTCGCTGTGATCTCACCATTACGGGCCGTCCCTCATCATCCTGACCGGCCAGATAAGCGGCGCCTTCCGCCAGCTCCGTCGAGAACTCGTCCGCCATCAGATGGTCTGCTCAGTTAGAGAAAATAATCGAAAGCATGAGAAGCGTGATCTCTGCCATCTCATCTCCTCCGCATTCAGTGTTCTTCCAGGGAGAGAAAACAGCAGACTAACAGGAGAAGGGAACCAAGATCCTAAGCCCTAAACAAGTTTCAGAAAATGGCGGGGGTGCATGTGGAATAGGAAGATGAACGAACCAATGCCGACCGCATCCCTCCAAGCGAGGCACGCCCTCAATTGCTTCGCCGCCTTCTTCACGCTGTCACCCTTCGCCCTTAGGAACCTCTCCACGCACTCGTCGGTGCAGAACTTCTCCTGCGAGGCCTCGCAGAAGACACGATCGCCACGGGATCAGGAAGACGAAGAACCAACCCAGGTGAGGGAATGGCCGGAAACGAGGAGGTCTGACGACTGGAGAACATCTCACCTGCTTCACAGTGAGCTGCGTCTGCTCCCTGAGGATCCTCAGCACCTCCTCCACCCGCTTTCTACCTCCAGGTTCCGCCTTCCCCATCGCCCCCTCTTCAGACCTTGGCGGCCGGAAGAAGCCCTTTCGAACTCCACCACTCACCAGCCCCGCATTCGTGGGGGGCCTCGGATCTCCCCACAGCCGAAGACTTCAGAAAAACCAGCGGAGAAAGGACGAGTGGGGAAGGGGAAGACAGAAGGAGAGAGAGTCCCTGAGAGGGCGGGACGACGTTTAAAGACGACGGCTGACGATCCCGTTATTGGGCCGGATCCCGAAGGTCCTCTCTCTCTCTCTCTCTCTCACATCGGCCCGTTTCGTCCTCAGTAATGGACGGACAGGATCTCGTAGATTGACGGCATTGAGTTCAGTACAAATCGGGGTCTGACTGTCGGGGTCCAGACAGCGATGAGCTGGTCGGCTCCTGCTGTCCTCACCCCGACCAACGTGATCTCCTCAACTCGCCGGCGCATCCCCCGCGCCGCCGTGCCGTGGCCGTGATGCCGTTAGCTCACCGGCGGGAGCTTCTGCCGGGAAGGACGGCGACGGGGCTGCTCCGGCAACCCGTCGGTTGTTCTGTATCCGCCGTGCCGTCGCCGGTGACGGCACTCTTCTCTGCCGCCGGCGCCGGAGCAGACAACCCCTCCGTCGCCTGGTTTTGAGAGAGAGAGAGAGGGAGGGAGACACAGAGAGAGAGAGAGAGAGAGAGAGAGAGAGAGAGAGAGAGAGAGGGGGGGGGGGGGCGTGTCGCCGGCAGGACTTGCAGTTCCAGGTTCCCAGGGCCAGAATGCTACCACCACGCGGAAGAGGGAGATGTAGCACAGATTCCGAAGGGAGGCCACGGCAGGGCGGGGGAGCTCTCAGGAGCCACTCGCCGTGTCCCGTCCGTCGTGTTATATCCGACGACTTGGTTGATAGTGGGCGTTGCGATCTGCTTGTAGGGATCTGACGACGGTGGAGATTCCCCCCTCCCATCCCGTCGTCATCTCCGTCTCAGAAACTGAGGAAATTATTTAACCGGAGGTTGCGCCGGTGGAGGAGCCTTTCGGTAGGGTCGGCTTCTTCCTCCGCCGGCAGCCCATCACGGATATTTGAAAATTCGGAACCCACCCAATCGACTCCTCCGCCGGCCGAGCCAATCCCGCCATCCGGCAGCAGCATCATATCATCCTGGTGGCCGCTCGTTCCCCTGACGAAGAAGCCCTGCCCTTCAGGAGCACGCGCGCCGTCGTAGAGGAAGAAGACGGCTTGCAGCTATGATGACGGCGACAGGTCGCGGGAGGAGGACGTCCGCAGGTGACGACGCGGGGCGACTGACCTCGAGCGGCGGAGCCCGGAGGGGAGCAGGACGAGGAGACGAGCACTTCCCGGTGGCAGACGAACTCCCACAGTCCATTATTTATCCTAGGAGCTATAATCAGCATAAAATAGGCATCTCCGGGGACGCACGGCTAAGATTTTGTCAGCTGACCAGCACAGGATGCACCTCATCATTCGTCGACATTTTTTATTAAATAATGAATTGTCCTGCCGTGTTCACGGGAGCTGAAGCACTTCAAGATTATCAAATCTCTCAAGAGTGTGGTGAGGACGGCAGTCACTCGATTATGTGAGAAAAGACCAGCAGAATCCGCCACCCTTCTCTCTCTCTCTTCTCTCTCTCTCTCTCTCTCTCTCTCTCTCTCTCTCTCTCTCTCTCTCTCTCTCTCTCTCTCTCTCTAAAATAGAATATGAAGAAAAGGGCTGGGGCTGGGCTTCATAAGGCGACGGCCCAGAGTCCATCTTCAGGCTCTTTCTTGGGGGTGGTGGGGTTCATACGACAGCAGGCGATATCTTCTGATTGAAATGCCTACCCTGTTGAGGACTCATATCTTGGGCTGAAATCCTGCAGCCGTATCCGCCACGAAATGAGCCCAAGCTCTCTATTTTTCCGAATGGCTCGCGTAAGCACGGGCTATGCAGATATGAAATCCTTTTCCGGGTCTGGAAACTATAGAGAACACTCCGATTTTAGTCGGCATACATTCGAAGGTTGGTAGGAAGCCATATTTGTTTCTATATATTTTTTCTGCTGTTATGGGAAGAATTACACGCCCGAGTTTGGTTTGGTCCGATCCCATTTTTGGTCAACAAAGTCGTCGTTGAATCGAATCTTTGATTCCTTCGAACTTATTCCCATGCAAAGGCTCTCTACAAGGTCCCTCTGGAACTCTGTTAGCTGTTCTGCGCGCATAAAAAGAGAGATTGTGAGCGGTATTAATTCGACCAAAGTTTTCCCATTTACAAGATATCGGATTATTTCCAGATAATATTGAGATTTAGTAGGAACAACTTATCTGATTTAACAAGGCTAATAGCTGTTATAGTATCTCTCTCTCTCTATCTCTCATGCACAAATGCACAAATGCACGTTTTATTTTCTTAGATAAGAAGTCGTATGTCGATGGGTATTTATTTGTAGACATATTAAAATTAAGAATTCCACTCTTTGAACGTGAATGACCCACTAAAACGACGGTGCAACTGCACTGAAGCCCCTTGCAAACCCTGCTGAGGTGTGATTCTGCCGTGGCGTCGGGGAGGGGGACGGCGCAGATTTGACGAGATTGTGTGGGGTGGGGGGCGGCTGTTGACTTAATACCCAAAATTGTGACACGGTCTCCTTCTTCTACACACGTGCACGAGAGAGAGAGAGAGAGAGAGAGAGACTTGAGGCCCGAAGGTAAAAAAAAGAGCTTTTTTTCATTATATAGACCGAGACGGGTAGAGATGAATAGATTTATGAGGGAGAAAGAGAGAGATAGACGCTTGAGTGGCAAGGCTGAAGTGCGAAGTAAGAGGACGGAGAGAGAAAAGAGAGAGAGCGAGAGAGAGAAGCGACGAGGCTTGTCACACAAGAGTGGGGACGGATAGTGACAAGTTACCGAGAGTGTTAAAAGCAGGATTGATCTGCAAGGGAGAGAGACGGGGAATAGCGGGCGACTTCACCCGAACCCAAGCAAGTCGACGGTTCCTTCTCTCCTCACCCATCTTATTTTCCTTCCCCACCTCTCTCTCTATCACCCAGCGGGGGGGAACCTTGAGACCCACCGCCGCCCTTGTCTGCTCCGCCGCGGATGGGGT
This sequence comes from Spirodela polyrhiza, assembly GCA_024713555.1. Lineage (NCBI taxonomy): Eukaryota > Viridiplantae > Streptophyta > Magnoliopsida > Alismatales > Araceae > Spirodela > Spirodela polyrhiza. Next base: position 3,629,683 of record CM046532.1, read on the forward strand.
GGCTCCAGTCCCTCCTCTGCCCGGTCAAGAAGCTCTGGTTCCGCTTCCATTCGGCACGCAGGAATAGTATGGCTTCTTCCTTCCTTCTCTCTCTCTCTCTCTCTCTCTCTCTCTCTCTCTCGCTCTCTCTCGGTTTTTCTTTCTCCTTCATTGGTTTTTAACTCAGAAATCTTTAGAATTTCATTCAACAAACCATTCAGGTCTCACCCCTAGACGGCGATCAGAACCCCTCTGCCTCTTTTAATCGGTCCCTTCTATCCTATATGCACTCTCCCCCTCCTGGCTGGGTTGTTCGTGCTCTTATCGAAACCTCTCTCACTGCTCCACGAGCAGCCGGCGCTGAAAGGAAGGCCCTCTCATCACCCCAAACATCATACGTTCGTTGCGTTTGATTACAGGCATGGGGATATACATCCTTTACGAGGACGTGAAATCGTGCCAATGCGAGGACGTTCACGTGCTGTGGTCTATACTCGTGGAGTCTCACCCGCCGCCATTCCGTCCCCCACCGAGGAAATGAAGAGAGAGAGAGTGAGAGAGAGAGAGAGAGAGAGAGAGAGAGAGATGTGCTCCCCCTCTCCTCCTGTGCTGGCTTAGCACGGAAGATAACGATAGTAACCGAGAGAAGAAACGGCATCAAAAAACGGAGGCTCGAGCTACAGAAAACGGCGTCCACAGATGCAGAGGACGGAGGAGCCACCGTCTTCTTCTTCTTCCAGCCTTTTCTGGTGCACGCTCGCTCGTTTGTAGTTACACCAGAGAAGGCTAAGCGTGGGGTCGGACGTGATCTTCTTGTACAGACCGAAATGATATAGACGCTTACTCAGTGGAACTTGTTGACGATCTAACCTACGCTCTCGTATGAGCCCACTCGTGCGAACCCATTCATAGTTGTGCAGAGATGGGCTGTCGGTGAACGGCCGACGTCGAGGGCAACCCCCTCACCGTATGGACGTCAATGCGTCTTCTTCGTCCCTGTCTTCTTCAATCTTTATGCGGTTAGTTTGTCTATTTTCCTGGTCGCCGTGGGGTCAGTGGGGGAGGAGGCATCCCCGCTGAGACTTCCTGCGGGGGTTCTTCGGAGGGCAGGGACAGACCGGGGGAGGCGGAGGATGGTGCAGCGCCGTCGTCACGTCAGAAGAAACAAGGCAGCGCCTTGGCCGGTTGTTTTCCTCGCCGGCGACGGCGACGGTGGGGTCACTGGATATATATAACTCCCGCCGACCGGTGCACACTCCGGCGGGTCGCCTCCTCGACGAAAGCGACGCCTCCCCTGCCAGGGCAAACCCCGACATCAACATCCTGATGGTGATATCGTTTACACTGAATCTGCGCACGTCAATGCCGAGACAAGGACCGCGCCCTCCAGGAACCGAGAGACAAGAACTCGCCCAGTTTTATCATGTGGCGGACAGGAAAGGTTGAAGGCCAGCCAGCCAGCCCTTCACCGGATTTGGGTGTTTGACCTCACACAATTCCAGTCAGGTCTAGAAACAGATATCACTAAGGTGGACCCAGGAAATTGGCTGCGCGGAAAATACTGTCCTGATTGTAATTTGACTTCCTCTCTCTCTCTCTCTATTTCAGTTATTTGTCCGGGCTCGGGCCAAGTTTGGGCCTCGCACAGGTTGCAAGGGATCGATCGAATTGTCTATTTGTGACAACATCACAGGCCATCAGGAGGGGCCATTCGGGTACGAGAGACGGCCTGCTGCGGCACCCCGTGCTGATGTTCTTGTGATGACTTTAAACGGGTCGGCGGCTGACCTTTCCGACAGTTTGGTAAGATGTACACTCGGGGCAACCTACGATTGCAATATAAGTGAGACGTCATCAGAATCAAATAGAATATAGCAACTAGAACCCGGGATTTGTCGGCTCCTAATTAATGAGAGAGAGCGAGAGAGAGAGAGAGAGAGAGAGAGAGAGGCCCTGAGGTCAGGAGATGGCAACTGAGGGGCAAATTGAACTTTATTACTTCCGGCTCATGGCCCCAAGCTGGAGAAAACAGTACCATTGATGTGCAGTTGGGTTCGTAAGAAAGCATCCACGCTCTAGTCAACGTCTCACGAGGGCTTTTAAACATGTATGAACTGTGTAAAGTCAGAAGCCTAGCACAAGGCACACAAAATGGCGAAGTTCCTCCAGAGATCAAGAGTATACCACCAGACTGGTGGTGGGCAAGTGCGAAGACCCTGCATCGATTTCAAACCCATATTAGCGTTCATATACGACCATGAAAATCTGATCATATGTTCGAATGAAAGACACAATGACGACCACAGCAATCCACAAGCATCAGCCAGATGAGAAGATTGCGTGCCCATAACTATGATCATTGACATAACCAGAATATCATAGAAACGCTGAGAAGTTCCAGATACCGACTAATATGCACAAAACAGTTTTTTGATTCTGCAGATTGTAGACTGGTGGCTTAGTTGATTTCGATTATTCTGTAGCATTCAACTTCGTCCGAGGCCCTCGATTTTTTTTTTCTCCCAAATTGTCCACTACAATGACTGAAAAATGGAAATGACAGACAATCTGCAAGAGTAAGAACGTCTGCAGGCCACTGAAATATATGAGCTCTTCAGGTTGTACGATGCCACTTATTGATATTGCTCTAGTGTTTGAGGGCTGCACCGCAACACAAAATATCTATTTATTCACTTTGCTCAGATCAGATTAAGAGTCGATTTCTATACCAAGGAGATGGCGATTTTGTTCTGGTTCATGGTCCTTAGGAGAAGAGACAGGATGCTAATGTTGATGCTTAGCACGATATTAGACTGTCAACTAATCAAGAAAAATATAATAAATTGGTCTTTAGAATTGGGGATTCTACTAGACATGAAATTGTGTCAAAGAATTAAGAGTCATATCTTGATGCAGAACCAAACATTCTAGAGGGTGCCTCATTCAACAAATCAAGGGATTCCAGAAACGTGGACAGACGTGTTTGAGACAGATTCTCGGAAGCACTAGTGGCCACCAAATTGCGAAAGACGGCAATCCCCACCTCCGATGTCCTGCCACACACCTAGAATATTGGATAATCAACGCCGCTTTGGGAGCCTTTGAGCAAATGAAGGCCAAGAGGTGCCAAAGGAAAACACTCCAGTGGGTATCGTTATCTATGGGCTGGCAACCCCCACCTTCATCCAATACCGATTCTCATAAATCAATTTAATCTCTTTTCAGTCATAGAAGCTATAATCTCAACATTTTAACCTTGCTAGGTACGGCCCAAGGTGACAAAGTTGTTTGGCAAATGCAGAATCTCTCCCATTCAGGCAAATCCTGAATTAGCAATCTTTGTTCTGGCTATCTTAACTAGACATATGTTAAGTCATCAAGGTAAAGAACGTAGATCGCTTTAAGAAATCATCAGCTGCCAACGAAAACATAAATGTCTGCGGTTGCATTTCCGCCTATCTGTTTACTACATAAAATATCACATGGATGACCAGTGCTTGGCTGCATCTCACAAACCCTAGTCTTGTTTGACGAATATAACCGGCATCAAGATCACGTCCTAGAGACAATTAAAAGTTTCAGCCAGAACCATCCAAAGGACACGCGCTAAATCTGACCACTTGATGATAAAAGACTGAATTTCACTAAGAGTCAAAACTTCTTAAGAGTTTGTGATAGATCTTTTAAGTGTGTAGAAAACTACATAGCTCAATCAAGTGGGCCAGGCTGTTGTCACGTCAAAATTTTCAAATATTGAGCATCTTTCGTGTCACAGGACATATCATGTAATACAGCCTGATGCCATTTACCACGCATAAATGATTATTACATGATGTCAATAGCATTGAGAGCTAACAGAATTGCAGACACCTGTAGTATTTAGAAAAGGATATCAAAGAGACAGAATATATGCACTCACACACCAGAAAAATAAATATTCATACCATGGTTGAGATTGAATGTGGAAAATAAACTTGTTTCATAAATACGAGGGTGATGGTGAATCAGGTACACGTAAAATCCAATCTTTGAAGTAAGATTCCGCCTCCATCTTAGTACCAGAAAGAGCACAAAGAGGGGTAACCGTAATCTGAAAATTACAACAATATCCAAGTTATCAATGATCGGTATCTTTGTAATGGAAACGACTAATATTGTTCAGAAAACACTAACATAACCAGCTTGAAGAGATGTAAAGTCTTCATCCTCTGATTCCTTTCCCGTGTCAGCATTTTGCTCCACAAACTGGCAGAATGCAAATCAGACACAGTAACCATGTTGACCAGAATAGCCACTTTAATCCTAGAAATAGATTGTCGTGACAAAAATCAAAGAAAATAGATAAATAGAGTATAATTTTCAAATATGTAAAAGCGATTTCACAGGTGAGAGAATACAAAGGCCATTCAAATGATAGTGAACGTGTGATACAGTGCGAATATAGTCAATGACTTTGAAGGCCTCATAGATAACAATATCCTGTAAGATCTTTCATAGAACAGAGCTTTGGTTAGCCTTCACGTTTTTTTCACCAAAGCCAAAAGGCCGTAGGCCACCCCCCTACTCGTCTTGGTCTTCATGCCTGTCATAGTCTAGCGAGATAAATTTTCTAACGCTAGGGGCAAAAGTTTTCAAGATTTATTGGGATCTTTAATCTAATCATAACCACCATAGGTCACATAATCAATGAGCCAAGAAGAGATCCCAAGGACATGGCGTATAATCTAAATGTATAAATAAATGTGCACGTGCTGAAGTTTGATGAGGTGCGTCAGCATTACAAAACCATATTGTGCCAGTTGTTCTGATATCTACGGTTGTCGGTCACAGAGTAAATAAGGTGTCAAAATTACTAGTCTGATGATTGAGTTTTGCCATAGTACACTTCCCTAAGTCATATCCACACTGCAGAAGCTATAATAGAACTGGTAGGGTACTTGTCATAGGAAGGAAACTCGAGCTATTTTTTCTTTCAAAGTACATTTTTTTCGTAAGACAAATGTGTCATTTATATCTCATATCATTTGAAAACATTTAAATGATTAAAAATAAACTCATCATTTATCTCTTACTGGACATTCAAGTTGGTAATGATCGGTTAACAAAGAACAAAAAAAATTCAATCCTGCATACTATTGTCCAGTTGGAGAAGGTTTGGACATAGAACGGGTGGACATGAGGAGCACAATGACTTTTGACACCAATTTTTTCCCCTAGGAATATAAAAACTTAAAGAATGTACACAAGTCACTGCGGAATTTGAATGAACAATAATACATATCCAACGATACATCTAACAGAATGTAACGAGATCGTTCAACATGCAGCTTTGGGGAGGCAAATATCCTAGATAAAAAAACTTTGTACCCAAGGAACTAACTGCAAGAATTAAATAACGGGAAACAACCAAACTATATGAATTCAAAGAGTATCGAAATAGTTATAACTGACGAACTTAAAAGAAGCTAAAGGCACACCCTTCTCTTAAACCAGAGCACTCCTGAGGCTGAGTTCGAATCACCATTTTGTTTTTTCACAACTGAGCCAAGCTCCATATCCGCAGTGACATAGCTAGATTCAACAGATGATGATGAAGTTGTCTGCTTCCATCCAATCCTTGTCATAGATTTTCCCTGTCTTGTTATTTTATAACCCTAATGGAAGAAAACACAATGATGGGTTATGTGTTCATTCTACAGACTTATTACGAATTACAAAGAGTTTTACCAATATCTGATTAAAGTTGGAGTAAAATTTGAAATTATTTTTTCTTTAGAAACCCAATGGATTACGTCAATTGGCACCAAGTAAATCCCTTTTAAAGACACAAATCAATGAAAAATGACAAAGAAAAACTAGCATGTTAAAACATAGTTATAGACTTTCTCTCCCATAAGTTTCTCAAAATTTTAACATGGTACACTTTCTGAAACTTTTTTTTTAAAGTTGACGATAACATGTGCATTAAAACCCGAGGGAAAAATGAAAGGATATGATCAACGAACTCATAAAAATTCCCTAACATTGTGGAGCCACAGTTTCGGGTGGCTCTCTCTCCTTCTTTTCAAAAAAAATAAAAATTCCCTGACAGAATATCTTCGCTGTATACATCAAGATAAACTTTCTAGAAACTCAATTTCCTCGAAATGCAGGAGTAGAATCCTTCCTTATCACAAAAGCTTGAAACTACAACATTGTTCTGGAGTACATAAAAAAGGATTACACTTCCTACCAAACTAATCTGACATCTAAGGATACTGCCATCTCAAAGTTGAGAGAATCTCAAGATTTTAGTTTGAAATCATGTCATGAATTATGTTTCAGAATCTCAAGCTATAGCAACTGCATGAAAAAAGGCAACACTTTCATTTCTTCACTTCTTTTCTTTGGAGCAATGTTTCCATTTCAGTTCCTCGTTCAACGTTTATACCCTATATTCCTTTTCAAGATTCAACAAATCCCGTTTTTGGCCGAGCTATCACCTTCTGCTGCCTTAACTGTGATTTCCTTTATTATTTTTATACGGTTCTTGACCCAGGTTGAAATGGAACTGCGATAAGCCCAATTAACTTCAAGAACTTCCATCCACCATCTAAGAAACAAACGTGTGTTGTGTTATGCTTATATGCCTAAAGGAAGCCTACCTTGTGACATGTAAGATCTGTTGGGAGATCTATGTTAAGAAACAATCCCTTCGGATATGTTTTGCTGCTAATCTCAACCAGCAATGCATTTAAGAGTGGCAAGCAACACTCTGCAGCTCTTTGCAGATCATCAATGCTGCTCTTTCCTCGCACCCTGAAAGAGAGAGATATCATAGCATCATTAATATACCCAGTGAATTAAACTAATATCTATATATATATATATATCATATGAAGACAGTATAAGTTCAATATTTGAAAACCCAGAATCCACGGGAATTGAAGACTACCTACCGAGCAGTTTCCAAAAAGTAAAAAATATCCAAACCCATACGCTGTAGAAGCATGAGCAAGCTTTAACATTTCTCTGGGCACATGGTTACAGCAGCCCATCACCTTTATTGCCATTATCGCTGATTATGAAGTGTACGTCATATTGAAACTGGTAAAACACTAGCATGACAAAACTAGGCACTTTTCCATTGTAGCAAAGAACATAAATTACATTTAATCGCAATATTTATTTTGAAGAGGGTAGAATGAAGTCTTCAATAAATGCCAACAAAAAGATATGTGCTGGTATTTTTTGTACAGAGAAAAAAACCCTGCACGATCACCAGGATGATGTGGGCCATATTAGTAAACTCAAATAACAAAAAATTACATAGTCATGGTCTTTTCTCATTACCAAAGAAATGTCACCCTGTCCTTTGCTCTACCACTGAACTAGGTTTAAAACTGGACCGCCTTACAATGATAAAGCTTTGCCTTATGAATATCCAGCTACTCTAATTCCATATTAACCAAAGGATCGTGTAGGGGACAAGTCACCATATTTTATTGAGACCTTATTTAATAGCTACTCCACCTCAATAAAAATTCTTTCATCCGAGGTGGGCAATTGCTGCGCGGGAAATGGCTATATCAGTGGAAGAGTGATATCTTGTGCATGTCACTAGAGAACGAGCATTCCAGGTGCCGTCCATTTATAAAGCAAAGTGGTGACATATGAGTACTCTCCTATGTCAGATCCTCTACACCAAATAAATTCACCTTCAGTGTGGAAGGGATTTTCAAAACTAAAGGTAGATATGGTACAATGTCTGCCTGGTTCTTATTTGAACTAAATCTCTCTGGCTTGATCTTACCATAGGTTGGCTGAGAATCTCCCAAACTTGTGTGAATCAAGGCTCTTAAGTCAGAAACGCAGCTTAATACACGATTTTGACTGCGTCAGTAAAGCCTATCAGGTCTCTGACTCCACATCTTTTTACAATAAAATATCACCATAAAAAAGGAAAAAAGACAAACGGAAACAAAAAAGGAGATCAAGTCCATGCATTCTTTCTTCAACCATATTTATGTAGGTGGGAAGACAATGATTGGCTAAATGTATAAGAAAACAAGATGTAGCAGAAGCAAAGGGTGGTAACATGGGTATGAAGTCCATAAAGCCATTTCAGATAATCCAGACATGCAGAAAGACCATTAACAGAACCAACCAAGAACTAGGCACGTTACTTGATGCACATCTCTTCAGCTGGTGAAGAAACATATGCAATTAAACTTTAACTAAAACATAACACACAAAAGAGTGGCATCCACTCTCAGACTATCAGTAGTTGAGATTTCGAGGATGATAACGACATTGATTGCTTCCTGAAACTTAACCAACTGCAGTGTCACTCAAATTTTACAGATTTGTGCCAAACATGACAATGAATGTTCTAGGCCTGTGAATATGGCATAAGTATGACTAGAGAACCTATAGCAAGAAACATGCTATCATGTTGGAGACAGCACAATATCCCAACTGTTTTACTAAAAATAAACAGCATCTAATTAACCTCAGACCAGACAACTGGAATTATTCTGACATATATAATGTGTACGCATAGGCAATGTGTATTTTGAGATATTTGTTCCAATCGAAACATGTCCATGATAGATGAAAGCCGTGCACCTTAACCGAAAATTGTAGATCAGAAGTGAACTCAAGAGAAAACCAGATATTACCTCAAAAGGGTAGTAAATCTATCTAGTATGATTCTTGTCTGGAGGATAAATTACTTCGCATTCAGCTGGTACAACTATACTCCTAGTGGCAACTCTATTCTCGTTGGCATCCATACCTAAGAAGATGTGGCTCCAGAAATTTGTGCGTGTTTTTGCGCAATAAAAAAAGAAATAAGCAAATTTAGCGAGAACAAAACTTTAATACAAGATGTAGTTTCTTCCTTCTCCTCATCAAGGCACGAGGAATCATTTATTTGTCGATGGCTGGTATTTTTCAAATACTTTTCTCATCAAAGTAGTTCGATCCTGCTCATTCTCAGGCTGTCTTCGAGGAGAGTAGATGGACAACCGTAAGCCCAACTAATCCACGTATTTTGGACCCAATAAAAATGAGGATATACATAATCTCTACATGGCTAAACAAACATGCACATCATTCTCTTGTTTTAAGTAATAGAATCGGTAGATGTACCAGAGTTAATTCAGTGATAAATTCAAGTCTTCTACGTACCAATGGTAGGATATTGCCACAGAATGCACCCCATAGAGGAATGCTTCTCGCGCTGCTGCTACAGTCCCAGAATAAACACTGAAAAAGGGATAATAGGTTTGTCAAGAAAGTATAAGAAAAGGTTGTGCACTAAAGTCGTTGAAAACCACAAACAAATGATCGGAGAGAGATGGAACACTGGGAAAAATCCTTCGAGCAATAGGAGGCCTGGAACACTAGGTTAAATCGTTACAGAAGAGGATACAGTCGGCAGTAAGAGAACGACCGGAACCTCAAGAGGCGCCACCTGACGAGGTGGGCACCATCAGGCAGTAAGAGGAATCACAAAACCCAAAGACAAATCGTCGGACAATTGGAGGGAAAGGAGAATATCGTCAGCAGTAGTTCTAGTCTATGGAGAGAATTTCTCTTTCCTCCTTTCAAAGAAATAGCCAAGCGAGGAATATTCTTGCATATTTTGATCTATCCAGTACCAATGAATCAAACTTTCTCATGATTCAGGACAGATAACATACCAAGGAAAATTCCCTTACTGAAAATTTTCTTTAACAGAAATACAATGAGATCAGAAGAAGGAACTTAAGGTTTGTTACCAACATGTGATATCCACAATTACTGCCGATGTTTATTCCACTGATTACCTGTTATCATTCAAGAAACGATCAGCTGCTCAAGAATTAAAGATTAGTCAGATAACATGCATAATATGGCATGACTATGTAAATTAATTAGCTAATTAGTCAAGATGGAAAGGCAATGGGGATTCAAATATAGATAGTATAAATACACATATATAAGGCAGAATTGACAACTTTGCTATTTCCAGTCCTAAGCAGCACGAAAAACACAAACAATAGATGCCCAAGAGACAATCCTAAAGTTACCAGATCAGGCTTTTCTCCAGGAAAGAGTTCTGTTGATATTCCCAGAGAAGCACAGTCAGCTGGAGTCCCTGCATATCATAAAACACAGTTTTATCTCCTAAAACAATCCACTTACTACAACATAAATGTAAAGCACCAAAATTTTCCAACATTTAAGACCATAATTAAGGCTGTTAATATAAGGACTCAAGAGAACTTGGACTTTCCGTGAAGAAGTTTTCGTGTTTTCTGTTTCGTTATGTATACAATCATAGAACCCGTTACATGGGCTACAAAATACTATTTTAGTGGACCTAAAGAGTTGATGAAGAAGCGGCTTTCATATTGCAACAAAATAGAGATCTCCAAAAGAAGTGGCAAAGGCAGTCTAGAGCTTTTTTCGGTCTTGAGGAACTTGAGTCATTTGTATGAAACATCTTTTCATCAACGAACTGCATGCGACATGAACTTGGATCATTGAATAATTTTAAGTAAGACGATACATCACAGAAATATTTTTTTTATGTAGGTTGGCAGGATTCAGGCCAGACCTTATAGAGACACTAAAGGATGATGAATGGAACATTCATTGAAATTAGATTGAAAACACTAATTAACCTCTCTCTAAGGCTCAAGTCGCACCACTCTTAATGAGAGCATATGACCAATAGACGCATGCAACAAACATGATCCTGGAGTATTAAAGAGAGATCCGTCTTCTGACACCAATCAATTACAGGGATTTCCTATACAAAAAAAGCCAGAAGAAATGAAGTGTCTGAATTGTACAGTCGGAAGCAAATGAAGGGGAAAAAAATCACTAGCAACTTGGGTGCACGAGATAAGTATACAAATACAGCAGCATTTAGTTGATGAAAGCTATCTTGCCTCAGTAATAATAACAAACATATAGAAGGAGAAATTATATCTAATGTTGAGTACGGAAACGACACGAACCTGAGACAGCATATGCTGTTGCCCCTTGAAGTTCAACCGGAGTCGCAGAGAGAGGACGCTGCCATGTGATCCCATGCCCCACTCCTGACTGGTCTCTGTAATCAGGTAGAAGTACGGCCTCAGATACAAATATGAAAACATGTTAGGAAAAGAAATCATGAAGTGGAAAGCGATGATTTGTGCGTTTTTTTTTGTTTACCGTACGCACAGAATATGCATTTACAAGGGAAAACGAGACAATGACATAAGTGACCTCATTACCGAGATGTGGTGAGGCATGGTTTGCAGGATATACGTGAAATGAAGGCATCGCCGCACAACGTAAACAAATCCGTCTAGAAAAAACCAGTCGGGTTCTTTCTACTCTCTCACAGCCACACGGTTATTTATTCTTCCCTTGTTACCAAGTTTCTTCCCGTGAACGAATTCCAGAAGACCACCAAAGCAAAACCATTTGGCAACGGGCGGCTCGGAAGATACAGAGAAATAAATAATTTTCACCACCACACGATCCGTTCGTTGGATTTAGCGTCAGGGAGAGGATGCCGAAAGCAGTACTCACGAGTTTGGGGCGCATACAAGAACGCGGTAGCGGCCGGCGGAGACGAGAGCCTGGACGAGGAAACGTAACCCCGGGGCGTCGATCCCGTCGTCGTTGGTCACCAGCACGATCGGGCGGTCGGCCTTCCCTTCCATACCGAGAGTGGCGTTGCTCCCCACTGGGCGAAGCTCCTCCGACGAGGGCGTGGTGCCCAAGAGAGCCCGCGAATCAAATGCCGATTGGCGTTCCATTTTCCCTAAAATCAACCAATCGCTCTCAGACACGTCATCAAAATCCGCGGGAAAAATTGCATATCTACCTAGGAATTAATTCTCAACTGAGCTTCAGACTTTTTATTTTTTTATTTCGTATTATGGCATGCAATTAATCACGTTCACCTCAAGTTCTTGGTACTTTTACAGGGCATTTATCGATCACATAAAAATACGTAATTTTTGTTAACAATATGGTGTTATTATGTGATTACTTGTATATCATTATGTGGATTTTAGAAGAAAATCACGCTCCGCTCATGGTAAAGAATAATTGCGAGTATTTATTTTATGTCATGAGGACATAAAAAGCGGACGAGTAGAAGAATGGTGGGGCCAAGTGGAGGACACGCAAAAAGAGAGGATAACGTAAGCAGTGGGGCCCGCCAAATTTACTAAAAGTTAATTTTATAACACAAATATGTCAACTGAATACAAATATACCACTAATTACTTTATTATTAGTTTTTTAGAGCAAGAAACCGACAATAATTTTTCACTAATTTTATTCTCCTTTGTTTTAACGCATATGGTTTGGATGATATAAAATGGCAGATTCAGGGGTTTATTAATAATTTGGGAAATACTTGAAGGAAAATATTTAGACAAAAAAAGAATATATAATATGATATTGTTATCTTTTTCGTCAGCGGGGGGGGGGAGAGGGGAGTGGAAGGACGGGACACTACCCACGCCTCCTCTTCTACCGGCGGCCTTTTCTGCTGCCGCTGCTCCTTTTTGGCTCCACCGCAGCCTTCTACTGCTCGTGGCTGGAGTTAGGATTCCTGCGGGTGTGGTGGGTGGCTTCGGATTCCCTGATGGCTGGCGCGTCCGCTGCCGCCTCTTGCTCGTCGACGGCGTTCGCCCGCCACCAGCCCTCCACATACTTCCGGAGCAGGAGCGATGTTTTTGGATGTTCGAGGGGCATTCGTGGGGGGAAGCAATTCAAGCTTCCGTCGGTCTCGCGGCACTGGCCAGGGACAGTGCGGTCGTCTCTGGAGTCGGGTGTTGCTGACATGAGTACAAACGGTAGGCTGCGAATGGTTTGCTGAATTCTATTGTTGGAGCTCTTCTCTTCACCGTCTGGGTTTATTCGCGCGTGATTGGGTTTACGTGGGATATTTTGTTGATTCAGTTGAGATGAGAACTCCCGCACCAATGGCTCCGGCTGGTCCTGATCTTCTTTTTTATTGTTTTGATGCTTTTCTCGGAGATGGCATCTGTGCCATACGGTGATTGGTGTCTTATGGATTTCGATTTGTGTTCGATCCAGACACTAAAAGTCAAAACGATCTCAACAAAGTTCTCCTCATACTATCAGTGTGCTTCTCCAAGAAATTGGAGATGTGACATTACAAATTCATGTATCCATGCTCCAACATGCAGGCTCACGTTAGTAAATACCGAACCTGTGTCCATAATTAGTGGCTTACGAGACATTTCAGTGCGGATGCGTTGATGATATTCTTCTGGGGATATGCTCCGTGAATACTGATAAATGGCAAAAAAATGGATAATCTTAAGTTGACCGATCCATCTATACGAATGTTTCCTAGGGAATGCATTTACGTGAAGGAAACATCATGTTGGGATGAATTATGATTATCCCTAATATTATGGGCTTGTTCTGAGACGACTATAAAAAATTTATTTCTATTTTCTCTGGTTTTTTGGATAATTTTACACCGTATCCTATTGTTTCTAAGCTGTGAACAGGTTCATATCTCTGTTGAAGCTCAGTACCACAGAAAATGTGACTCTGTCATCCTGGACACCATAGAAAGAACCACTTCACTCTATTAAACAGATTCTTTGGTCCATCTCTTACTTCCTGCTCTGGAACATGTAGTGGGTGGATGAATACAAGCCCCAAGTGAAAAAAAATTCTGGTTTGTTTTGGTGTGGGTTTTTTACTGTTAGAGAAGTGTTATATCACTAAGGCTTTTCCAAGGACGTATGCATATTGTTTCATTTAAAGTGGAAAATACATATTTTATATAAAATGTGAGTTTGGTCTGTTATGCACATTATCTGTGGATCATATCCTGATGTTCCTAGAATTGGTGATTTTCATTGCAGCCCCAAAAGGTTTGTTTCCTCCAGAACCAGAACAATATAGGGGACCAAAGCTTAAAGTGGCTATCATTGGTGCTGGGCTTGCTGGGATGTCTACTGCGGTGGAGCTCTTAGATCAAGGACATGAGGTTTAGTTTTGTCCAACACCAGCCTCCTTTCGACTAGGAATGGTTTTTCATTGGCAGTGATTCTTCTATTTATTTTTGCCACTTTCTTGTGTGACTAATTGTTTTTGATTCTCTTAGGTTAAAATTTATCTAAGCTTCAGTTCCTTTTGCAAATTCTATATGATGGGAGTCAGAAGGCATGAGTTTTTTTCATTTTTATGCAGGTTGACATATATGAATCACGGAAATTTATTGGTGGCAAAGTGGGTTCCTTCGTGGATAAACGTGGGAATCACGTTGAGATGGGACTGCATGTCTTCTTTGGTTGCTATAACAATCTCTTCCGTCTCCTGAAAAAGGTGAATCTATAATGTTTTATCAATATCACTATACGAATGATGACTGAATCCCAATGGAATGAAAGATCCCTAATGTGTAATTTTTCAAAATTCATGAATAGACATTAGAGGACCATCCTCGGAAAATCATGTGTTGAAACGTATAAAATATGTGGAAAGTGAATGGAGCGTTATATTTCCCACGATTGCAGTCACTAAATAAAAGGCCACTTGTGAAGTCTATAGTTGAGGTTCCGAAGTTCATGATTATCCAAAAGATATTTTCACATCTTAAATATTGCCCTTACTTTATTGTTGACCTTGATGAAACCCTAAACATACCTCATGACTCTTTCTCTGTGCATAGAAGGTTTACCACTACGCTAATATATTTGATAGATTCTTCAATTGAGGCTTTGTGTAGGCTTCCCATTCGAATTTATTTGCAAAAAAGCTTCGTCGATTGGGCACAGACATGTCATGTGATTGTTTTCCGTGGCTCTGAAAGTGGCTTCCAAAAACTTGGGGAAAGTACCTTTAGTTACCCTTTGAGTGGTAATGGCATACTCACAGTGGTAGTAATTCAGTTGAATGTTAACTAGTTTTGATAAATGGGATACATGCGTGCTATGTTGTCTTATTTCTCTAATGTACTTCATTTGCTGTTAATCGTGTTGCACTATTATTGTCGAAAGCTCTGTATTATCTTTTAAGATCATTCTTTATTTTTGCCTATAAATCCAGGTGGGAGCAGAGGAAAATTTATTGGTGAAGGATCATACTCACACATTTGTGAATAAAGGGGGAGAAATTGGCGGTATGGTTTATCAACAGGAGGTCCCCAAATAGTCACTTCTAACAGATATTCACCGAGTCCAATACTCTAAAGCTAATATGATTTTAAGTGTTAAAATAAATGAAAATTCTAACTTATATATCCATCTGACGTTTTAGTAAAGAATCTGCTCCTGAACTGCAGAACTGGACTTTCGTTTCATGTTTGGAGCGCCGTTGCATGGGATACGAGCGTTTCTTGCGACAAATCAACTGAATGTACGTTTAAAGATCTGTAATCCCTTTCACTAAATTAGATATGGCATATTCTGAGAATCTCCTAGGCGTACCATTTGTTCATGTTCTATGGCTTACCTTAATTTTTACACCGCGGAAAGAATTAGTATTTTTCTACACAGCAGAAAGAATTAATATTTTTTTACACGGCAGAAGGTGCTCATAGTTTTGTGTGATCACTCGTCAGATGCTTTGGGTTCGGCAATTGTTTTATTTCAGCAAATTATAGTCGGATTTATTAGTCAGAATTTCGCAATCTTGATCAGGGTACGATGACTCGTCATTTGCAGTTTATACCTTACTAAAATCAGCTCATGGGTCAGTTAGTTGTCAATTGTCAAATTCATGTGCAGTAGACATGCGTTTTCATATGTACACTACTTTATTATAGAAAAAGCTGATTCTAAAACTGATCATGGGGAAGGGGGCATAAATATTTATTGAGGCTAGGAGAATTGTTTTACTGACTTAGAAAATCACGGAGGGTTTTGGGAATGATCATGTGGATTGGAGAATGCGACAAGGTATCCTCAGAACTGAAGTGTTCACATTGGGGATCTGAGGACTTGAGGTTGAGTGACATTGTAATTTTCTATCTCATGGAATGTGCGTTTTGCCATCTGTGTTTTACGAATAGTGGTTGCCTAAGGGAATGTACAAATGCCCCTGAAAAGAGACCCCAAGGATGCTCTTAATTTTTTTTTGTACGAGAGCACAATCCCATAAAGAAACACCAATCCCTCTTATACCAAAAATATGAAGAATCTTTTACTGGACACTCAAACCCACTTCTGAATCTAGCTAGGTAGAGCTTCAATCATGAACTTTTTGTACATTTGCTGTACCCAGGATCAGCATTATCTGAAATATACTATCTGTAAGTTGTATCTCCCACATTTCTGCTGCTTCTTTTATAACTCACGCAACCTCTGAAGCCTGCATCACCTCTCTTGTAGCCATCTCATTTCATTTCTGTATCCCCTGGTTATCCCTCATAGTGAGGCCAGTTCGTAAAATGCAGGCAATTTATTCAATTTTGAGACATTTTTTTTCTTACATGTAGCACTGAAAGCCTGTTTTGTTCATTTGGATTTTTTAATTATCTTAATTTTATATTTTGGAACTACTTAAAATCTGTGCTTTCACATATCATTTTTGTTTGTATCCATTTCGTACATCTGGAAGATTTTGGTTACCTTGGCAATAAATTCATGATTCTTAGTCATGGTTTATTATCTGAAGTATGCAGACATTTACGGGTCTGTTTTTATCAACTTTGCAGACTTATGATAAAGCGAGAAATGCTGTGGCTCTTGCTCTCAGCCCTGTTGTGCGGGCTCTCATTGATCCAGATGGTGCAATGCAGCAAATACGGAACTTGGATAGTGTTAAGTAGATCTTCCTTTATTTTGCATACGTATTCGAAATTATGTGGTTTCCTGGCGTCATTATTTTGGATGGGATTTTATTTTGCGTATCCATCCTTTCATTTCTTTATTTAGTATTTGATCACACAAATTAAGCGTGGTTGCATTAGTTTTTGTTTCTTATTTTATTTTTTTCATCCGTGGATTGTATTGAAGTTTTTCTTTGCTTCACATTCCCAGATTAGTTTCTCAGATTGGTTCCTATCTAAAGGAGGCACACGTATGAGCATCAAGAGGATGTGGGATCCAGTTGCTTATGCCCTTGGATTCATTGATTGTGACAATATCAGTGCCCGCTGTATGCTTACTATATTTTCGTTGTTTGCTACGAAGACTGAGGCTTCTCTATTGCGTATGCTCAAGGGTTCACCGGATAATTACTTGAGTGGACCAATTAGAAAGTACATTACTGACAGAGGGGGAAGGTCTGAGATTATCGCATCATAACTTATTGATTTATTTGATGGGCTACTTTACTGTGCGTTATGTTGATAAAAACTATCGTTTAATCGTTCTAAATTTTTGTTACCGTCACAGGTTTCACCTGAGGTGGGGCTGCAGAGAGATTTTATATGATAAATCAAGTGATGGAAATACATACGTTACAGGCGTTGCCTTGTCAAAGGTTTGTGCAGAGCCTATCTCGTCATTTTCTTTTGTGTTGCAGTTTATTTGCAAAAAATATGAAGAATCATGTAGTTTATCCGTTGCCTTTTTAGGCCATAGTGCAGCTTTTCGATCATCTGACTAAGCACTTCACATTACGTGCCTGAATATAAATAGAAGAGTGAGTGTTGTAATGTGTACCTTGTAATATTTACCTGTAAGTTCCTCTATTCGCTGCTCAAGGAAACTAATGAAAATTACATAACCCGGGATCCCCGAGGAGCTAGCTGCATTTAGTTGGACTGTGAATTGCACTGGTTGATTTCTCTTTTATAATGTTTGATTTCACCTGATGAAAGTTCCAAAATGGAATCTGCAGTAAAGCCAACTGTATTATCATCATATAATGTTTTATAGGAATGTGCAGCATCTTTGCCAATGAGTGCATCGCAGGGTCTCATAACATTGATGTAGTGATCAAATCCTTGATCTGGGCTGAATGAATGAGTCTTATTCATGAAAATCTTGTTCTTTTAAAGGGGAAAATATATCAATTAAAGTCCATGAGTACGTGCTTTAACCTTTACTGTCACTATAGATCCCTCATCTGTGACTTTTTTTTCCTTCATGAAGTGCATACATGCACATATTGATTTTTATGGCCGCATACGGCATAAACCACATTTAAAATTATAAAGCATCTGCCAAGTGTATTCTAAAACTTGGATCAGGAGTCTGGGGACATTCTACTGTTGCTTCGCTAGATATGTACTTTCTGTTCTCTGTATCACGATTTCTTGATCATCTCAATGTGAATCTCGAATCTGTATGATAATTTATGAACATTATCTAATATTCCTTGGCTAATGTGTGTATTCTTTTCTGTAAAACAGGCTACTAACAAAAAGGTTGTGAAAGCTGATGCATATGTCGCAGGTCAGTATAGCATGCGATTTTCTAACTTGTTCTCTCGAATCAGATACATATTTGAGAAGATGATGGGCCAACTTTTCTTAGGACAGCGTGTGATGTCCCTGGGATTAAAAGATTAATTCCAGCAGAGTGGAGAGCGTGGAAGTCGTTTGATAATATCTACAAACTTGTTGGAGTGCCAGTTGTTACCGTCCAGCTCCGTTACAGTGGCTGGGTCACAGAGCTACAAGATCTGGAGTTATCAAGGTAAATGTGTACCATAAGGTTTCTTACTTCTCTAGTTATGCATTAATACGCTCATGTTTATTCGGTCAACTCCATTTTGTAACGTGTTATCTGATATTTGTGGCTGCATGTAATGAATCACAGGCAGCTGATGCGGGCAGTGGGGTTGGATAATCTCCTCTACACCCCTGATGCGGATTTTTCTTGTTTTGCGGACCTTGCACTCGCTTCTCCAGAGGATTACTACATTGAGGGGCAGGGTTCATTGATCCAGTAAGCACAATCTTTGTTGCATGTATCTGTTTCCGTGTTAGGCATTTTTTTATTTTGATATGAACGTAAGGCTTGCCGGGCCTCTTGGATGATCACCGTACATCGGCCCACGCCCATATATCTTCACCCAAGCTGTTTATTGCATGATAAATGCACAAAAGGATGAACCGATCAGTACAGAATATAGTTCCCATTTGAATATAGATTCCGAAGTTCATTGATGATCAGCAGACCTCGCATGGATGTGTGATCTTTGACTATATCACCTCGTCAACTGTTCTTCTCCATGTTAATGTTTTCAATCCGCAGACAATCAAAAGATGTCCGATTCCTGTTTTCGGAATCTTGATGTGATTTATAATATGCTGCCTTTCTTCTTCAGGGCTGTGCTTACCCCAGGGGACCCGTACATGACATTGTTAAATGAGGAAATCATAAGCAGAGTCCAGAAACAGGTATTTGACTTCCACCGCAGAGTTGCTTCATGACTGTTGATCCATCTCCTTCATGCTGCAAATTTTTTTCTTTGATGCTGACGGCACTCAGCCTACTAAGAACAGTGAATCCCTTCTTTTCTTTTTTTTTTATAAATCTTGAAAGAAAATTGAAGTACCCAGGAACCCTAACCCTGGTCTATTAAACCCGACGACTATAAGTTGAGGCAAGAATGGACTGCGTTGACTTTGACGTCGGCTGCGAAACGACTCATCTTGCGGCATTTTCATAGGTCCTGGAGCTGTTCCCGTCTGCGAGAGGCTTAGAAGTTCTTTGGTCCTCTGTGGTCAAGATCGCTCAATCTCTATATCGGGAAGGTCCGGGAAATGATCCTTTCAGGCCTGATCAAAGGACGCCGGTGAAGAATTTCTTCCTTTCTGGCTCTTACACCATGCAGGTAATTATGAGTTCGTATTTTTTTAAAATTTTTTTTCTCCGCCCAATAGTCAACCACTTTTTCTTTGCTGGGCGTTCATCCAGCCCTTTGACTTTTTTTTTCTGTACAAGATTAGGCTGATTAAAGAAGGGTTAATGAATCACCATTTGATCTTTGACCTCGTGTAGGATTATATAGACAGCATGGAAGGAGCCACCCTGTCAGGCAGGCAGACGGCAGCCTACATCTGTGATTCTGGGGCAGAACTTGCGGCTCTGAGCGCGAAGCTCGCTGCTAGTGAGGTGCCGGCCTTGGCGTGATGTAGGAGAAGGGTTGACTTTAGGTGCTCCTGCTTCTGCTTGTGGGCCTTGTTTATGTCTATCATGCGCGTTGACTGGGTTGTTGATTGATGACCGTTCAGCTATTCGTATATTAATCCAGACGAGCACCTGACTTCCAATTTTTATTTAGGGTATTTATTAATATATTAAATATCGATAAAATGATTGGGGCAGAAAATCGGTCCCAATAATCCGGAATAAGCCCATTACACCGGCGTAAACGCCACTTGGGCCCGAAAGACTATTATTGGGCGTAAGGCCCATTTACTCTCGCCGCAGCCCGCATTTTAAAAAGAAAATGATCAGAAATATATATTACTTTATATTTATAAATATTTGTTTAGTATTAACGGGTCGCTGTGGATTCGAATGTGGGGCGAGGCGAGGGGGGAATCAGAGGAAGCGAAGAGCCGGGAGAAATAGAGTACGAATGGCGGGAGTCCACGTGGCGGCGGTGCCGCCGCCCGCTCGCCGGCTGCGCGGGACGACAGGTCGCCGCCGCTTCCTGTGCTCCGGGAGCAGCGGAAGAGATCGCGGGGGAGAGGAGACACCGCGGCTACTGAAGACGGCTGTTTCCGGAGTCACGGAGCTCCTCAGGCTTTTGCAAGCTCCTACCAGGCAGCGAAGGTCATTTCCTCCCTCTCTCTCTCTCTCTCTCTCTCTCTCTCTCTCGTTTACTGTTATTGAAAGGATGCTATCCATATGGTTCTAGGGATGATAATTGCGGCAGAGAGGAAAAACCTCTGGTCCGCGACGTGGAAGATGTGGTGTCCATTCTACGGACCGACTACGATCAGGCTTATTTCCTCACAGGTATCCAACGGGAGTCTGCAATTTTGGATTCTTTCTTTCCTGTCTCTTTATCTGTTATTCCCCGTGATGAAAGCATTCGGTCTTTCTATCCTTTTGCGCTCTGTAGCTGCCTGTCTTCATAGTTTATTATGTTCTTTTGTATTCGTTGATGCCCATCGTAGGATGAGTCTCCTTGGATGATAAATGATAAACGCTATATAGCTTAAACGGGTGGGTTCCTGAGGAGTCTGCTTGAATGATTTCCTAGACGCTGCTTCTGGGCAAGTCTAGGCGACACGGTGCTCACTGGATTCCATGGGATTGTCTGTTGCCTTATACACCTATTAGAAACTTTATTGGATGAAACAAGATAAGTAAAAAAATCAGTCAACAGAGGTTATTGAGAAATGCCGCACCAAATGGATGCTCGACAATTTGCTAAAGTTTGCATGGTAATGATGCCATCTTTTATCTTTTGTGATAGTCAACGGAAATATCTTGTTCTGTTGACATGAATGACCCTAACAAGCAGGAAGTTTTGAAAACAAATCATGAAACTCTGAACAAATAGGTATGATGAAACTTTTTTAAAGGAGGTTTCCTTATTAATATAGAAACACTTAAACTATATTGATAACGCATTTGATAGTGCTACACAAATGATGGTTCTGTTTATATTTTCAATTTATAATATGTCTGTGGATCATTCACTGATGTCATTCAAGTTTAAGCTACACGTGACCTCTTGTGCTCTATAAATGTTATTATACAATAATTTTTATTTGAACATTAAGAAAAACTAGGTGCCACATATTATTCCTGCAGCAGCAAGGGCGATACCTCATTTTTGCTCACCTTGACGACCTTAGCAGAAATGACTCGAAGGCCATACCTTGATAGGAGAAGGACCTTGTCCATTCAGAGTTACATCAATCCGCCCCTTGCTCTCTTTCATGTGACCATCGTTTTGGTAGAATTTTACCTTTTTCATGTAGGAAATTTACTTATGCTTTCAATTTTTTTATGAAAACTCCAAGGATAAGTACTGCGTGAATAAATTCAGGGTCATGGATTTTGTTTTGTCTAGTTCAATACGTTCTATGAGCACATTTTTCCATATCATTCATCCTGTGATAGATAACATAACGAGAATAATATTTTTTCTTTCAACAGGAAAGTTTACTTCCAAGATTTATTCGGAAAACTGTTTATTTGAGGACCCTACTATCAAATTCTATGGTAGGCCTTCCCTTTGTCAATATCTTATTGATGTATTAGATGAGTCTGCAATATCATTACTTCTATTGGGTTTAATGTTTTGTCAAAAAACATTGAAAACATAATGTGGACGTCGTACTATGCATTGAGTGTCCATTTTCATCGACATATTTAAGTGGAACCCACCTAATGACAAGTCGAGTAAATGGACAGAACATTGCAGTGGTTGTCTGGCAACTAAAAATCTTTGGCATTTCCTGCATTTCGAGATCTGAAAAATTCTGTCTATAATTGATTAGATTGTGTCTTTCATTCTGATGAGTCTATGATACAAAGTTTATCTCTGGCTGTCACCTTTGTGTCACTTTTTGCTCTTGTAAAAGATATCTTCATACCAATAATGCACCTCGTGTGTTGGACGTCAGGGAAAAAAATATATATGTAGTGAGAGCTTACAAAATGATGGCACTTTTTTTTATTATTCACGCAATTGATTTATGTTCTACTAATTAAAATTTCCCCTCTTTCAATTAGACCATCTATTTTAGCATTATTTTTTCCGCATTACTTAAATGGAATTGTGATCATTTTGTGCCACTACAGGTACAGATAAATACTCCCAGAATTTGGGTTTGCTTGTTCCTTTCTTCGAGAGTCCATCCCTCGTTTTAGAAAATATCGATAAGGTACTCATTATCAGTCAACTTTATTTTTATATACATAAAGTATTCTTGGTTTTTAATCCAGTCCACAATCTCCACGTCATTTTTCATGCAAAGACAGTTCCTTCTCCAGGAGTCTTGAGATGATACGTCTCTTTGGGTCTCGGAGACACAAGCTTTCATTATGCTGTTATCCCACTTGCAGAGAGAACGTGGGATCATTTTCACAAATCTTGCTGCCTTCTTACTTTGGGAAAACTCAGATATAAACAATGCAGCAATATTCAATCGATAAAAGCTTACTTATTTTTTGACATTTTTTTAAATCGCATTGTGCCCGATTTGTTTTCATTTATTTTTTACTTAAATTAGACAATTTTGAGTTTATATAATAGTCCTGGCCAACACTCTGTGGGTGTAACATCAGACGGTGCATGATTCTGACCTCAATGCAATCCAACTTTCTAGTCTTGAATAATTTTTTACTCTACATGATCCTCACGTGACTGAAAGCCTGGACATTCTAAAGGTTGAGGACGGCGAAAGGAAGTTCATCCTCGCTGCATGGAAGCTCAGGTGTGCGTTGTCTTCTTTAAAGCAGTTTCTCACGTAATAGTCTACAATGAACACGGTGACAGGGTTTTTTTTTCTATTTTTTATTAGACGGAAAATAACTTTTACCATTTGATTTCCAGAACTTTCCTGAGGCTTCCGTGGAGGCCACTTATTTCCATTGGAGGAACCACAACCTACGATTTAGACGACGATTTCAAGGTATCCAGCGGAGAGTCTTAACCGCTGACGGGTCGTTTCGCAGGTCAACGCCATTGATGCAATGTCAACGACGTGTCTGAAAGTTCTTCGTCTTTCTTCCCGCTTGTAGATCGTCAGGCATGCTGAGAGATGGGACGTGTCGGCCCTCCAAGCAGTCGGCCAAATATTCGTACCATCCTACACAGACGGCGATCAATGAGGAGCATGGATATTCGTGCAGGTCAACGGTCAACTCACCCGCCCATTTATCTTACACGCAACGGTCAACTTATTAATGCGCCGTCCAATCCTGTGCCTCATTTTAGTTTAATTCTACCTGGGTCGAAGGTTGTCGCCATGATATGAAATGTAAAATCGTGTAGATTTTTATAATTTTACAGAAAATGAAGAAAAGGCCGTGCCTTTTCTTTGATTATAATTATTTGACGAAGATGTGAGAAATAATGCCATCTAAAATGCGAACGAAAATATTATCCTCGAGCAAAAAAAAATGATTTCTTTCCCTCGGATATGAAAGAACGCCTTCGGAAATCCGAAAAAAAAAAATTATTCGGTCCGGGTCGAAGGCAGAGCCAAATGTTGCAGAATATAGAAAAAAATGTTTTATAAGAAGATAATGTGCGGTTATTATTATTATTATCATTCTTTCTCGTTTGTGAATTTCTTAGTTCGTCCGGAGTTCAACAGACGCCCGAGAGAAGAAAGTTGGGTGGTTTTTTAAAGCTGAAATCGCTGGGTGTCGAGAGATAAAGAAGGCAGGCCAGATCCCGTCCTCCACAGCAAGCTGCCAGACTGCGAGGGGGGGCTCCGGATTCGAGCGGCGGCCGTCGCCCTTGACAGAAGAGAGGAGGGCTCTGATGGAAGAAGACGGGGGCGTTAACGGCGGAGGGGAGAATCGACAGGAGATCCCGAAGGAGGGATCTATCCACGGGTTCGAATCGGTCCATCGGCTGCTTGAGGCGTCTCTTAGGCCAGAGATTTACCAGGTCGGGCTCCCTTTTCCTTTGTTCTCCACCGCCATTGCTTCAATTCGGGATCTCTACTTTGTTACGAATGAATTCCACTCATCGTCTTTAAATTCTGGTCGTTTTTCACCGTTTTCTGGCGTCCTGTCTGGTTTTTGGGGGCTATTCATAGCTTCTGTGTGCGCCGTTGATGCAGTTTTCGTTATCCTGCAGGAAGTTAGTCGCCTGCTCGTTGGCTTAAACTGTGGGAGACCATTAGAACGTATCACGCTGCCGAATATCGCGGAGAAGCTCTCATTATCGCATGATTTTGACTTGCAGGTGATGCCCCATCGCTCGAATTATTCGACCTTGATTTGCTAGGCTTTCATTCAACGTGAAATTAATGTCCACATGCTGCTATTTAAATCTAATGGTAGTTGGTGCCCATTTGGTGGGGGACTGATTGTCAGTGTTCTCTATTCGATTAAAAACCGATTAACATGAGGATGGCAACAATTTGGATTTGGAAGAGAATGACATGTGCAGATCCATGGGCTGCGTGTGGGATATCAGTTGAGAGCTGATGAATTCGATCAAAGAGGAGAGTAATTGCAAATGGCATTTTTGATTGTAACCCAGTGGATGAGCTCAAATTTTGAACGAATAGTGGTTCTTCGAGGAAACTTATGTCAATTCCTAGCTGCCCCGTTGGAAGACATCTGCTCCTAGTTTATGTGAAACTCCAAAGAGTCATGCACATGTGATCAATTGAGCATCTCTGCTATGAATCATGATTCTAATCTAGAATCGACCGTGACGGTCACTCCTCACAAGACACAATTTTCTCTTTATCCGTCTTCAGTTAGGTTTTCTCTAGAGCACTGTTTGACAGGCGTTTGTAGAATTCTCTCAGGCATTTTGTTTCCATGCGGAGAAAGAAGCCATGAGAGCACCTCGGATAGTCAGGGTTGGGCTTGTTCAAAACTCCATCGCTCTTCCCACGAGTGCCCCTTTCCCAGACCAAAAGAAAGCCATCATGCAGAAAGTGAAGCCGATGATTGATGCAGCAGGGGCCTCCGGCGTCAATATCCTATGCCTTCAAGTAAGTTCCAAGGCGACAACTTTGTTCGGTTCTCACACGTCCGGTTCCTCTCAAATCACATGGCTTTCTTGGGTGCTTGAATCAGGAAGCATGGATGATGCCATTTGCATTTTGCACCCGGGAGAAGAGATGGTGCGAATTTGCAGAGCCCGTTGATGGGGAGTCAACTCGGTTCCTCCAAGAACTAGCTGGGAAATATAACATGGTCATAGTTAGCCCGATCCTCGAAAGGGACGTGGTCCATGGAGAAACAATCTGGAACACCGCTGTAATAATCGGAAACCACGGTAACATCATCGGCAAGCATCGAAAGGTGTACTATCTTCACCTCTCTCTTCAATCTGAGGCTCTAAGTTCTTGCCCACATGCATCGATCTCACGATCTTCTTCTTCTTCTTCACAAGAATCACATACCGAGGGTTGGAGACTTCAATGAGAGCACCTACTACATGGAAGGGGACACCGGGCACCCTGTGTTTGAGACTGCCTACGGAAGGATTGCGGTGAACATTTGTTATGGGAGGCACCACCCTTTGAATTGGCTGGCATTTGGGCTCAATGGAGCCGAAATCGTCTTCAATCCGTCGGCCACCGTCGGAGAGCTCAGCGAACCCATGTGGCCCATTGAGGTGTTCATCCACTGTTCTCTTCATTCCAGTGAGATCGCTCTCTCATCCTCTGATTGCTTGGAGTTTTGTTCTGGCGTTCCAGGCACGTAATGCTGCCATTGCGAACAGTTACTTTGTTGGGTCGATCAACCGCGTCGGAACCGAGGTCTTCCCCAACCCCTTCACGTCTGGCGACGGGAAGCCTCAGCATGCAGATTTTGGGCATTTCTACGGCTCGAGCTATTTCTCGGCTCCGGACGCATCCTGCACGCCGTCCCTCTCCCGCTGCAGGGACGGGCTGCTGGTTTCTGACATGGATCTGAATCTCTGCAGGCAGATTAAGGATAAGTGGGGGTTTCGAATGACTGCGCGCTATGAGATGTATGCAGAGACACTATCGCAGTACATGAAGCCGAATTTCACCCCACAAGTCATCGTCGATCCCTCGCTGCAGAAGCCAAAAAGTCTGATGGGATATGAAAGATCATGAATTAGGAATACGGATGTTGCTGAAAATTATAGCCATTCAGTAGTTGAGCAACCAGGGACCAGCGAGCAAAATTCAATAACGTCATCATGGTTGCAATTGTCATCATGGAAAATTATTTCGTTCATTCTTGAGATTAATAACGCTGAGGACCTTGTAAGCCATTGGATTTTGGGATGCCTCATTGTCTTTTCATACGTCGCTGCAGTTTCTTGTGCATTACTGTAAAATTTTGAAATCATCAAGAATGTTCTGTTCCTTACTGAGATCGGGCTTAATTTTTACTAAAAGCCTGCAGTACCCAGCAAGTATAGAGGGCGAAACTTATCCCTAAATCCAATGACTTGTAGGGATCAACAATAAATTCACATTGAAATTTAATAATCGCATGGTTATGTAATCACCTCATTTTAATTTATTACGTTTGTAAAATAGTGGATTTTAAAAATCGGAGAAGATAGTTATGTCTACCCCAATAAAATAACTAAACAACATTGTAGTATCTTCCACTCATTAGTGTTGTTGATATTGTCACCATCTAAGTTTTTTCATGAATATATTGCTTTAAACGTTTTTGGGTCCCTCCACACTTAATGATTCTAATGACGAGTGAACATGCCATTACTTATCAACCCAATTATAAAATGTTAAATTCTCACATCTGCTTTTGGTGTTAATCACAATAAATTCATGCTCATCATGGTATTACACACCTATATAAACACATTCACTTGAGCTTACATAAGCCATCACCCCACTAGAGCTTACAGGCCCTTCAGAAAGATAGGAAAGGGCATAAGACGCCAGGAGATTGGGAATGGGCTCACATGGTGTTGCAATTACCTTCAACCTTCTCTTATTTTTTTCCTTCCTCTATGGGTCCGTGGAATCGCTTAGAAGTGAGGAGGAGGTAAAGTGGTTATTTGAAGAGTGGAAACTGAAGCACGACAGGTCATACCATGATTTGGTCGAGAGAGATAAGAGGTTTGATATATTTAGAAGTAATCTCTTGTTCATCGACGAGCATAATCGCCCTGAGAATAACCACTCATTTACTCTGGGACTTAACCATTTCGCTGATTTATCCAATGAAGAGTATAGATCGTTATACGTCCCCTCTCCTCTCAATATGAGCGACGCGCTCTCTACCGATGGGATAGTTGAACCTCCACCAAAGAGTCAATTGAGGCAACGAGACTCATGGGATTGGAGGGATCACGGTGTTGTTAGTGGAGTTAAAAATCAGCGAGCTTGTCGTAAGTTTTCTATGTCATGCCCGCATGCAGTATCATACTTTTATGAAAGGATATTTTGAGTTTAGCTGTGAGATCGTTATTATATACTTCAGAAGGATACTTTTTTTAATCATGTTATATTTCATATCCGCCTCTTGCAATCAGTAAATCAAATATGTGCTAACCTATTCCCCATTACTTATATATTTAGAGATCATTTGTTCTGAACTTTTAAAGTTTTTTTTCCTAGGAAATTATGAGGCACATTTTGACCCAATAATGTGATAACATCAAGTGACTATTTTTATAATGATTGGCCTTGTTACAACGAAATGCACAAAGATAGGATCCATGTGGTATATATAACTCAGCTCTATTTATACTTAGAAAGAAATTAGTTGTATGGATACAATGATTTGGATAGAGTCGGTAAGATACATCGAGTACAGCTTGAATGTAGGTATTAATAATGAGTTGGGTTTGTTTTCTAGTTATAAAATCTCTGAACCATTCATTTGAATTATTTAGATTTTCAAAAGCGTGCCTTCTATTTGAGTCATATTCTGATTAATAATCTAATGTACATAAAATGATATTTTGCAATATATGTATCATACTGTTTGTTAACTTTTTTTTATTTTTAAAGAATGTTGCTGGGCATTCACTGCGGTGGCTACTGTAGAAAGCTTAAATGCACAGGTCACAGGCGACCTAATTACTCTTTCTGAACAAGAATTGGTTGATTGTGATATGTTAAACTCTCACTGTCTGCCCGGTTATACCCATAAAGCTTATGAGTATATTGTAAGAAATGGTGGTATCGACACTGATACTAACTATCCTTATCGAGCACGTCAAAGAGCATGCAAGGCGAATAGAGTGAGCACCATCTATACTTTTACATATTTTCTCAGAATATTTGGATTTGATATTGACGAATTTATCCTTGCGTTTGAAGGATCAAGTCGTCACCATTGATGGATATAGACAGGGTCCAAGGAATCAAGAGGCTGCTTTGAAGGGTGCTGTCCGTAGACAACCTGTTGCTAGTGCTGTTGATGCAAGTTCAAGGGAATTTCAACTATATGATACAGTATGTCAACAGGAATTTAATATGAATTTATAAATTTACTTTATGAACCTGATGTACATACGTTTCAATATTTTATTCATGATATTAAGGTTTAGTTTATTTGAAAAAGTGATTTGGTTTATATTATGAATTAAATTCCCGACATATGTTTATATGCTCCATCTCTCACTTAAAACATGGATTGTTATATACTCCATAGGTTTATTTTCCTAATTATGAAAAAAGTATCTGATTTTTTAAAATCTATTTTCATTATTGTTGCTAAAATGGTAAATAAAAACAATCCTTCATGGATGTAAATATTTTTTTCAATCTTTTTATTACATTCGAGTAATGTGAATCTTATGAAAATAATGAAAAGTATCGTAAATAACTTTAGACAAATGTGCATCTTAGGCATTATGGTGTCATTAGTGAATGTGAAAACATTTTTAAAATTTGTGTTTTGAATCTTCATATATTGAATCATAATTATAAGGTTGAATACCGCAAGTAATAACTGATGAATAATTTCTTATGCATTTGTAGGGTGTTTTCGATGACTTTTGCACAACTCAAGTGAACCATGCTGTGACCATTGTGGGATATGGAGAGGAAGGAGGGTTAGATTTTTGGTTGATAAAAAATTCATATGGAATAAATTGGGGTGACCAGGGATATATCAAATTGAGGCGCAATATTCGTGACCGAAAAGGCAAGTGTGGTATTGCGATGTGGACATACTATCCGAGGAAGCGGGCCGCTCCAAAGTCAAATATATCACTTTCTATTGAAAAATGATGAGTGTGGATGCGCCTATAGAATAAGATAATAAATGGTATAAGAATTCACTACTATTTACTATATTACTTGTCTCTTCGTCTTTAAAAGGCGAAATATTATTGTACCCAGTTTGTTTCTATGTTGCTTCCCATGAGTGGGGTAGAGCTGATGTAAGCTCCTGAGGGCAATGCAGAATTATATTTGAGATGTTTCGTGCCTTCTTTGGTCCTACATGAAATAAATAAAGGAATATTATTTGTGGTAAATATTAAATCTCGAATCTAAGTTGTACGAGTTGTTAGCATGTAAAAACTGACTCTCTTCCTATCTCTACACCCACTATATTACGATTCCCAATCACTGCCTTTGGGAAGATTATGGTGAACATTTGTTATATGGGAAGCACCACCCCTTGAATTGGGTAGCATTTGGGCGTAATGGAGACGAGATTGTCTTCAATCGTTTGGCTGCTGTCGGAGAACTCGGTCAACCCATATGGCCCATTGAGGGGTTCATCCACTGTCTCTTCATTCTAGTGAGATCCCCCGGTCTTCAATTATGAATCAAGCTCTCTGATTGTCTGAACTTGGGCTTGCTTCGGTCGTCTGGGAGTCCCTTCATGAATCTAAAAGCACCTTGAACCTTCATGGTGGCACGGTGCTGCATGGTTTAATTTTGAGCGTAATGATTGGAAATAGATCAGAAACTGACACTTGGGTTCTTGGGAAGCAAGTGGTCTAACTAAGGAGGCGGCCCTCTCTCTCTCTCTCATCGACGGATAGCTGATTATGGAGGGACAGATCGGAAATATCCAGGGGGGTTCAAGCTTTGTACCCTAACCCAAATGGATGGATCGGGGAGGATCTGCCCTTGGTTGTAGATGATACGGTTGTTCCTCCGCCTGGTTCTCCTCTCCATGTGACACGGCGGAAAGAGATAAGCTTGGGCACGCCCAATGACCACCGAGAGAGGGAGAGGAGAGATAAGAGCAATGACCGAACAGTACTCGGAGCGTGTCACGGCGCTGCCCACACAGAGCGAGAGAGGGCTCGGTGGACATGAGGTGATTGCTGAGGTGTGCGGGTGAGTTGCGAAGAAGCCACGTTTCCTACCTGGAAAGGTGGGGAGGTGACGATGGGCTCTTCCAGCTCCTCCGCTCGTCCGCCTTTCGAAGGTTCAGCTGAACCTGACCAATCGGATAGGTAGTCCTTACAGAACCTGAATGGCAGTTCTCCCAATTATAGTTCGTCACGGATTACACTTAGGATGGAGAAAGTACGGGACGAGACCCGCAGAAATAGAGAGAGGGAGAGCGAGCGAGCAAGGGAGGGAGGGAGGGAGGGAGGGAGAGAGAGAGAGAGAGAGAGAGAGAGAGAGAGAGAGAGAGAGAGAGAGAGAGAGAGAGAGAATATAAACATATAAAAATCGAGAGAATTCTGTTTACAGGTATTCTCTCTCACATTGTCCGACAAGTTTAGAGACAAGTCCCCTACTTTCTTCCTTCCGGTTCTGGGTCCCAACATCAATACATGAAAGGAAAAAAGAAAATTAGACCAATTCTCATCACCACTTGAGGCAAGTCCAATTAACTATCACTCTATGCACCTGCTCTCTCTCTCTCTCTATCTCCCCCTCTACATCTATATTATAATTTGGATAACTACATAATATGCTTGGATCTGTCTTCATATCTTTCACGAATTGTTTGGTGGTCAAGGGAAGCCAGGCCGGCCGAAAGGCTATGATCATGTGCCGTGGTAGAAACCCGGGTCCCGGTCGATCATTTGGCGATCAGATTTCCTCTCAACTAGGATCGTTATTTATCAGTTAAGTCCTGGGCCCCCGCCTGATCGATCGATCATGTGGAGATATCTCGGGGCCCCGAGGGCGGAGCGCACCCGACCTCTCCGATCATCGAGGAATCCTCTCGCCAGAGGTAGATCCATCCACATCGGCCCAATGGGAGAGAAGAGAGAGAACCTTCTCTCTCTCTCTCTCTCTCTCTCTCTCTCCCCTCTGCCTAGCTGCCGTACCACTCAGTACAACTTGACTGCGCGCTAGTAATGCAGCACCGCTGATGCTGACAGGCATTAGAGGCGATTTACTCTCCACCGACGGAAGATGGATAAATTCATCCGCGACGACAGCGGGAAGACAGCGAACCAGCTGTGGGCTCCTCATTCGTCCGGGGGGCTCCGGTTTGACAGGCAGAGGCTGTCGAAGATTCGAGATATGTAGGAGAAGAATCAGGGAAGTCTTCCTTCCGTCGCCGTTTACTGGACGCATTTCTCCACCTCATTCGTTCTATAAACTTTTGACTTCCCCGCGGCCCTGTCTGACAGGAAGATCTTGAGAGATCACGAGGGTCGGAGCAGACGGGGAGCTGGGGTCCAATGTCAAGATCATTTTGCAGAGGGGGGAGTCAACTGGCCGCTCCTTATTCTGACGGCGGCATCTGCCCGTTTCAGAGGACGAAGCTTCCGTCTCCCTCTCGTGGGGGGCACTTCAGTTCGCGCGGCGAGGACGATGGCGGCGGTTGGCCTCTGTGAGAACGACCCCTTTATTTCGTCCGCTAAAAGTTGCATTATTCTCGCCGCGGTCGGCCCTGCCGGAGTCGACGGAGGTCGACGTCCGACAGCAGCTTCCGATCACTGTTGGGGCGGCCGGAGTGATCTTCAGGAATCCGTGGACGAGTTTGAACGATCAGGGAAGACCCCATTCCTGCAATCACCCATCACGCGCTGCGCGGAAAGGTGGTGGGGGCGATTGCAGGAGATTAAATATTGCAGGAAGCTCACAGAGATTACCAGCACCCACGTCGCCTTTACTCTCCCGCCAGGGGCGGGCGATGGAGAAGGTTGGGATAGTGATGGCTGTGAATCAGAGGAGGCGAACCCGAAAAACAAAATAAAAATCCTAGGCAGAAATGAAATTCTTCTTGCGCGACTGGTCTCTGGGTTTTTCCGGTGTGGCTGGATCACATGAGGTCGAGGGGGAATCCGAGGGTCGTCGGCGTCGCCGTGGAGAGGTTTTTTTAGGGGGGCGGGGGGAGGGGCCGGTCGTATGCTTGTCCTCTTTTGTCTTGTGGGTTGGAGACGGTGGCGCCCCCACCACCTGCTGCCAAATTTCATTATTTCTTGAGGACCTCTGCACAGGCTGAGTTGGAAGAACATGCCCTCCTGGTGAGACTCCCGAGAGCTCATCCTTCTCCTCCACTCCTATTTCCCCTCTTTCTCCATTAACAACACCGAGTTCCTGATCCGTACGCCATCGGCTGATTCGTCTCCCTTCGCCCCCAATCCCTGCGCACCCCGTTAGCCCTTATCCTATCCAGTGCAGGAGCGGAGGAGGGCCGATTCCCGCGTCGGCGTCGTCGTCATCCATGGTCGCGTAAGGCTTCGTGGCCCGAAGTTGGGTTTTTTCCGGTTTTTGGGCGATGGGCGACGGGGCAGTGGAACCAGATTTCTCAGAGTTCGTGGAGATCGATCCCACGGGGAGATATGGCAGGGTACCGATCTGAGAAGCCCAGCGTACTTTCTTTCTTCCGCCGTCGATGGTTTATTTGCTTGAGGATCTCCCTCTCTTTGTCGGCGATTTCGTTAGGATTTTTCCTGTCTGGTTGGGCCTAATGTGTCTTCGCTCTCGTCGCTGCAGTACAGCGAGATCCTTGGCAAGGGATCCTCGAAGACAGTGTACGGCCCCTCCTCCGCCATTGCTACCCTCTACCTCGGTTCCGTCCTTGTTTCGCCTCCCGCGGCGATTCTGATGCAGGCTCTCCGTTCGCAGTTACAGGGCCTTCGACGAGTACGAAGGAATCGAGGTCGCCTGGAACCAGGTCAAGCTCCACGACTTCCTCCAGAGCCCCGAGGAGCTCGAGAGGCTCTACTGTGAGATCCACCTCCTCAAGACCCTCAAGCACAAGAACATCATGAAGTTCTACACCTCCTGGGTCGACACCTCAAAGAGGAACATCAATTTCGTCACCGAGATGTTCACCTCCGGAACCCTGCGGCAGTAATGACCGAGGAATTTCCAGTTCTTCGTGTTCTTCCCGTCTTCCCCCTGTTCGAAGCATTGAATGGGGAACACCGTCGATTTCGATTCCTCCAGGTACAGGCAGAAGCACCGGAGGGTTAACCTAAGGGCGGTGAAGCATTGGTGCAGGCAGATCTTGAGGGGCCTTCTCTACCTCCACAGCCACGATCCTCCCGTCATCCACAGGGACCTCAAGTGCGACAACATATTCATCAATGGCAACCAGGGGGAGGTCAAAATCGGCGATCTCGGCCTCGCCGCCTTCCTCCGGAAATCCCACGCCGCCCACTGTGTCGGTAAGCCCAGCCCGCGCATCCGCCAACGAAGATTAGGGGGAAGAGGGGATTCGGGAGGCCATCTGGGTGCGGATCTTGAAGGCTCTCCCGTTCTTCTTTCTCCCCAGGGACGCCGGAATTCATGGCGCCGGAGGTGTACGAGGAGGAGTACAACGAGTTGGTGGACATCTACTCCTTCGGGATGTGCATCCTGGAAATGGTAACCCTCGAGTACCCCTACAGCGAATGTTCTCATCCCGTCCAGATCTACAAGAAGGTCATCTCTGTAAGTCCTCTTCATCGCTCCCTCCCTCTTTCCCTCTTTCTGCAAATTCATGGTTTCCTCTCCGGCAGGGGACAAAACCGGAGGCCCTCTACAAAGTGAAGGACCCCGAAGTGAGGCAGTTCGTAGAGAAGTGCTTGGTCACCGCCTCCCGGCGGCTCCCTGCGAGGGAGCTGCTGAAGGACCCATTCCTCCAAATCGACGACTGCGAATCAGGAACCATGGAGATGGCCGGCGGGGAGCTGGACTCGTTTCTGAGGCAGCCTCTGTTTCGTCCCAGCTACAGTAACGACTCCTTCCTGCTCGATGGGCTCTGCGAAACAGGGATCCCCTGGGACTGCGATCACGTCGACTTGGAGCACCATGGAATCGAGCTCTTCGACTCTCCAGAAGATGAGCTTTCCCCTGACCTGGGCATCACAATACGCGGGAGGATGAGAGAAGATGGAAAGATCTTTCTTCGTCTCAGGATTGCGGACAAAGAAGGTGCGACGTAGAAGATGGCTCTCTCTCTCTCTCTCTCTCTCTCTCTCTCTCTCTCTCTCTCTGAAACGTCTCCGCGCTTTGCTCCGCAGGGCGGGTGAGAAAAATATACTTCCGCTTTGACATCGAGTCCGACACTGCGCTCAGCGTGGCGACGGAAATGGTGGGGGAGCTGGATATTACAGATCACGACGTCACAATGATAGCGGAGATGATAGACAGCGAGATGATCTCCCTGGTGCCTGAGTGGCGGCCAGGCGTGGGGATAACGGAGGACGCTCCAGGGCACCCCGCGCCGGCCGTCTGCCACAACTGCGCCTCCAACGTCTCCTCCGCCGACTCCCTTGTCGATTTAAGCCCCAACTCGGACGGCGCCGGTTGCAGCAGGCTCGAATGCGCTGCCGCCATGCACGGGCGGTTCGAAGAGATCACCTACCGCATCGACGGCCCCGAGCACAGCGCCGCAGGCGGGAGAAGATCTTCCGTCCAGTTATCAGACATGGCGAGCCTCGGAAAGAAACCGTCCCCCGATGCCTCCGTGAACGAGACGCTTTCCCGGAAGTCTCTCTCCGAGCTCGATTACAGGGACGGAGTCGAATGTTCCTCCTCGTCGCACCCGCCGACGGAGGCGATGCTCGAGTCCCTTCGTCTGGACGAGCGCCGGCCGCCGAGCAAGAGCTTCGCGAGGTGCGAGGGCAGCGCGCAGACCATGTTCGCCGGGAAGAACTTCTACGGCGGGCTCCTCCCGCTCCCCAACGGCCTCCACAGGGCCAAGTCCCTCCCCATCGACGCGGTGGACGCTTGACGCCCACAGACCTTTGAGCCCAACCCTGTACATTTCTGTGTAATATCTTGACCGAATCCAATCGGGGGGCCTGGCCGGCCGCCGTCTCTGCCGGCGACAGGATCACGGAGACTAGATTCCTCTCCTTTTCGCCGATCGGAGGACGGAACTTGTTTGTACATAGCTTCCGTCAAAGCGAGATTCGTGAATCGACTGAATGGGGGCGGCGTCTGTTCTCTCAGTCAAACCATCAACGTGACGTGGAGAGCAGCGGAAATTACTGGCCAGTTTTCTCGCGATCCTCGATTCCCCTCTCTCTCTCTCTCTCTCTCTCTCTCTCTCTCTCTCTCTCAGGGCCTTAAATGCACGTACGTCGTCATCCGGCAAGTCTCCGGTGGGGAGCTACAAAAGGAAACTGGGGAACCGGGGAGCGTCAGAAGACGACGGTGAGTCAAGATCATGTCGCAGCGCCGGCGTCCGGAAGTGGAGGCTTTTGGGGAGGAGATTATTCTGCTTGACTTACTTTTATAGGACTCAAAACCCAATGGCGCCAGAATATAATACTAATCCGTAAGAGAATAATAATAATAATAATAATATGAAAAAACTTTATGGTTATAAGGCATTGCAGTTCGTCTTTTATCTTTTCACAGGAACGATTCAAGAGCAAGAATAAATGGAAAATCTTTAATCAGTGACGCCAATTGAATCAGCAATAACTTAGTCGGGATTATTTGATTATTAACTATCTTGTATCTAATCAAAGGCGTAGAAATACCAAACACGCTCATGAGTCACGAGCTGATTATATCTCCTGCTAAATCCCTTCTTGTTCGTCGATTGGAGGCCCTTGATCGAGGAGCCAGAATCCGTCGGGCTCACCCTTCCTCGTCAAGTTTCTTCGGCAGTTAATGGGCATATGTCGATTGATAGATGAAGATTCGTCAGAGAGAGGCCTCTCGAAGCCGCCAAGAGGCTGAGCCATTGCCTCTCTTATGCCGCATAGTTAGGCTGCATGGCCTGAGCGCAGTCCTGCCCGCTATTGTTCAGGGTTGCAGTAGGCGGGAAACTCGCTCTCTTACTCGCACATTTTATCACGATGTCAAAACAAATGGAAATCGGCAACCTGGGATTCTTCAAACTCGTCGTGTCCAGAAAACCAGGACGGATTTTATTATTTGACAACCATTTTCTTGTTTTCGGAGTTCACCAGGATAAAGGGTCATTTTTTTTTATCCGATGGAATACGCGAATTCTGAATGAGAAGGAAAGCGGGGAGCTCGAGGCCTCATTAGCTTTTTTTTTTTTTTTTGGCGCAAAGATAACGGGATGAACATTTTGAGAAAAAAAAGGACCTGTAAGATATAAAAAGAGACAAAAAATTCCTCGTTCATCGAGGGAGGTGTGAATAAAATTGGATGGGAGCTGAGCTTCCTGTCGCCCAACATGGACGCCAAGCTTCCCAAAGTCTCTTCCTTTAGAGTGATCGAGTCTCTCTTCTCTCCACAGCAAGATTGAAGTTCTTAAGAAATGCCAGAAGAAGGATCTACCCCGAAAAAGTCGACCTTTCTATTAGTCTCCGATTCTCTGTCTGATAGATCGTATGGTTTTTTTTTGCTCTGACCATCCCATCTAACCGAGTCACTTCATCTAACTCGTGTAGAAGATGTGGAAAGAATTTCCATCTGAGAACGAAATAATGGTTTCATCTGGTCAGTCAACATGGAATAATCCATTTTTTCTGGTCAAGGATAATGGATAAAAGGGGATTTTTCGTCTACGGATTGGATGAAAAAAAATGAAAAATTAGATCTTAGAAAACGCTCTAGTTTCAGGTCGGTAGAACGTGGGACTCCAAAGCTCGATGCCGTCGAGTCAAATCCAACACTCATGAATCCTGGTCGACCACAGGTTCTGCTCACTTTTCCTACAAAATTCTGACGAACTTCGATCATCTTCAAGTATTGCTTCTCTCTCCCTGCGAAAAAGTCACAACCCGGGAGGAAAATTCCTACTTTCGTCCGATTATTTTCCCAATAAGGTCTTCTGTTCTTCTCCGAGAGCTTGTTGCTCTAGCACAAACTTCCTCTCCGAGAAGTACTTCGGGACGGGCTTTTGATTCGTCGATCCTTAAGAAAGAGAATCAGGATACAGTTGGATCCTCATGTCGATCCGAACGAATCAGTCTACCCTGATGGCTGGGTTTTCTCCGGACTCCGCAGCAAGACTTCGGAAGGCGAACTTCTTTATCGTTATCCATTTGTTAAATATCGACGAAGGGTAATTATATTAAATATTTTAGACGACTTGGTGTGTTCAGAAAATGAGCTCCGGGCCTAACCAGGCCATACGAAGCGACTACCGTGCCAACCAGCCAGACAGGCCCGAGGTTGCAACAGGTCGATGAGAAGAGAGTTATGGAGCGGTTGGCTGATGACCGGTCAGCTGGATGATGCGTCCAGGTCTTTCCAAGTTTCAGCTCATTTAACTAGACATTTCAACTTTTAATAATTAAATGATGAATTTTGCTGCGTAAACTTGAAGTGGTGATAGAATATAAGAGTTATGCCTGGGCTAACGGTACAATTCTATAATTTATTGTATCACAAGACAACTAGTTCGAATTGCGTGATGGTCAGATAATCAACAATCAACTTACCCTAAATTATTTAACAATGGATTATTCTTACCAAAAATTAAAGGCGTAAAAATAACCAAAAATGTAATTCCAAATTAAATGATTTCACACTTTGTTGTGCATGCATTAAACGTCATTTCCAATTGTGAGTTTGTTTCATTTTCATGATTATTGAAATATCACATTGTGACTCATAAATTTATATAATGTATTGAACTGGACCTTCAGTAGTAATTTGATGTCATGAATGTGCATGCCAAATGAACTATGACGTTCCTATTTTTCTGAAAATTTCAAGACCATAGTAACTCATACATTGTCTAGTATTCAACCTTCCTCCCTTTGAAAAAATAGTCACTAAATCTTTGAATTTAACTATTCAAAAGGAAATACTTCTTTTTCCAGCTCACTATTAGGTGGAGAAGAGCCCATTGTATGATTCCAAATTTGACTTGAGAAAGCATGTATAATAGACCAAAATGATACTTAATTCCAAAGGCAACAAGAATTTAAAGTTACACCTTAGGTGTTACATAACTAGGAACTAATGATGTAAATTCAATAAGAAGATTGCTACTCATATAATTAGTGGGGAAAACACCTTCTGATGTTATCCACTTTTCATAATCACGTGATTAGTGACTCATTCATTGTAATTTATTCTACATGGAAAATATTGTATACAAGAGGAGAGGTACTAAGATAATTTAATCATATAATATCCTCACATGTATTAGGCATATAAGGAAACTTCATCACAATAATTGAGTTTTAGAAATATATTAAGATTTTGTTTCAATTATAGATGATCTCAACATCATGGCCAGATCAATTTTTCAAATTTTGAAAAGAGTTATTTGATTTCATCCCTAACACATTATTTTTCCTCGTAAACCAACATCACACCTTTTATCGTCATCTCAATTCCTCATTACTCACTTGAACATCTAGTACGAATATAGATCACAAGTATCACATGCTTCCTAAATTCATACCACATGCTATATGTACATGTTAATTTTAGCATGTACATGCCACACAAAAAACCTCCATGTATGATTCTTGTCCTCTCTCATACCATCTCAAACTACCTCATCTAGTTTTCTATCCTAGGACATACACAAGGAATTAAAGAGATAGGGAAAATACAAAGGGAGATTGGAAATTGGTTCTAATGTTATTGAGGTGGATTTTAATCTTTTCTTATTTTCATCTATCTTTTATGTAGTTGTGCAATCACTCATAAATGAGGAAGAAGTGAAGTGGTTGTTGAAGAATGGAAAGTTAGGTATGATAAGTCTTACCATGATTTGAATGAAATAGAGAAGACGTTTGACATATTTCGAAATAACTTATTGTTCATTGATTATCGTAATCATCCTAAGAATAACAACTCCTTCACATTAGGGATTAACGGTCTCTCTAGTTAATCTAATGAGGAGTATCAATCAATCTATATCAACATTTATATTAACATGACCAATAGACTCTCTAGTAGTGAGAAGAAAATTGAGGCAACCAAATTCATGGGATTGGAGGGATTCTAGTTTTATTGGCCTAGTAAAGCAACAAGACAGTTGTGGTAAGCCTCTTTATCACGTAAATTGTATATTACTTTTATCATGGGTTATAAGATTCTTGTCATGATATTGTAGATCTTATGCAGTAGAAAATATATTTTTAACTATGATATGTGATAGTTCCTTCCCAATTCCTACAACAATGAATTAAATCTATGCTAACTTAGTGTGAAATGTGTTAGTAGCCTAAAATTATATTTTAAAATTTAATTATATTTCTATATGCATCATTTTCATACAATAATGGATGTTTCTTTGCCATATTAGATGACAATGTGGTATTTGATGATTTATTGACATTTAATCAAATGCATAAAAGCCCATAATTAATATAACTAGGTGATTTCCTATTGCTTTGTTTTATTCCATTGATTGAACACTACAAATACTTGGGAGTTTTAGCTACTTAAATGCTTCAAATCATTTATCAAACTTATTTAATTATGACTTAATTTTCTTTGTGAGGAAAATTCTAATACATATTGGTGTTAATTTGTAAAATTGAAGGTGGTTGTTGGGCATGTACTGCAACAGCCATTGTAGAATCATTATATGCAAACTACACTCAAAACTTTGTAACACTATCAGAATAGGAAGTGGTCGATTGTGGTATTCATTTTTCTATCAATGAGTTCTCCTCTAGTAGAGTCATTTCTCTATCCTTATGATTTCTCTCTCTCTTCACATTCTCCCTCTCCTCCCTCTTATGTTATCTCTCTCCTCCTCTATCTCGTATTCCCTCTTTTCTTTATCATTCCTAGATTAGATTAATTCATGTTTTTCTTACTAAATGTTAAGAACATGGTAATGACAAGGGAAGAGAGTTAGTACCAGCTAATTGAGCACAAAACTTCTACTCTCCTTCTCTATTTTTATTTTCATTATTTTATTTTTATTTGTATTGAAATTCATATTTATTATGGAAAAAATAAATTATCATCATACTTGTTATCTTCCTTGTAGATTTAACATAAACTCACTATAATTACTTGATCTATCTTATAGTGAATTCAATTTTATAATTTTAAATTTTGTTCATCTCTTAATAAAACAAGGTACAATAAAGTTTTCTACTTCTCACATTACTTATAACTACATTTTAAAAAAAATCAACTTTTACATTGGCTCTCTAAGTGCCTAACCCTTTCAATAGTCTAACATGTCATCATAGGAAGTTCATTATATTTCCTTGCTCTAGCCCACTTAATGGATTTAGGGTGTCGTCAACCCTTAAAGTGCAAAAGTTTTAGGGTTTGCAAGACAATAGGATAGCTTACAAGCATTTCTAACATGACATATATTAAATAAAGTAGTGTAACATGTGTAACAATAACACAATATATAAATGTCAACAAGACAGTGGCATATAACATAGTAGACTAAATTTGAATTATGTTATTGAAAAATGAATACTATATTATCAATAAAACCAAGAGATCAATAATATCAATAAAAATGATTTTCACTAAGGTTGTAGGCATATAATAGTTTATTTTTCACCTTACTTAACTAATAACTTTAAAGGTATCAATGCTTATCGCAAAGGTTTCAATGAATCTTATTTTTAACACCTCATTTCATAGCTTTAAAGTCATTCATAAAATGTATACTATCTAGTATAAATAAAAACATTCACTATTTTCTGTATTTCAAGTTTGAAATTTATAATGAATGGAAATTATTAGATGATGTAATTGGAATGCATTAATCATTCATTTTTTATATGAATGTAAGAAGTTTTTTACAACTATAATACTATTAAGTCAAGTCATATTGGGATGATTGTGGTTGATGGCAATGACAATGATAAAAGCTTTTTACTTGCCATTAAACATTCTTCTAAATGATAACTAGATAGAGAGTAAATTAGATTAAAGTTGTGGCCAAGATAGAGAAGCGGAAATTACCACAATGTAGGTCCTAGGTAAGAGTGAGAGGAGTTAATTGATTTTTAATTTTTTTATTACGGATAATGAAATTTTATTTTATTTTTTATGTAACATCTCAAGTATATATTTATATTAATATATAAATGTAAAAAATCTAAGAAAATATTTTTGCATGCCAAATTTTAGAATGGTTCATCCAAACTACTTTGGGCTAATATGTTGGAGAATTAATTATATTATATTTTGATGATGACAAATAAGTTTGAGATCAATTAAAAGATTGAATTACACATAGTCTAGAATATACATGATATGAGCTTAACTTTGAAATTTTTAATTATAATATCAAATAATATCAAATGAAAATTTGATGAGAACTTACTCAGTGTATCCATGACACGATATTAATCTAGTCAAATTAAGTGATTACAATATAAAGAGTTATTATTTTTTATATTACTATAGAAACTAGAAATATCTACATAAATTACGATGGTAAGAAAATCAATGACTAAGACACTCAAATAAAAGAAAAATTTTCAAGTAAAATATGACTATGAAATTATATATAATTATCTATAAAATCATATTTTTGTATGAAAGTATATCTAATTTTTATACTATGAAGAGCACGAATACACCTCTAGACCTTGTATTATTGGTGCACATAAAGGGTGATGGCTAGTAAATTTGCGTAAATAGTTATGCAATCAATAAGCGTACTATGAAATATAGATTTTCTATTATAAGGTCAAGTGTGCATCATGATGAAGGAAATACTATCTAAAATGAAAGAATGACTTAACAATGATTAATGATTCAATTCACTTCATCTTATGCCAGCACGACATTTATACACATGCTCCATACAGTAAATCACAAGATGTAAAACATGATATTAGTAGTACACTCTATAGGTAGGTCACTAGTTCTTCATAAGTTGATAATCTTTTAAAATCTATTTTGTTCCTGATTAGTATAGATAAAACAAGTATTTATTGATTAACATATTTATCTATATTATTTTGTCAAATCCTAATCTCAATAAAATATAAATGATAGTATCAATCTTTTGTCAAGTGAAAATGATTTATTTGTATTTATCTTATGTAATTCATGGGCGTCATTTTTCATACATTTGTGTGAATAGTGCATATATTTTTGAAAATTTTTAATTCAATCTTCCAACATAGAATAATAATTATAAAAAAATCATATAGGTAACTACAATAAACTATTTTTATGAAATTGTAGGATGTAGTTCTGTGAGCTATTGTGAGCAAGAAGCAAAAGGCTAGTAGTTGATAAACAACTTGTATGGAAGACATTGGGGAAAATGAGGATATGTTAAACTAAGGTGCAACATTGGCCACCTAAGAGGGAAGGGTGGTAGTGCAATGTGGATGTATTATCTAAGAAAGAAGCACACCAAAGTCAAATTGATTACTACAAATTGAAGTTAGTATTTCTAATAAATGATGAGTTTGGGTTTAGTTAGACAATAAGAGAATTAGTGAGATGAGAAGTCATTTTCATTTACTTTTTTAAATGAGAAATGTGTGCCTCATGTAATAAAGGCATTTAGGGTGCAAGTTAATCCAGCTTATATCCATAAGTTACAACTTGTTGGTAGAATAAGAATGGTGTAAGACCCAAAGCATGAACGTAAATTATATGCATTGTCAAAACAAATATTGAATTTATGTCTTAGTACATAAATAAGATTGAACAAAAAGTCAGCA
This sequence comes from Spirodela polyrhiza, assembly GCA_024713555.1. Classification (NCBI taxonomy): domain Eukaryota; kingdom Viridiplantae; phylum Streptophyta; class Magnoliopsida; order Alismatales; family Araceae; genus Spirodela; species Spirodela polyrhiza. The sequence goes on from CM046532.1 coordinate 3,673,123, forward strand.
ATGTTTACTTTGTACAAAATGTTATACTTCTTGGTTATCAAGTTGAAGAAAAGTTGTGTGAACGAAACAAGAAGAGATAATAAAGTTTTATAAACTAGCTCTAGTAATAAACTTTTTTAGCCATCCATTATAAGCCAAATTGATTTATTAATAACATATCAAAATTAAAAACAAAATCATTTTGGTGATCAAGTTGAAGAAAAGTGGTGTAGACAAAACAAGAAGAAATAATAAAGGTTTATAAACTAGCTCTAGCAGTTAACTTTTTTAGCCATCCATTATAAGTCAAATTGATTTATTAATAACATATTACATTAAAAAAATCATTTTGGTTATCAAATTGAAGAAAAAACAAGAAGAAATAATAAATTTTATAAATTAGCTCTATCAATAAACTGTTGCCTCTTTTTCTTTATCACTTTGTCGTAAACCATCATCTTTGACATTCTTCTCTTGTTTGCTGCCCCCCATTGCTCCGTGAAGACGAATCTGACCGAGATGAAGAGCAGCTTAGCAACTCTGACGTCGGTCCTGGGTTCAACATGGCACAGCTCTGGGCTAAGGAGCGAGCAGCATTATCTGAAAGAGTCCCCAGTAACAGTAATTCAAAGGCCTTCTCACTTCCGGTTGGGATAAGATCCTCTGGGAAGGCCTCTGTTGTTTCCCAATCCTTTGACAACATGGGCGCTGAAACGCTGGATGAAATAGGCAGGGAGTCCACGAGTAAGCAGGAGCCAACTCTCTCGTGATCATTTAACCACATGCTCCCCTGGTAGCGTTTGACATCCAAACCTCCGTGTTGGCAGCTCTCCTGAAAGGGAAAGGCTTGGAGATACCCAGAAAGCGAGGAGCACTCACTGCTCGTGCGGAATCAATGCTGGTGATTACCGATACCCTGAGTCCACTTGAATCAATGATCCTTTGACTGTTATTTTCTCTTCTGCTAGATTGCTAGATCTTTGTATTGATGCTGTTCTAGTTGTGCGAGCTTAGTGCTATTATTAAACAAACTGATTGCTGCTGTTCCTATCATACGTTTTATTTTATGTTCCCATCCATATAAAGCTAGCGGGCGTTGTGCAGCACCCATTACAAGCCAAAATGATTCATGAATAGCATATTAAATGAAAAAAAAATTGGTTATCAAGTTGAAGAAAAGTGCTGTAAACAAAACAAGAAGAAATAGTAAATTTTTATAAACTAGCTCTAGCAATTAACTTTTGCAGCCATCCATTATAAGCCAAAATGATTTATTAAAAACATAGTAAATTAAAAAAATGTTATCTTGCATAAAACCTTCACAATAAAAGTTTATAAGCATTTAGCCATTTGTCAACCATGAATAACTAGTAATAGCACCACTCTTTTTGTTTGATAAGATTTGGAAAGGCATTTGAGTGCATTGCTCTGCAGTGTTTTAGTATTTAGATGATTATTTTCCAAAAGTAGTTACTTTATGTATCAAATAGTGCTCGGTAGGTGTGCCATTAATTATGAATAATGGGTAAACCAAACATCATTAAAGTTTCGGTAGTCATTGGGAAGCTCCTTGTGAGGGCTATTTGAACAAAAATAGCCTAAATAAGGAGGACATATGCAGAAGGGAATCATTTGTTGATACGGTAACATAAAAAAAATCGAGTCACTTGAAATAAAATGCATAAGGAAATTAAAAAATACGAATAAATTAAACTGCATTAAGAAATATAGTCTACATCTGTTTATCTTTATTAGAGATGCTAGTGCTCCAAATGAAATTCGACGAAATAATAGATTAAGCCAATTTATAAGTAGTTTACGTTTATTTAATTAAAGCGAACCTAATTTATTGCGTTTTATTATATAAACCGGAACAAAGAAGAGTTTTGTTGCTGGTCGGTGAAACCATAAATAAGCAGCTACCTGGGTCAACACCCGTTGCCGCTACAACGCGCTGCTCTTTCCTTCACGAGCGCTGTGCGGTCGCATAAAGAATCCCCTCTCCGCCTTGTCGCGATCTTCGGTCTGTTCGTCTGTGCTGCACATTTATTTAATCTCATTCCCGTTTGTTTATTTGAGAGTGGAGGGCACAGAAGGTACTCGAGAGGTTGGCCCCAGGTTGTCTCTGAGGTATCTGCTTTCCCCCGCCGTGTTCTTGTTAACTACCTTCTGGTGTTTAGATTCATCTTCTTCCCGACGACGGCGGCTACCTTCGTTTTCCCTTTTTTTTATTATTTTTTTTTTTTTTTCGCAAAGACGGGGAAGAAAAATGTAATGTGGAAAAAGACAACAGAGGGAAGGGACTCAAGATTGATCGTTTTGCCGTCGCTGCGCCTTTCTCTGTGTGTATCGTTTCATATGCTTTTAAATTTCAAAGGAGCAATCTCGACTCGTGATTCATGGATCCAGCTGCGCAAATTTTCTCAGGCGATGGTGTTGGAGTCATTTCCGCAGTATCTGCGGATGGGTAAACCTTCCCTTGTCCGATGGCCTCCAGGTTAGGAAGCACATTACATCAGAAGTTTCTATGACGTCATTAATGGCGCAATTCTGGGGTTTTTTTTGGAGATTTCGGGGGATGTCCGCCGACCGCACGTGCTGAATTTAAGTTTCAATGGAAAATTCCTATAAAAACTCGTTCTGATTATGAAAACATCCACACCGCTGTTTCTTATCTTTTCAATTTGGCCAGGTCTGCTTCACAATGTCTTGCGTCAGGATGTCAACAAATATCTTCTGGCAAGATTGCCCCATTGGCAAGCTCGACAGGCAGAAACTGCTCAACCAGAAAGGCTGTGTTGTGTGGATTACTGGCCTCAGCGGATCAGGTTGCATGATCTTATCACTCCTCTAAAATGAATCCTGCGTTGAAGCACTAGATATGTCGTTTAAAATCTAGATAGACAAACACTAGATTTTTGAACTTAGATATTTTTTTTGGTGGTTCAACCAGCCCAAGTAATATGTCCATTTCCCAAGGGTTTCCTCATTGGGTTCCACTATTCACTCCCTATTAATAGAATTGATTAGCATTAGATCAACAATAGGAATCTATATCAATCTACCATAATCCAAGGTTATAGAAACTTTTTTTCGACCTTATTACATGCACATCATAAGTGCCTCAATGTGATAGAAATAGTTGTTAATATAACTCAATAATATTAAGGAGTATTATCAATGCCCTAAAGCAATAGTGATGAGTTCAACTCCATTGAAGGTGTGTACTGTTAGTGTCTGATGAGAGGGAGATATGCTTGATATTTGTCTTGAATTAAGGAGCTCTGAATTATTGATTTCTAATCAATTCTCTCTGTGCATGAAAGGAGGGGGTGGAGGAAGAAAAGCTTATCGAACATCACCCACCCGTGATTTCATGATCTACTCTCATGGTCTAATTTCTGGTGAAACACCCATTTTATACTTGAATTCAACAGATTGAGTTGTCATTTATTATAGCACTCCTGTAGTTAGTTCAAGTTCTAACTTGAGCCTCAATAACTCTTTCTTATCAGGATAGGCCTTTGAGGATGAATCACATTTTACTGGACCACGTCCTTGGGCTTAGTTGAGCTACACTTAAATGGATCTTACCTTTGAGATATGACGGGATGTGTCTTAGTGGGCTGCGCCTGAATCAACCACACCTTTAAACTCTGATGGGTCGTGCCTAAAAATACATGTGAAAAATATATGTATAGGTCTTGTCAAATCCATATTAAATCAAAATCTTGATATTTTTCTAATCCATTTGTTGTGTTGATTTTCTCCCTATTTTAGCTTTCCAATGAATATCTGCTACTAGTGTTCACAATCTGAATCTTACCTAAAAGAAGCTGCTTTCATTATATAAAATTATGGCAAGTTAATAATATATCTTAATTAATCATACTTAACACAAAAATCATAATAAATACAACCGATCAATGAATGAGGAATCTGATGCACAATTCATAAAATGACTCTTTAGTGAATGATTTCAATTTCAAGTTAATATCATCAAATGCATTATGAATTGATGCCGTGCTTTCAGTGCGCACCTCCACCAAGGATGCAACCTTCATAGTTTACCTTATAATATCATCATTGTTCTAGAAAATGAATTTTCGTGGTGCTTTTTTTGAAAAACCCTTATCTCTTCATTGGGATGAAGTAACATTGCCACAATGTTTGACAGGGAAAAGCACTCTGGCATGCACAGTGGGTAGAGATCTACATTCTAGAGGAAAGCTTTCTTACATACTTGATGGAGACAATCTTAGACATGGACTGAACAAGGACCTTGGTTTTAAAGCAGAAGATCGTGCAGAAAACATTCGCAGGGTTGGTAAGTGTCATCCTCTTGCTTGGAAATTTAGTGCATGCAGTACTGGGGAAAAAGCTCAGTTTATGATCCTTTGGTACATATTGAATATTTATGGATGGTTGGTCGGCCATCTGTTTCGTGGAACAAGCAATAAATACTGGACGGAGAAAGTAGTTTTTCTTTTTTACTTTCTACGGTTGTAGCATGAACTGGACGAAAGTCCATATTGCCCTGGTGCATCACGTTGGAATCAGGCCGGTTCCTCACTCACTGTTATGGTCGAATTTATTCAATTCTTAATTCTTTTACATTTGCGCTCACTCAATTAATTAATTTGCTAGATAGAGATTTTAGAATATGGCTACCTTAAATCATAAAGAGAACGTTCTGACAATTGAATCATTAACCATAATAGTTGAAATTGCGAGGTACACAGATGGCATATGGTTAGTACATAGGCGGCGATTAATAATTTGAAATACTTATTAAATGTTTCCACTGCTCAACACATGATTTGAAATGAACCTAGGCACATGAAGTGGACATAAAGAATGAAAGTTGAGAAAAGAAAAGATAATAAGATGGCGAAGGAAGGATGGAGCAGAAAAACTCCCGACACCTTGTTGCTGTCATTGGCTTACACTAATTGAATTTTCATGTTTCATTCTATTTATCTCATCCAAGGGGAAGTAGCAAAGCTGTTTGCGGACGCAGGTCTGATTTGTATCACTAGCTTGATATCTCCATATAGAAAAGATCGTGAAGCTTGCCGAGCACTTTTTTCCGATGCAAGTTTTATTGAGGTGAGTTTGGAGGCTATAGCATTTGTCTGATAGTGAGGATCAATTTTTCTTTTCTGCTTCAACCGTGTTTTGGTTCTTTCTCTTCAGATTTTCATGAACATGCCTCTGGAATTGTGCGAAGCGAGGGATCCCAAAGGTCTATACAAACTTGCGCGTGCTGGAGTGATTAAAGGTGTGTTGTAATGACTTCAACGGATTGAAGAGCCACCCCTGAACATGCCCACATCGTAAAACACATATATGAGCCTCCTATAGTTATTCCTGTCCACAAAAATAAAAATGGCATACATATTTATCCAAGATTACTGAATTGTATTTTAGATCGTCCTAAATTACGTAATATGGGAGTGGCCTACTTGTGCATTCTGGTAGAGAACTTATGATCCTGCAACTATGTAGTTAGTGACAATGGTTAGAAGCAACATTGATGAAACAAGCCCATTGATGAAAGAAATTCAAACTTTGTATCAGGCGGAAACCCACTTGGCGACCAGTGCCATTTTTAAAGAAGTTTTGGCTTTAACTTATTTTTTAGCTATTATCTTCAAATCATACGTTTTCTTTGACTATCTATCATCATCCCTGGAGCTCGAGAATCGTTGTGTTCCTAGGATAGCTTAATGGTGGCATCACACTCAAATATTGATGCACTCTATAATGTATTTCCCCTTACAATTCCTATTTTATTGCAGGTTTTACTGGTATTGATGATCCATATGAACCCCCTCTAGATTGCAGGTAGATTAGTTTCCTGCATTGATCAACTGCTTCCTTTGGACTGATGTGAATACGTGGAGACAGATGTCTTCTCTGGATACATTTTGTGGCTTTACATTTTCATTTAATATTGCATTCCTTTCCTTACAGTTGTTCGGGGAAATGCTTTTGACTTTTCAGATTAGGATGATTTTCTATGGTTTGTCAGCTTGGTGAGACTCATACGATTCGTATCCTTTGTTTATAGTCCCAATCCTCGATATCCATTAGCATTAGTTGAGTTTCATACGTAAAGCTTTTTCGAATGAAACATATAATGGTCCACGGTCTGATATGGGTTTTTTTGTGAGCATTTCCATTTAAATTAGATTAAAAAAATATCGATCTTGATTTCATGAGAATGGGCATGTTGAGCCCGTCAGCCACAGCTCAAAGTGAAGCAATGGGAGACTTGGGAAGTTCTAGGAGGAAGCATGAGATGACCAGAACATCTTAACGGTGTTCTAGACTACAACTGCCTGGATCCTTGCCTGGTCTACTGTGTCAAGAACCATGATATTTAGCTTGCAATGGACGGCTAGAAACGATTCCAAAAAGTTAAAGAATATACTGAAGATGTGAAATATGTCGGTTTTTATATCACCCTTTTTGTTGCTTCCGTTTCTTCTAATGGAACTAATTATTTTTTTGGCAGATAGAAATAGGACTGAAAGATGGAATTTGCCCCCCTCCTGGCGAGATGGCCGGGGTAGTGGTTTCGTACTTAGAGGAGAATGGCTTTCTCCACGAGTGATCGTTATCTGGTGGGACCGGTTGATTGAGCATTGTCGCCGATCTGGGTGCCTTCCTGCTTACCGATGATACTTGCACAATTGGACGTTATATAGTTGACTTCTGATTCGATTCATTCGCCTGGGTCCTCTACAAAGCATCAGGAAACGTCAGAATTCGTTGAATATCTGTGAATCAGTGGCATGGTTTACTTTGCTCAGCAGAAAACCCAGGTGATGTATTTTATTGGTCTTGGGTTCGAACTTTTGTATTAGAGAGACCAGCGGAAGCTGGAAATTGCTGATATATTGACAAGATGGACTCTGATCTCTGTGTTCGTCTTGTTACATGGGCTTGACAACGGGCCGGGCCGGGCCCAGATCTGCTCTCTCTCTCTCTCTCTCTCTCTCTCTCTCTCTCTCTCTCTCTCTCTCTCTCTCTCTCTCTCTTCTCTCTCTCTCTCTCTCTAAACAATAGCTGTTGGTGCGATGATCGAGGGTCGGGCCTTGATTTCTCTACGCTTTTCGATTTAGGTGCCCCACTTTGATTCCGAGCTGTTTGATCGCTGACGCGGCGAGTAGGGGGGAGGACTTCGTGGGCGGCGCCGCCTGTAAACTATTCACGCTGTCCCTCTTTCTCCTTCGCGGAGCCCTCTGTGCGTCCAGGTCTTCATCGCCTCTGGAACCCCGTACAGGTCTCCAGCTCCGGTAGGCAGGCCTCAAGCACAGTCCGACCCATCAACGGCCCCCAGCGCCTTAGCTTAACCCTCCTAGGAGCCCGAAATTATTTGCACAAAGCTCCTAGATTTTGCATAAAATTTCCCTCGGCTCGAATCATCGCACCATATGATCGCATTTATCCAGAAATATTATCCCTCGATCTCGAAACCAAGTGAAGAACACATCAAGGTCACATCATTAAAATCAATGGCATGCTCTCAGCTAAACTCTCCGTCGGCCCACCAGCAGACATGGCATGGCTACAGCGACTTCCAAATCATTGACAAGCATGCAACATGCCTCAGATTCTGTTGCACGTACACCGAACGAGACCGCATTTTTCAACACCGCGGACCACGGAAGAGCCCCGCTGGAGACGTGCGCGATGGGTTGCTTTCGCTCCTCTTTGCCTGCCCTGTCCTGCCCTGCCCTGCCGTGCCGTCATGAAGCCTGAGCACGGCGGCAGCGTAGCAGCGGCAGTGGACGAGAGATCCCTCACATACTTCCTTAACACAAGCCCATTTCGGACAATATATTATATATATCCACAGAGAGAGAGCTTTGAATGACATTAGATCACAGTAATCTTTAATGTTCGAAGGTGTCGGGACTCCAGTGGCGCTATGACTGTTCGCAGGGTGGTGAGCTTGCGGTCTCGGCATGATTGGCATTGAATTGGCGGGGCTCAGTTCGGGGCCGACGGTGCCGGGGGACTATTATCGTATAATAATAACGGGCAGTATTCGGCCGGAAGGATTGACCATCTGTCTTGCGAGTAATTAGAATTTTTATGCGTGTTTTCTTCTATTATGTCGCTCGTCGTGGATAGCGATCGGGCTCGTTGCCCCGGCGCTCACGTGGAGCCTCTCTGTTCATGGAGGATTATGGGAGCCCCGTGATGCGGGAATCGGCCCATGAATGACGACGACCACCACGAAAGCACTGCGAAAAAAAGAAGGGCATCTTTTCCATCACTGGACTGATCTCTCTCTCTCTCTCTCTCTCTCTCTCTCTCTCTAGCCGGTGTTGGCCTTCAATGCGGTGGACTTTCGTGGGAGAAAGGACCTTTTTTTCTTCAATGGAGGAGGAGCGGCAGGGGCCCGCCTGCCATTTTCTCTTTTTCGGTGCCGCACAAGCAACGCCGCTCCGTGGACGGAGCTCGTCGGCCGACGGTCCTGTGATCGTCGGCGTGGCGCGGGCCGGCGGCGGGCGCGCCGCCTGGTACGGATGGCCGCGGAGGCTCCCGGACAAACGCGCCATGATGGCGAGCCAAGATGGGGCCAAGCACATTCAAAACCCCTGCCTATACGGAAACAGTGAGCCCTCCCTCCTCCCACTCTCTGTCTCTGCGGCGCCCAAGCGGCGCCGCCGAAGAGAACAACGGCGTCTCCATCATCGCCGTCCTCCGGCGCACGGCGCAGCCGCCGCTCGCGGCTGAGATTCTCGTGCCCATGTGGCCTCTGCTTCCGTCGCCGGGCAGAGCTGGAAAACTCGAGAGGGGGCCCTCCGCCGTCGAACGGCGGACTTACATTATGCACCAGCATCTCTGACAGCTACTTGCGGACTGTGAATTTATTAATCTACGCGAAAGAATTGATTAATCTACGAACCTGGGGGTGGGGCCGTCCTCGTCACGGTCCCGCCGGGGCACGACGGCTGAGGGTCGATAGAGGGCGGCCCCGCCGGCCGCCGGAGATCAGACCCGGCGGTTGCCTGATGGCGGGACCCTCCTGCAACATGCAAGGCATGTTGGATTCTGTGGATCCAAGCTGACCGGTCAAGGACAGTCAAACTCTCGATCTGACCGGGCCGGCCCGATTTTGACGGCGGATCACCTCGTCGATGTGCGATCCTCCTGAGCTCGGTGTCAAAATAACATGACACCTGTCTCCGTAATTAGAATTCTCAGTATTGACCGAATTTGAAAGAAATGGGAGTCTTTAATGGCCTGCCTCTCTCAGGTTTATGATCAAATAGTTAACTCGGTTAGAAAATATCACCCCACGTGAAACGGGACACAAAATAAATTCATGTCGACAGACTTTAGTTAGGGAGATAGTGACCCATCTCTCTCTCTCTCTCTCTCTCTCTGAATCATGTTCGATTGGCACGTAGCAGAAGGATACGTAACATGCCGATCAATGAAGAAGAGCCAAGATCTCAATGAAAACTTAGAAAATAACGACCACAAGGGGAAAAAGCGACGTGAGATAGCATGGCTCCTCGCCCTCTACCCCACACCGCAGTTCCTTCCGAGGGCTGACCTGGCAGTGTCTCCCTGTTCAAAATCCCCGAGGGTTTATTCTCAGTAACAGTCAAGGTGCACTGGTTGCTCATCTCTCTCTCTCTCTCTCTCTAAACACTCTGAGGACTCTGAGGAACTTCTCAGCTCCCGCGGAAAGAGAGGTTTCCCGTCGCCGCGTTGATCCTGTGACACAGTGGAGGGCCTGCCTGCTTCCGTCGGAGGTTTAGGCATGGCCGGGAGGGGAGATTATTGTGGCAGAGCGAGGTCCCTCCGCCTTTACGATCACGAGGGAGATAACGAGGGAACGGGGATCGGTAAGGAAGATCCCACGTGAAGGTGAGGTGAAAAGGAGAATACAGATACCTAACGCTTCCTGCCGCCACCTCCGCCGCTCGTGTCCTCACTTCACAAGAGTCCAACGCTCACAGGGCACGTAGTCCCCCTCCTCTCTCTCCCTCTCTCTCCCTCCCGCTCTCTGTCTACCTGTCTGTCTGTCTCTCTGTGTGTCTGTCTCTGTCTCTCTCTTTCTCTCCCTCCCTTCCTCCCTCTCTCGCTTAGAGCTTTCTGTGCGACGGCGAAGCGGTCGATGGAGACGAGACATGAGGGGGAAAGGGATCCAGACCAAGGCAGAGGTCAAGCACCTGAGCGGTGCGGAACACAGGAGAACGCCGTGCGTGCGGGGCCGGCGCTGGGATAATGTGGCCGCGGTGCAGCGGCGGTAGCGGTGACAGCCGCCGTGACCCCCCATGCTGCTCCAACTGAGTTCGACTCCGTTGAAGGCTCCCCATGAAGCGTGAAAGGGACGGAGAGAGAGAGAGAGAGAGAGAGAGAGAGAGAGAGAGAGAGAGAGAGAGAGAGAGAGGAGAGAAGGGAGGAAGGGAGGGAGTAGACCGTCCATTAAATGACTACTGTATACAGAACCCTACTTCCTGTGTGAACACTAATATCGTCGAGGAAGACGACTCTCTCAAACTCTGCGGAACACATCCCCGGCGCGGTTTCAACCCCGTCAGTTCCATCTCACCGGCGACAACGGCGGCGGAGGAAGCGAGGACGGCCGATGAACGGAGAAGCCCTCAGACTAGAAAATCGCCGTCTACCTTTCTTCTCCGTCATTTCCATCTCCTAGAGATGAGGGCCTTTGTCTGGTTTGAAGGCAGCTGGACCCCTCAGTTAGAGAGAGAGAGAGAAAGAGAGAGAGAGAGAGAGAGGACTTCTAGGGGTACTATAGTCTTTTTTTCTTGGCCTCCTGCCAAGGGATTTGACAAGAAGGCCAAATTTGCGATGAATTTCAGATAAGCATACGATATCCAAAATGTAGGTCTTATCTTACTTTTTACTGTCTAAGTTATTTTGCTTGCAATATTTCGAAGGCAATCTACTACTTACTATCTCTCTCTCTCTCTCTCTCTCTCTCTCTCTCTCTCTCTCTCTCTCCTCTCTTCCCCAAAGAAAAAATTCCGATGGTTCCCTCGAGTGTTCCAAAATTTATTGAAAATTGATGATATTTGACAAGGTTGTCATGGATCATTGGTGTCCAGCAAGTTAGGCGTACCAAATGTGGCGAGGACTTCTTATGGTTTAGGGTGAAATAAATGTCGGCTAATGTGACAAGAATTTAGGAAAACAAGGGGGGCATTGAATATCTTAATAAACAGATGGGTCAATAAAATAGTGCGGGCGCATGGAGGTTCTTCTTAGAAAGGAGCGTTCTTGAGGGCGGAGTCTTCCTTGAATCGATTTGAAGTCTCGCAGCCCCTCCCCGGCCTCCGGAAACGACAAGCCCCCGCTGGATCTCGACTGACGGATCCTTCCGCCCCCCCCCGCCCCCTCCTTCTCTCCTGTCCACTTTCCTCTTCCTCTGTACTATTAAAAGGTCCCTCTCTCTCTCTCTCTCTCTCTCTCTCTGAACCAGTGCGGGCACCGCGCCTCCCAACGGACAAATTTGACATTTTAATGGAAATCTCTAATCGATCGCGTGAGGGGGTTACTGTGTTTGTGTGAGAGGACAGAGGAGGAAGAGAGAGAATGTAGAGCAATAAAAGAAATCTAACCGGAAAGCTGGGGAAGGGTGCAGCAGTCGCAGAGGGGAAGGGAAAGGAGGGGGGCCACTTGGGGGGAAGGTGAGGGGCGGCGGTTTGTGGGGGAGAGTGGTCCGGGAAGGAGGGGAGTGGAAGGGGCGGCGGGCTGGGAGGGGAGGAATCGCGGAGAGGAGGGAAAGGGGCGGCGGTTTAGGAGAGGGGCCAGCCTCACAGCGGACAGAGAGGAGGCAAAACAGTCGGGAAGCTCGCCCGCTGAGGAGAGAGAAACCGAGCGGGTTCTTCTTGGGTTTCCATTCTTCCTCTTCCTCCTGCCTCCTGCCGCGGCTGGTAAGCAAGACCCATGCGCGGAAGCTGAGGTGGGTGCCGGTCATGGCCTGTAGGTGGTAGGAAGGGCTGGAACCGAGAGCATTTGCCTGCGGCTTGTCTCCCTCGCCCCCTCGGTCTCAATCCTCGCTCTTGCCTGCGCCGTCTGCTCAGCCGACCCATGGCGGAGGGGAGCCGCATTGATCGCCGCGGCGTCTTCCTGGGCCTCCCGTGCCTCCTGATCCTGGCCGCGGTGGCCGTCCCTTGGGTGGCGTCTCCGGCATGCGGGGCTTCCCCGACGGCGCAGACGTTGGCCGTGCGGCGGCACCTGAAGCGCCTGAACAAGCCTGCCGTTCACACCATTCAAGTAGGGCCGCTTTCCCCTTACCATCTTGGCCGCCATTGTTTCCGTTGACCTAAGCTGGGCTCTGCGGAATCATTTTTTCTTTCAAAAAATAACTGCGTTTGACGTTTCTGGTTCATGAACTCTGAACCCATCTGAGATTTTTCCCCAACTTCTTTCTGGGCTCGTCACTGGATCCCTCTTTTTCTGTTTCCCGTGTCTTGCTGGCATTCAATGTTCTACACAAATGTTCAAAGTTTTCATCTCTCGCTTTATCTTGCGCCATTATTCCGTGAAGAAGATTCCATCTCCTCAGGGGTTCCTGATTGCCTTCGTCGTCCAGAAGAGGCCTCTCCTTTCAGGAACTCTAAATCCGAAAGCGTTCGGTCCTCTGGGTTCTTCCCTTTCTCTACTTCCTGTCCTCGTCGTTCAAAGAAAAAGAGGGGCTTTGAGGTGTTCTTCGCTTTAGTTTCCAAAAAGTGGGCTTGATTCGTCCCATCTTCGTCTTGCTCCTTGATCTAATGCGAGTTTATGTTATATTATCATCTTCTGCATATTTCCCCGCGGTGGATTCATCTGATTGCTTCCCTTGCAGAGCCCGGATGGAGACACCATCGATTGCGTCCATGTTTCGCATCAACCTGCCTTCGATCACCCTTTCCTCAAGAATCACACAATTCAGGTGCTCTCTCTCTCTCTCTCTCTCTCTCTCTCTCTCTCTCTCTCTCTCTCTTTGTTTCTTGGAGGCTGAAATTATTCTCTTGCTCAGATGAGGCCTACGTTCCACCCGGAGGGGCTGAGCTTTGAGAGGGAGGCCAGGAAGAGCTCCGACCAGGGAGGGAGCTCCATGACTCAGCTATGGCACCTGAACGGGCGGTGCCCCGAGAACACCATACCCATCAGGCGAACGAAGAAGGAAGATCTTCTCCGGGCGAGCTCTGTCAAGAGATACGGGAGGAAGAAGCACGGCCGCCGCGTCGCCAGACCCAGCTCTGCTGCTCCTGAGCCGATCAATGAGAACGGCCACCAGGTTGACATGAATTTCAGCGCCCTCCCCAGCCTCCTCTCTCTCTCTCTCTCTCTCTCTCTCATCGTCCCTTCTTCCTGTTTCCTGGGTGATCGAGCAGCATGCGATAGCCTACGTAGAGGGCGACAAATATTACGGTGCTCGGGCGACGATCAATGTGTGGAATCCAAAGATCCAACAGCCAAATGAGTTCAGCCTGTCGCAGCTCTGGATCTTGGGCGGCTCCTTCGGGGAAGATCTCAACAGCATCGAAGCTGGATGGCAGGTGCTCTCTTCTCCGATCGAAAATCCATGGAGATTTTTTACTTTTTGCTTTTTTTTTTTTTTACTATGTGATCGATCATTCAAGATGAACCCTACTCAATGCCGATTTCTGTTCGGACCACAGGTCAGCCCCGACCTCTACGGGGACAACAACACGAGGCTCTTCACCTATTGGACTGTAAGTGCGTCAGCAGTTCTACGTCCTAATTTCGTTCTTGTTTCTTCTATGCGACGTTGACTTTTCTGGTGAATGGCGGCCGGGGGGGCGACAGAGTGACGCGTATCAGGCGACCGGCTGCTACAACCTGCTCTGCTCGGGTTTCATCCAAGTCAGCAGTGAGATCGCCATGGGAGCGAGCATCTTCCCGGTCTCTTCTTACCACGGCTCCCAATACGATATCAGCATTTTAGTCTGGAAGGTAAAGAACACAAATTTATGGAAAACTTTCTGCTCCGTTGAATCTTGTTCCTCCTCTTCCGCGATTTGATAGCCGAAAGTCAAAAGGAGCTGATGCCCCCACCCTCCCACTCTCTCTCTCTCTCTCTCTCTCTCTCTCTCTCTCTCTCTCTCTCTCTCCTGTCGCCGATATTGACAGACACTTCTGGGTGGTGTGGTGTGGTGATGATTTGATTCAGGATCCCAAGCTGGGGAACTGGTGGATGCAGTTCGGGAGCGATTACGTGCTGGGCTACTGGCCGGCCTTCCTGTTCTCGTACCTGGCGGACAGCGCCTCCATGATCGAGTGGGGGGGCGAGGTGGTGAACTCGGAGCCGGACGGGCAGCACACGGCGACGCAGATGGGCAGCGGGCACTTCCCCGAGGAGGGTTTCGGCAAGTCCAGCTACTTCAGGAACATCCAGATCGTCGACGAGTCCAACAACCTGAGGTCCCCCAGGGGCATGGGCACCTTCACCGAGCAGTCCAACTGCTACGACGTCCAGAACGGGAACAACGACGACTGGGGCAGCTTCTTCTACTACGGCGGGCCCGGCAAGGGCGACAATTGCCCCTGAAGAACAATCAGTGTGTGTAGCAGAGGCGTGTGAGGAGGAAGGAATCGGAGAAGAGACCAGGAAATCCCCGTCAATCTGCTCCCCTTCCATGTCTCACCCACATTACTTAATGTAATCCAACCCGCCCTCTTCTTCCTCTTCTTCTTCCTCCCCGCTACCGGTTGTTGATCCTCTCTCTGGTTTGTTGCCCCGTCCCCCTCCTTTTTGTTCTTCCTAGTCCGAGTTCTCGGCCTAAAGTGGCCCGAGAGAAGCCAGAGTTTCTAACTTGGAGAGGAGCAGGCCTTTGGGAGCCCCCTGATCCGATGATGTATGTATTTGTGTTCTTCATTTTCCATCTTCTTCCTCTTCTTCCTTGACCCGATGAGTTCTTTTTTAGTCTTCATTTGATGGATCGGAGCTCTCTCAGTACAATAATGGCGGCGCCACGCGCCCGCTGAGGGGCTCCGGCATGGCCTCCTCCCACGTCTCTCTATTGAACCTCTACGGCCGGCAGGGGAGATGGCGAGAGCTGGCCTCGCATTACCGACTCCTGCTTCTCGACGGCGCCTTCCGCCCCGACACCTTCATCTTCCCCGTCCTCCTCCGGCACTGCCCCGATCTCTACCTGGGAGAGGCCGTCCATGCCGACGCCGCCAAGCGCGGCCTCGCCGGCGGCGCCGACCCCTTCGTCTCAGCGACCCTCGTTGAGATGTACTGCCGCTGCGCCGGCGCCCCTTCCAGCGCCGCGCGCAAGGTATTCGACGAAATCCCTTCGCCGGCGCCGATCACCTGGAACGCCGCCATCTCGAGCTTCTTCCGCGCCGGGCGCTGCGACTGCGCGCGGTCGCTCTTCGACCGCATGCCCTGCCGGAACGGCGTCACTTGGTCGGCCGTCGTCGCCGGCTACACCCAGAACGGCCGGGGGAGGGAAGCGCTGCTCGTCTTCAAGAGAATGGTAGAAGAACTGGGCTCGGCGAGATCCTCCGTCCCCACTCCCCACAGCGTCGCCGGCGTCCTCTCCGCCTGCGTGCACCTGTGGGACGTCAGCTTTGCCATGCAGGTCCACGGCTACGCCGCGAAGATCAGCCGGTACGTCGAGGACGACGACTTCGTCGGCAGCGTGCTCCTCGACGCGTACGGCAAATGCGGCCGCCTCGCGCTGGCCAGACAGGTGTTCGACTCGATGTCGCACAAGAACGTCGTCGCTTGGTCATCGTTAATGACGAGCTTCCTCCGGGAGGACAACCCCTCGGAGGCCATGGGTCTCTTTAGGGAGATGATCTGTGGCGGCGCCGCCCCGAATGAGGTTACGCTGACGACTGCGCTCTCTGCTTGCGCCCACCTGCCCGACATGACAGCGGGGAAGGAGCTCCATGGCTATCTGCTTCGCCGGAGAGGGGAGGCCCCGGACATCTTCATGTCGTCTGCCCTAATCTTCATGTACGGCAAGTGCAGGTCTCTGGACTGCGCTCGCTCCGTGTTCGAGAAAGACGGCGACTTCTTGGGCCGTCGTGTGACCCCTCTGTGGAACACCATGGTCTCCGCATACGTAGCAAACGGCCGTGCCGACGATGCCTGGCGGATGATCCGGTCCATGTGCCGGCTGTCGAGCGGCGCCGCCGCGCCCAACTCCATCACGCTGGCCATCATCCTCCCCCTCTGCGCCACCTCCAGCTTGCTGCCGCTCGGGAAGGAGACCCACTGCTACGCGGTGAGGAACGGCTTCGACAGGGAGTTGCTGGTGGGGAACAGCCTGCTGGATATGTACTGCAAGTGCGGGGAGATAAGCTCCGCCAGGCGCCAGTTCGAGCTCATGCCAGAGAAGAACAGGATCTCCTGGACGACCCTGATCGACGGGTACGGGATGCACGGCGGCGCCGCCGAGGCCATTGGCCTCTTCCAGAGGATGGTGGCGGAGCAGAGGGTGAACCCGGACCCCATCACCTTTGTAGCACTCATCTCGGCGTGTAGCCACTGCGGGCTCGTCGAGGAGGGCCTCCGGTTCTTCAAGGAGATGAAGGAGCGCCATGGCGTGCCGCCGAGCGCGGAGGTCTGCGCATCCATGGTGGACCTTCTCGCCCGAGCAGGGCGCATCGAGGAGGCGAAGGAATTCATGGCGACAATGACCGCAAACCCTGGCGCGAGCGCCTGGGGCGCCCTGCTCGGCGCTTGCAGAATTCACGGAGAAGTTGCAGACGCCGAGTCCACGATTCAGCATCTGCTGGCGCTGGAGCCGGAGGGGACGGGGTTTCGCACCCTCCTGTCGAACATCTACGCAGAGAGAGGGATGCTGGACCAGGTCGCCAAGCTGAGGACGGCCATGGCGGGGGAAGGCGTCGTGAAGAAGAGGGGTTACAGCTGGGTGGAGACCAGGAACACGCCCTTGTAGGGGAAACCCACCGTAGCTGGATCTGCAGAACCCTGCCGTGAACTTCAAGATACACAGTGAACTGGAAGTACAGGGTGGGCGCATGTAAAAATCCGATTTTTATCAGAGAAAACAGGTGGACCATTTTTTGTGCGAATACATGTATCGTTTTCAATTTTACAGATTCTCCGGTTTAAAAAGAAAGGAAAAAAATTCAGGGTTCATCGAGCTACAGTCACCAAAATCTATTATTATCCGAAGAAATACAAAAAAAAGACTAGATTTCAGCCAAAGTGATGAGAAAAGATGGTGTTAAATCCACTCAATCTTCTTCATCATCGTCAAACACGTTCCCACCGGATCTCCTCCTCCTACTGCTCTTTGGCTCGTCCTCAATCTCAGCATCGCTGTCGTCCAGCCCGACCGAGTTCTCTCTCTCCTCTGCTGGACTGGACGCCGGACGCCGCCCCGACGGCTGATCATCTTCTGATTCCGACCACGCTCGCCTCCGCCGACTTATTGATGATATCGTCTCCGCCTGCGTTACCCCGATAATAATTGGCTATAAAACTAAAGATAATAATATATTTGATTTCCAAAGAAGGAATTTTGGAGAAGAAGAAAAAAAAAAGCACCGAGTTTTTTTTTTGAGGGGAAAGATGAAATATTACCATGTCATCTTCAGCGTCAGAGTCTTCAAGGCCAGCGGCAAGGAGGTGGTCTTGGGCATTTTCCCTTCCCCTGTTCTCACGAGCGTTCACCTCTTCAGGCTCGTCCTCCATGTCACCATCTTCGTCTTCGTAGCGCTTCCTCTGCCTCTTATCCTTCCTCTTCCTTTTCCCTCCCCTCCTCCTCTTCCGGTCTCCATGCCCACCCTCTTCATCCTCAAGCACAGATCTGTCTTTCCGCTTGCTGGCAGGGGTGCTGCTGGTGCTCTTCCATTGCTCCTGAGAGAGATGGGAAAGAAAAAATGGAAAAAAAAAATGCATGGCAATCTTCCAAGGCAATCTCAAAAGAAGAGGCGACCGGAGAAAAATGAACAAAAAAATATATCTTTCGGCTCAAGAACGTGATCAAATATCAATCTCAACGCAAGGAGGGTTCGATCTGATATCAAGGATATGGCCTGACCTTCACACGTTCAAAATGCTCCTCCTGCTCCATGACCTTCTTCAGCTCATCCTCTTGCTTCCTCCTCTCCAACTGTTACTCACGCTCACAAGTCACACCATCAGTCTATTTGTGCAGAAACTCCGGCGTTTCAAAGGCAGCAATAGCAGTACAAAGTGTTAGCACTAAACAATGCAAAACACTCGCCTGAAACTTTTTCTGCTCCTCAGCTTTTCGTCGAGCTTCCTCTGCTAACGTAGCCTGTCGAGCAGCTTCTAACCTCTGACGCGTTTGCTGTTCCTCGCGTTCGGCTACCTCGCAGTGCACTTTAGCAGCGTCAAGCAAATGTTTGCAGTATTCAACGTGGGTCTCGATTTTCTTTTCATCGAAACCGTGAGAGTGGTAGCTGCTTGCGGCAGACAAATGGCTAAATACACGAACAGCGTTTTTCAGTTCTGCAACCGTTGAGCGTATCTGCACGGCAACCATGATTCAAGACACAGAAGATCAAACAAAAGATTATACGTAGCAAATGAAAAAAAGCAAAGGGGAAGATAGAAACTCCACAGCAGCATCTTCATTCTTTATAACCAAGAGCGTGATAGATATGAAATCTTGATAAACACTGCTGGCCATCTCGATGTTCCCAAGTTGGCATTCCTCTTTAGATGCTTCCTAGTACCATGGCAACGCTTGCAACAAGTTTTCTTAGGACTATTTATGCGGGCAACATTTTTCATTTCACTTCACCAAATATCCAAGTAAAAGCTCTGAACTAACGTTATAGTTTTCATGGGTAACAAGTACCCTGCATTGACAGATACCAAATTGAATAATTATTTGATTTCAATAGGAGGATGTTCAATAGAACTACGTCAGAAAGTGTTGGTTTTATTTTAACGCAATAAATAACATCAGTCGCATGTTCGCAAGCAATAAAGACATACTAAAAATGGCATGGCTCCAAACGAACCTCATCAGCAGATCTCTTTGCTTTCTGTAGGGTGGATGCGGAGAACTTTTGCATCGCAACTCCGGCATCAAACCGTAGTGTATAATTTGAAGGCGCCAAGTGAATGGCTCTCAGCAAAGTTTTCTTGCAGTCTTGCCATTGCTCGGCTTCATAATGAGTGCGAGCGAGATATAGAAGAACCTGAGTGTCAGTGTTGTAATAATACTTCCTCAAGCAATTTTGATACTGCAGAGGCAAGATAGCACACCATGAATTGTTTATAATCATAAAAATTGGATGCAAGTATATAAATAGGAAACTTACCATTTTCACAGCCAATGCAAAATGGCCCTGAGCAAAGTAGACATGAGCCAAATTTATCCAAACATCCGGCATCTGCACAAAAATGCTTCCTGATGCAGCTTCTTGGACCTGAATTTAAGGATTAATATCATTAAGATGAGCAGCAACACACCAGTAATAAAGTAACTAGTTGAAACCACTAAAGCAGACCTGAGTAAATATGTCTTTCGAAACATCAAAATGACCTTTCTCAGCCAAGATGATTCCAGCACCATTGGCAGCATATAAGTTTCCTGGACGCAAAACTAAGACCTATACAACATGAAGAATTTTTCAGATCTATTTTACATAAATCTAAATTCAGAAAAATTGATAACCCAAAGAAGAAGTAACCACGGATAGCCTCCGAAATAGTAATTAATTTTCAAATATATATATAAAGACATTTTTGGGCAAAATATTCTCACTATTGGCATCTTCTTGAAAATTTGAGATGGACAACCAGGTAACTACTCAAGTGCCTAAGCTTATGCTGAAAACAGACATCGTCTGACAACCAAAAATCTCTGATTGAACTAGCAACCGTGCTCAAAAATGTTGCGATGAAAAATTTTATTGACTAAGAAATAATGAATTTTTAAAATGCGTGCGAGAATAGATTTTCCAAAATAGCATGATAGCACAAGTTAATTCTTTTTAGAGAAGTGCAGAATTGTTAACGTAAGATGACCTTAGCGGATCAAGTGTCCAAAATTTGACATTAAATAGAATATTATCCAAGTAGTCTGAAAAATGGAAACGAAAGTGCATACTTTGGTGAAGAGTTCCTTCGCTTTTTCAAGATGCGTGGCCTCAAGTTTTGGGCCTCTCTTTTCAGAACGTAATGCTGCAAAGTAGTTCCAGTTCCCCTATGGGTTTCAGCATAAAGACGAAGTGAGATGTTCTGATATTAAAAGAAGTGGTGTCATGAAAAATTAATATATCACACCAAAAAGGTACAAGCTTGTGAAATATACACACCAACAAAAGAGTAGTGTACGAATCTTTTCCGTCAGTTGCATCCTTTGCAGCGCGAAATGTATCTTTTGCTTTAACCCAGTCATCACTTTTCAGTTCCAAATTACCAAGCA
Source organism: Spirodela polyrhiza (assembly GCA_024713555.1). Lineage (NCBI taxonomy): Eukaryota > Viridiplantae > Streptophyta > Magnoliopsida > Alismatales > Araceae > Spirodela > Spirodela polyrhiza. The sequence goes on from CM046532.1 coordinate 3,693,498, forward strand.
CGGAAAGTGTATTTGGACACTTATTATTCACCTTAAGGGCATCTGCTATCTGTCACCACACAAAGCAAACTACTGTTACAAAGCATAATCCACCACGGTCAATAGCATACATATGTAGAACATGACTCACCAAGTCGAAGCTCTGCTGAATATCATTTCGTGCTTTTGACAAAGCTGCAAGCCTGAGATAGGCATCCGAGTAGTCTGGGTACTGACAATGAGGCATAAGAAAGCTTACAAAGTAAAATACTTTTATGAATCTTCTGCCAACAGATAATAACAAGAAAATTGAAAGCATAAAATAAGACAATTGCAGGCTAACCAGTCAACTTCGTAACAATTTCTGCTCAAGTCTAAGGTATTAAGGAATTAGAAGTGAATGCAAGCTATTTGTGAGCGATTCATTCCGTGAGGTCCCTCTGTCTCTTGTTCAAAACAGTAATCTCGGCCAAGAATTGCATGTGAATATAAGGCGCACAACAGAGAAAAGTACATAGGAATTCATCTTAACTTGGCTGCAAAACTCCTTATCAGAAGGGTGGCAAGTTAGCAGACTGGAAGCTACATGGCAAACGTTAAACTCAATAAAGACATTATTTTCCCCTGATTCGTAGATCTGAAAATGGAATACACGAGGACAAATAGGGAGCCAACTCTCATCCTTGCAAGCAACCATTTAGAAGTAGCTTCCGATTGGTAGGACGATTCTAATTCTTTAAATAGTGGATTCTAATTGGCAGTGTAGCTCAATTCACAATCCAGCTTTCGGATAATGGATAATCCCAAGGTCAGTCAACACCGATAAAGAGTGTTTCCCCCCAACTTAGTCAATTCCAGAGGAAGTACTCATGTTCATCATTTCCAAAGAGGAATACATAAAGCTTTCCACTTTCAAGAAGGGCATAGAACAGTTGGCAGCATTAGGTTGAAGGGATTGCTCTCCAGTAGGTAGCGTCATAGGGTGGTCTTTCGAAGTGTTATTCTTCCCTTCTTCTCGTCCTTCAAAAGAAAGCGTGGAGTGCAAATTCAGGAAACAGCTGACTGTTGGTCTTCCTTTTTCCTTTCTTAATTTCATGAAACATCAGATTTTTCCCAATTAAAGTCAGACAGGACAGTCAGCTATACCAAAACAGTCTATTGATATTGGAAACAACTGATGCTTTCCTGCACGCCAGATGCAATGTATGAAAACTCTGCGGCTCCAAAAGTTCCGTTTTTAAGTAGATAATCCTTCCTCTCGGATCCTAACTAAATTCTTACCTATCACTCCTGTGCCTGGAGCTGGTGATCTGCGGTGAATCATCGTTACAAACCAAAAAGTGACTAAATGAAAGCTCTGATGAAAAAAAGTCAACGATTGTTCTTCTGAGAGCAAGAGAGAGACATATTGGCTTTCCATACAGCTCCAAAAGGCTTGTGACATCATGTCTCTATCAAAACAACGTTAACCAGGAAATGGAAACAAATAAAATTTCCCAAGTGATTGGATTTCAAACACATGGATTATCTATATACGAAAAAGCTCATGGAACAAATTGTAATTGTCAGGCTTGAACAACAGTGGAGAACATTAGCTAATGAGTACACAATTATTCCATGGCAAAAACAACAAACCAAGATAAGATAGGCCACGTGGTTCACGATACCTGATCATAAAATTAATAGAATTCAAAATCAGAGAAAAAAAGGAATAATACCTTAAACAAAATAAGTCGATACAGAATACTTGCTTTTTCGGCATGATGCAATTCCTCGAGTAATCTTGCATAGTTAAACAACGTAGTTACTTTATTCCACGGAAGATCCAGAGAAATCCCATCCTTCTCAAGTTGGTGAAATAGTTTCATGTCTCTGTATTGCACAATAAATGCACCCAGATCCATACTAGAGCTCCCTATCTTCCCATCCATGACAAGTTGCCAAACACCTTTACCCAATGCCTCCTTGAATGTTTGGTCTGCCAACTAGATGAAGGAAAGGTAGATAAGAAATACTAGGATAACGAGACCAAAGAAACAACATTGTGCTGATCACAAACAGGGTTTGAATGTGAAATCAGATATGGAATTTCAGATGCTTCAATTGAAAAATTAGTTCTCAAAAGACATCCACAATCTTTCACAGTTTAAATGAAAGCAATTAGAAGTAGATCTATTATGTTTTCCGTCACAAACCTCAAAGTCTCCCCTTTCAAAGTAAAGGACTCCAATGTCGTTAAGCAATTCTACAGGCACTTCTTCATGTTTTCTTTTAAGAAGATTCTGAGCCTGTGAGATAAACCAAGTTCAGTAACAACGTCATCAGATGACAGAAAAAAAATAATAGTACTCAGTAAACCAATGAAGCCATGCAAGAAAGAGTGAATAGGTTATCAAACAGCAAATAAAGGCACGAACATTTGTCTGCTACAAGAACAAGTATATATTTGGACGAGTGAACCTGAAACACTCCAAAATTCCATCAAAACTGAGAAGCCAATTGTTCCATTATATACTCAACAACACAGCAACTAAGCTGAAAGTTCATCTCAAACACTCTCATAGACTAGGGAACTGGAGGTTTTCTCTATTTATTACTCCCTGCTAGGGGATTCTTTTGAAGCTTAACGACAGCATTTCATCAGCCCACTAATTGACCGATTCCTTTTCCCCATCTTTCCTTATTCTCCTAAATGATCACTAAGACCTGAACAACTTTCGGTATATACCATTAGCTTCCAATTTCGTGCTGAGATGTCTAGACTTAAGCTTTACTTAAATTATGGATAAACCACAAGTCTCGAGCAACAAAAATAAAGAGATTTCATGAAGATGTTTGTTTTATTTATAGGGGATCAGTTCTTCAGCTTTATCTGCTCTGAAATATGGGAATATTTAATACTTTTCCTTCCAGGAAACACGTAACCTCCAAATGGTTAGATATAACAATGGTCCCCGCTGTGCATAACTTGTATCAAGTTTCGGAATTTCTGAATCACTAAGTGATAATCAGCTGGAGACAGCCAACTGATGATTGAATCGGACTAATCATATAAGGGTAACTATTGTCGTAGACCAAAAAAATAGAAAAAATTGGGGAAAAGAGCATACAGTTTTCAGAGATTCAAGCGAAGCTCCTGCATCTGTTGACATTAACAATTCACCAACCTCCAGAAAAGCCTGTCTCAAACGTTAGATGAAACAGTGTCAGCGGTTATTGTTCGTCTCCCAATAATATTAAGAGAAATTTCGCAATTAAATATGGAAAAGCCATCATTAAGTAATCGAACATTATAATGGGCCTCTCCTTTATATCAACTTTTCATTGATAATGAATGAAATGACAAAAAAATCAGTTTCCCATGAAAATAAGACATGATTTTGTGCCTTGTATTGGAAGAAGAACGAAGTTTTAAAGTCAACTTGATTAATCGATGCCAAAGTGTTAAAACATAGCTACATTTATAACGTGTAAATGGTTTTTACTTAGTTCCCTACAACTTCTCTATTCATGAATCATATTGCACGTTGATATGGAATAAGAACACTTCTCCATTTAGTTATATTGATCCCTAATACAGAAAGATGTATGTCCTCCATTATCTAGAAAAAAGGAAGAGAATAAAACACTTCTCACAAAGTAGCCAAGAGTAGTACAATGAATATACAGAAGTCTGACAACAAGAAATGGCAAAAGAATATCATGATGAACTCTTATATGACGGAAATTTAAGGGACCTTTTAACGCTACTTTTCTTATTACAGAGTTTAAGCAATACAAAAAATTGCATATTAATCAATACATGCAGATTCTATATAGCTCTTTCTGTTCTTTCCTAGAAAATCAGCATTAATCAAATTCATCGTCATCCTATGCAAATTCAAGGAACATATTTTCAGATGAATGAAAATGATTGCATAGTAGTAAAATATATAATCTCTGGACTCATCATCAATTCTAGTTTCATTTTATGAGAATCCCATCAGAATAGAAAAATACATATAATGATAAGATGATGGAAAACTGACCTGAGCATCCTTTGGGTCAATCCTTGTAGCCTTCCGAAGAGTCTCCAAGGCCTTTTCGTGCTGACCAAGCTGAACATAAATGTGGCCAACAGCCTAGGAGAAACAGAAAACTCTAAATAAAATGGAAGACGCCACGAAAAACCAAAAAACATTGAATGATCTACCAATTTCTTCCCAAAAGTAAAGGAACAACTTTAAACTTGCCTTCAGGGTTTCACAATTTTCAGGGTAAACCTCCAAGACTTTTTCAAAATTTGATAGAGAACTTCTGAAGTCCCCCAGCTTCAATTGAACTTGCCCAAGACCTATTTAGCATGATGGGAGACTTAGACATATTAGTCAGAAGAAAAAACGCGTCTAAATGATGGAAGAATACTTATCAATGATGTATATTAAATCCTTGAACGAGCCCACCACGTCGAAAGCAAAAACTGAATACATTTTAATAGCAACAAAGCTTTTCATCAAAGGAAATTATAATACGCATATGATGTTCAAAGTTATTTGATCATTCCTTCAAGCGGTATGATAAAATAAACTAAAAGTTAGTCCGCAATGAAAAGTGGCATGAAAAATGATGCAATGTGAGTACAATCAATTTGGCCACATCCTGCGATTTGCTTTAGCATAACATCAACACATGGCACTGTATGAAGGAGACAACGAATTTAAAATTCATTGGTCGCTGGAGGGCAAAACATTTATGGCAATAAATAAGCATGTCCTCGCAAAATAATTTCCGAAGAATGTTCTCTAAAGAATAGAGGATCCTAAGCATCTGCAAAGATGCTCAATAAGTAACAACAGAAATGTATCTCAATATTTAGGGCGTGGCGTACTATCCATAAAAAAACTAAAAATAAATGTAGAGCTTGTTAGGATACCATTCACCATCAATCATGCAAAAGATATCAGAGTAAAACTTTGCCCTCTAAAAAGCCATCAGATATTTTCCAGCCTTAAACGTGATATCAGAAGACTTCCCCCCCAGGCAACCCAAAATACGGACAGTCTCGCAATCTAGCACAATTAAACAAAGAAATGTGATTAAGTTAAAAAATGAAAAGCTCCTAAAGAATATTTGTGCCCGAAAATTCTCTAATTCTGGTTCTGGGAACAACAGCATCCACAATAAAAAAACACAATACGTCAATATCAGCTAAGCACTCACACGATTATAAATCGTATAATATTTCCACCAAGAACAGACTTTTCAAGGATGAGAATATAGGACATCAGAAAACGATGAGGCACCACAGTATTAAAAATAGAGTTTAAAAGAGGAGTTAATCGGTGTAATCATTAAAGCTAATTGGTTGAGAGTGATGAAATGAAAAAATAGGTTATGTTAAAGTCTGACCAAAGGAGAAATATACCTGTCAAATAAAAAATCGCCTCACATATCTAAAAGATTCATTGACCTAATTAAAGTCCCGATGCTCATCTAAGATCAGTACTCATCATTTCTATGTTCACCTTCGTGCATAATCATGACAAGCTTGCCAGACGAAAACATATAAAGCACTAGGTCGTTCACAAAAAGAGAAGTATAATGGAGATAAACCTAATCAAATCACACGATCCACCAAGGAATCCAAAATGATGTTTGCTGTTGAATCATCTAGTATCAACTCCAATTCCAATAAAGAGTAGACTCGCCCAAATCAGTAAAATCGGGATAATTATTTTTATGAAAAAAATCAGAAAATTTTGCCAATTCAGGACAGATTACTAATAACACCACCATATCATGGCTGCTAGCAACCAAGCCCCAATATTTCAGCATGTTTCTGTCAACTTCATACTGATTACACTGTCAAGAACTTCAGGACCCTTTCTCCGACTAACACCACAAACGCAATGTGTAATTTTCAGGCATGGGAAGTCAGAAATCAATTATCTTCATTCAGAAAGCTCGCACTGTCCCAAATTGGACTAGTTACAGCAATGTCAGTAAGAGAAGAGAACTATCCATTTTTAACGGCATGAACAGTTAATTTATCTAGGGCACATACCCATGAATAGTATGCTAATGCAGCTTCTATTTCCAGGTCCAATGAGAGTGCACCGTAGATTAATCATATTTAACAAAGGGAGGGGACAGGGGGCAAAATACATTTACAAAAATTGTCAGCTCCCATCTCATTCACATTGCAACTAAGGTTATCAACGAACAAGTCAAAGGGTAATCCTCAGCACAATTCTGTACCATAAAAAGGTAGGACAAATTCTTGAGGCTTCTCAATTTCCTTGACGGAAGCCATGTAGTACCGTCCAGCCTTTTCAAAGTCACCCTGGAATAGGATAGCATCTCGAATTTACTTCAGTGAGCAAAACCTACCTTAAAAAAATAAGGAGAGAACCAAATAGAATGACGACAACTATCAAATAAACAACGACAAAATATATAGGCATCTTTTTCTGGACCTTGCTGTGGTAAGACCTCGCTAAATTGTAATATGAGTGGGACTTCATCAAACGATGATTGCATACAGCCAGAGCTGTCTCGGTTAACTGCTCCACCAAAAAATGTTGCCCAGTGAAAAAGAAGTGATTAGCCAGATAATTTAGTGCCATGCCACAGTATGGATATATCTCAAAAGCTTTCATCATCTTCTCCATCCCTTTTCGAATTCCATCAGCTGCAGTCATTTAATATGGAAACAAGTAAATTAGGAAGTTAAGAAGAAGAAACTTCCCTGAAAATAAAACACCCACCAAAACACTGAAGGTCTAGTATCCTTGTGTTTGATTGTGTAGATCGTCATTTTGTGGTCAAAAGCTCAAGATTGAGGTAAACAGGGAACAGCCATCCATATTTTGTCAAAAGTAAGTTCATCTTCACCAACTCGTACATCTCATTTGAGATAATCAAGATTTTACACAAGAAAACCCTACCACTTACATCTTATGGAAAGAGGTTCCTCCCCCTTTACTACCTCAATAAAACACAGTTCCTTTTTTAACTTACAACTTTCTTTTGAAGACATAAGAAAAACGAAAACTGCTTTAAAATTGTTGATTGAGACACAACATATAGAAGAATGACTCATACTGTATAATACAATGCCATATACTGCGTACATCTAATGATAACCATTAGTCATTCGTTTGTCAGCTATCTCCAACGTGTGCAGCAGTACATATAGACGATCGTCCCCAATTCAAATTGGCACCTCACCTTCACTTGTATGCAATTCCATGATTCCAATGGCCACAAGAGCATCAACATTTTCTGGATCTAACTGCATTTGTTAAAGATAAAGACGGAAAATGTTAACAAATGTGGACAACATGATTCCATGAAGGTAAAAGATAGAATAACTGTTTAAATGATTTACTTGCCTGCAAAACTCGCTGAAAGGCTTGTCGAGCCTTTTCAAACTGTCCCAGTTTGTAACGACAGAGGCCAATACCAAACCTTACAACAGCAGGACAGTGCGGGTATGCTTGCAATGCCCTCTACGAATCAAGAAACAGCAAAAAATCATCAAGTCTGTCACGTTCAGGAGTTAAAATACAACATACACATCTATATATAAAACAGGAGAAAAAAGAACAATTGACGAACCTTATAAAAATTCAATGATTCTAGGTAATGTACACGGCTAGCTTCTCCATAGCTGAGTTCCCCCCGATTAAATTCTACACAGGCCTGCAAAAAATGTTTTCACTTTTTAACTGGAGAAAAGTGAGAATGAAGGATCAGATAACTTGATAACTAAAAAGCGCCATGAAACTTAAGCCAAAAAATGCATTCCATTTTTAAGAGAGCCATATTAGCAATTGCATCCATAACATCTGCACAACTAGTCCCATGTCTTTTAAGTGTCTCCACTTGCGCAAGTGCAGGGTCTGTAAAATAGAAAAAAGATATATAGGGGGAAGGAAGAAATCCAGGAGAGGCTGCAAGTCACCCTTTTGTAATGACAGAAGGGTAAAACAAAGAAATATATAATAATCTGCAAAAAAAGGTCCATAACAAGCAGAGGCGACAAGGAAGCAAATCATAATATATATTTTGCCTAATAAACAGCGTATCAAGTTCCAAAAGTGAAATGATCTCCTTAAAATTTCCAGTTAACGATGTATAACCTGGCCAGAATAGACCTAGATAAAAAAAAACTGTAAAAGGACAACTAAACGAGGATTAATATCGCCAGAAGGATGAATTTTAGTCCAACGGCTCATTCAGAGTTCACAGCTTCTGGGAGCACTCAACAGATTTCCGAGTCCATTGGACAACCAGTCGTGATGGCTTCTTTGATGACAACTTTTAAAAAATCACTGTAAGAAGTTTAAATTGTTACATTAGATAATTTTATTGTAGAGCATGAAGTCATTCATCATCAAAAGTTTAAAAGATAAATAAGTATTCTTCAAAGTTCAATTCAAGAAGGCATATAATCATGCCAGCTGGTATCTGATTACTAGAATGCCTGCACAAGAAATTCTAAAGAAGGCATTCAGAAATCTTCCCAGGTTTCTGTTTCTTATACTTAAATAAACACACTAAAGAAATCGATTTCCTGGAGAAATCATTATAACTTAATTTAGCGAAATAGGGTTCCTTACGATTCTGGGAAAATAAATCGGAGTTGGCGTCCACTTTTGGCAAAAAAAATCCCTTGAATATATCAGTCATCAAGAGATAAAGCCAAGAACGTATGACTGGTCACCATGTCGCTCGTAGGTTGAGGCTGACCAATACAGTAGAGATTGTACAAGCATTCAAACATAGGAATGCAGCGATGCATTCCTTTTAGACGAAGGATAAAAGGAATGATGATGTAAAGAGTATAAAGGTAGAAGACGAGTGATTGTTGAAGTCTTCCGTACAAATGTTCAAGGATACTGCGGAATGCGGTTATACAGACTGGTAGGGCAGAGACATACACTCACATAAGACAACCAACATGTGACAGGAAATCAAAATCAAAACAGTATACACTTCGTATATTTTATGACTCCCACATTGAAGTTCGCAATCAAAAATTTGTTCATTATTATGTCACAATTGTTCTAGGTAAAACAGAGATCAAACCATCACCATTCCCATGGCAAATAATCACTTCAGCGTTGGGTCACGGCTATCCTCCTGTTGTCATCCAAGATCATCGGTTCATGGACTTTGTTCTTAATCACAAAACCTTTTGGTCTATATACTAACTTGCTGATGGTGGATTGATGTCCTATCCGCCCACAAAAAGGATTGGTATCACGAGATCAACAAAAAACACATAATGCAGGGTGGGATACTAATCAGCAAATGCCTCAACGATAGGTTACAGATGGCCTCAGAAAATAAGAAAGGTTAATTGGCAGGCACGGAGTACCTGGGACTTCGAAAATAAAATAACTTACGGCATGTAAGGAGAGCTAAAACACGAATGCCTCGGTATTCCCTTCTATAAACATGAAATCAGTGATGTTCGTGACAACATACAAATGTTCAACAAATGATGTTTTCCTCCAGTGCATCACCCTTTCGATGATCATGACATCAAGCTTCATCAAGAATGCACGAGATCAAGATCTTGTTCCTTAGAAATTATTATCTTTACATTCAAAGGGTGAATGTGAAGATCCATAATGCAATGTACACCAGAGTTCAAAAGATTTCAGCAATAGTCTAGGCAATGAAATGAAAACCGCTATCCGTCAACGTAAAGTGTCAGCATAAAGACACTATCCAAAGGTACCTGACCAACAAGAGCAGGAACATTCTTCTGGTCTCCTCCCAACACGATATTAAAATATTCCCCTGCCTGGCTGAATTCACGCTTGGCCAAGCAAAGCTGACCTGATCAAAGGCTATAATTCAGTTGCATATTCACACATAGGAGCTAACCAGGCTTTTTTCACACTTTTGGATACTGCCCAAGGAAAGAATCCGCGATATCGATAAAAAACACAAATAATAGCACGATTGAGAGCTGAGAATGAGTCCCAACCTTTCCCAATGTAAGTAGAAGGTTCGTCCTTGTCAATTCTTGATGCTCGGTTGTAGTACTGTGTTGCTGTCCTAAAATGATCGTCCTTTTTGCTCCTCTCACACCTCGCCAGATACGTATGAAAAGCTGCCAGCGCATTGAGAATAGCAATGCGCTCGTATTTGACATCAGCATAGTACTCATCGATTTCTGCAGAGAAAAAAAAAGATGATCACAACGAAACAAAACGAGCGCATATTGCAAGAAAATTCAACTGCGAGGGAAAAAGGGGCTCGAACGTGCGCAAGAGAAAGGTAGAACCAGAGCTGGAAATCAGAACTGAGAAATTGACAATACCTGGGCCGGACCCCTCCTCCAAAATATGGCGGAACTGCTCGATCTTTCCCTGTTTGAAATATTCTCTCTGCACCGGCATCCACGACAGATGCAGGAAAATCAACAGCAAGGCAGAAACAAAAATTATCAGTTCAACAACCGCAGGGGGAAGAGTCACGGAAAGACGTCCCAATAAACCGCGAAACGCCCTCCTCGATAAGACAATATCATACACACATGGCAATGAGCTTCTGAACTCACCGCAATGATAAGCCAGATGTCGAGCGGAGCCTGCTCGGCCTTGAGAATGTCGAGGATGTCGGAGGAGTCCCTGGGAAGCTGGTCGAGGGCGACCTCGACCTCCTCCGCGGAGTTTTGCACAGGAATGTGCACACGGGTCACCATCCCGCAACCTTCCTGCTCCCGACCTTCGGAAGCGACGAAAACCCTTCTCCGCCGCCCCGCGCTCCCCCCCAATCCTTGAGGGCTCTCTACTGGGACCCCGCTTCTTCCCTCATTGATCTCCCCCAACCTCCACCACGCGACCTTCCGGAGAAGACGGGGAGAGGAGACTGCCGGAAGGAGAAGGAGAGAGACGAGTCTCCGGCGACTCAACCTCTCGACGGCCACAGACAGAGCGAGAACCAGCAGAGGGGAGGCGCGTATACAAGCGAAGCCCGCCGACTCACTATCCGACCCGACCCGACCCGCCTTACCGAACCGGATTCAACCCGATCACTGTCCGAAACTATAATAAGGGTTTTATGAGACCTGGCAAGCAAAAATGGACACTTTTAATACCATAAATTCACTGAAAATTACTGAAATTTATTTTTTATTCATAAAAAATTCCCATTTCTTAGAAAATCCCAATGCAACTGGGGACCCGTCTCTCCAATCAGCGGGCCGGGCCTGCGAACATGCTCGGACCGGCCCATTAACATTGTCTTTGGCCCATCATTCCTTCCTCTGATTATAGATGCAGATGTACAGAGCCTCATGGCTAAGTGTGTTACAGCCCAGGAGGCCATGAGAGACCGAGCCGAGCTAGAAAAAGCTATGCCTTGGGCTCTGAAGCTCTGGCAGCTTGAAGCATCTCCACGATGAGGTTCTTCACATCCCTGTGTGAAAGGACAAGGAATTAAGATAATTTCAAGCCAAGATGATGATGATGATGATGATGATTATTATTATTATTATTATTATTATTATTATTATTATTATGCTCCAATTTAATCATAACTAGGAGGAGTAGGAAGCCTCTTGCATATGAGCTGACAATGGCCTGGCCGTGGCGGCCTGGTTTCCTCTGAGCTCAGCCATGGCCCTGGTCAACCATGTCCTTTGAAGATGCGTAAAGATTGCGTTGAATCACTTACTTCCTGCTCTCTGCTTGTCTAGGAAAAGGAATCCGAAGCTTGAGAGTATCCCCTTGATAGCCAGCCTAAAGGAAGGGGAAGGGGAGGGGGAGAATAAAAAGAATCAGTTCAATCTGCATATACTCTGCTCCAGGAGATTAAATAAAATGAAATGGGTATGTGATCGTATGTTTAGAAGAGCAGTTCATCTAAAAAGAAATGCCCAGATGATTCTATGACACCCCTTGAAGAATGGAAATGGGACGAATCAGGGAAAATGGAGATAAATCAAAGAACAATGCATAAGAGAGAGCTTGAAATTATTAAAAAAATCATTTGTGGAAACAATTTCTACACATAAAAGGTGATGATGTTAACCTAAAGTGAGTTATATTCACCTTAACATTGAAACCGAGGCTGTCAACATCCAGCATGTACGCAGAGTCCACCTAAATCGTAATGCACAGAAGAAAAAAAGAAAGATGACCATCTGACTCATATGACAAGTGACATGAGAGAAATTCAGTCATTGGAGAATTAATCCTAGAAAATTTTGATCCCTTCCGTTTCCAGGTGACAAGAGAGAAATTCAATCATCGGAGAAGTTTAAGCACCCACCTGAACTGAAGTTGAGTGCCGTACCATGGCTTTCGTTTCCTCCCCATGATCTTTATTCATATGGGACTAAACAACGCATAATATTGAGTTAGAAGGGAACTTTTTATTTTTTCAAGGGAGAATTCGTCAACCAGCAGAGGCATTACAGTGATAGGGGAAGAAAACTCAGAAATGGGATCAACTTTTGCAGCTCTATATTCTTCTGCGGTGAATTCTGGAGGAGAAGAAATAATTAAATCAAAATATTAGTAGAAAAAAAGAGCCAATATTATGTTAATCTCTGCCAGGATTAAATGGTACCACACACCATTAATGCCGACAATATTTAAAACAATAATCAAAGCCCACGATTGAAGCCTCAGTAGTCAGACTCAAAGCATAATGAACTTTGCCTAACCTCAAACGGCATGCCAAACCAAGGGATTGTAAGGAGCTGGCTTAGGTTTTGCTACCTTTTGTGAACAGCCCATTTTTGCCATGAATAAGTTCCACTATTATCCAAGGGGAAGCACCTATCGAGTCATTAGTGACTTAACGAAAACTCAAGGTCGTTATGTTCTACACAGCCAACAATTTTAGGGAGAGTTTGACCTTCCAGACCAACCGTGACACAACAAGGGAGAAAGCCCAAAAAGGATGGTTTGGATCGAAGCCAAAACATAATTGCACCCAATGTGAGCACCGTAATCTCCAATCCGTATGTCAGAAAAGATATGATCACAGAGTGCATATATCTACATCTTAAAAATAAAAGAATAGGAAAAGCGGAACTATATCTGACATGAAAAATTATTTCCAGAAAAACAAATACACTCGATGACAATAATCTCTATATACCTCCAGATCCCAATAAAGCTGTAGCAACTCCAGATACAAATCGGACCGACTTTGGTTCAATGCATACGAATCGGAAGTCACCGAAATCAACCTTTCAGAAATAGAGAGTTCTTTCAGTAATGAGTACAAAGCATGCATAAAAAATTCCACAAAAAAAGGAGAACGTGTAGATGGAAGATACCCAGAAGGCACCAGGATGCTTTTTCAAGTATGAAGCACGTGCAGCTTCTTGCTCACTTTCAGAAACCTGGAGGGTAGTTTAGAATACCAAAGGTTCAAAAAATGTCAGGGCATGTAAATGGGAATGAAAAATAACTCTGCCATAAACTATACCAATAAGTTTTCATCAGAACAAAGGTTAAATAAAGGGAAAGCATTGAATTTATAACAGTGAAGTAATGAGGAGCAATACCCCATTTATCTAAAAATCAGAAAATACGTGCATTTGTGTGTACCTATAACCAATCTCAGGCAAGTTTAGCAACACCACATGCAAATGAAAAAATAAGTTGATTCAAGTGAATAGTAAATTATTAGTTAATGTTAGATCAAAGCCCAATTAGAAAATCTGAATAAGCACCAGAGTTACGTCATTTTCCCTTGTGAAGATTTACATGAAATAATAATAGAAAAATGAAAGACGTGTAGGATTGTTACATTAAATTTTTTTACAGTCAAAACAAAAGTAATATTCCATCCTCACACTGCACTTTGAAGAATGATAGAGAAATCAAATTCTTCATGATTTTCAGCTAATCAGCCATCATGTCTGAGCGCAAAGGTTAAAACTTTGATGACAATGGTAATCAAACTCTATGTCTCAGGTGAGCTATGATGTGTCATTCAACAAACCCAAGTATACAAATAACCAATCCAACCTTAGCAACCATTAAATCATCCATACCAAAGAAAATTTGTCAAATAAAATAAATAACAATGGTGTTCAACCATTTAGCAGCAAACAGCCATTGCATGAATCACTACAGCTATTTCATCGGAGTGTTACGATGCCCATGAAACAAATGCCCCTTCCCTGTGTTTCTCATCTCCTTTATCATGTACCTTCCATACTTTACAGAAAGATTGAAGTAGAGAAGAAAAATCCTTCAGGGGCATATGATGGGCCCTATCATGAGTAGAGCAATGGGCCTGATCCACCAGGACCAGCCCAGGGGGAGTTTGGGTTGCACTATAATAGGAAATATTAACAGGCAATATAAGGGTCGAGATTTAAGAGGACAGCTAGAGGGGCCTCAGCCCACTTCTGGGGCCCAGGTATAAATAGTCAGGGGAGGGGGGGGGGGGGGGTGTTCCGAGGGACCACTTTGGAAGAAGTCAGTCGGGAGGGTGGGGCACTCTTCAACCAGCCCCAAAACTCTTTTTTAGGGTTTCCACAGGAAACCCTAGCTCTCTATCCCCTTTTTCTACTGTTTTTCTCTTACTGTTAATCTCCATCTTCCTCTTCTGTTCTATTATCTTTGTTAGGATCCAGTGGGGTCCTATCAGTATATTTCCTTAAACAGATCGGTAGACTCCATAAACTGTCCATCGGGATTATTTTTAAAAGCTGTGACAAAAACCTTTAAGAATAAGAACTGATATTAAAGATGACAAATCCGTGTTCACATTGCCAAAGGTTCCAACATTCTTTTAGATTACTAGTTTATCCAACTTCTCTGTCGAGTCAAATCCTGACAATCATATCAGTCAGAAAATGACTGCACAGTAGATTTCATTGAAGTCACTTTCCATAAAAAAATTAATAACGAGAATCCCATAAAGAGAAAAGGAACATACATAGATGGCATCCCCATAAAGAGTAACCACTAGATCAGTCCTATCTTCTGGATCCTTAGCCACGAGCAAGGAGCATTTAGGATTCACTTGCAGATTCTGTGGAAAGAAAAAGGTCGTCATTAGGTTGATTGACAACAGATAGTTTAGTGGCATTCAAAAGAAAGCGACTAGAAAGTATAATAAAACAATAAAAGAATATGAATAAAAAAACT
The DNA here is from genome assembly GCA_024713555.1 of Spirodela polyrhiza. Lineage (NCBI taxonomy): Eukaryota > Viridiplantae > Streptophyta > Magnoliopsida > Alismatales > Araceae > Spirodela > Spirodela polyrhiza. The sequence continues at coordinate 3,708,596 of CM046532.1, forward strand.
GAAAAATAACTTATGAAGCACACCTTTGCATGAACTGCCAGGCTACTGACCGATAATAGCGGGGAACCATCAGGATTACATGCAAAATCGACCATTGATCCAGATGGGTAACCTGCATTATCCTTAAGATCCAAAGTAATAAATTTTCAGACCCACCAATTCAACAGGAATCGAGACCAAGAGAGTATTGCCCGAATCCGAAGGAATATAATGAAAAGACAAATGAGAGGACATAATTTATCCACGAATAACACTATTTCTGTTTATGTATGCTAATTCCCACAAAGTTTCAACCTCAAAGGACCAGAATAAAGCAGGTAACCCATCAAAATGGCCAACAAACACAACAGAAAAAAGCAAGAGAAATAAGCCAAGTTCATTGTGATGGAATATGAAGAGCCAAATTTAACAAGTCGATATCATGCAAGCTTCAGAACGTTGACAATCTTGACGATCAAAGAAGAACACTATCAGAGAGTATATAGCCAGAGATAGTTGTATTTAATATAACTACTTTGAAAAAAGGGATGTCAGTAAAAACTTTCACATGGGCAGTTCTTCCAAAATATGTTACATTAGTCACCCTTCTCTATGGTTCCAATCCCTTATTTCCCCCCTCAACCTCATTCGACCCTTTGACAGTTGATCCTACTATGCCTCCTCGGGAGAAAAAATCAGCGAGAAGCAGAGACAAAGAGGAGCAACAAGGAAAGAAAACAAGAATAATGTATGGACCACAGCAATGACATTAGGTAGGATAAGGACAGAGGTATTCAGGCAGTCGCAATATCATTGACATACTTCAGAGAAAACAGACCAGCTGGTCGAGCTGTATTGCAGTCCACACACTTTATCAGGCAAGGTCACGAACTTGCTGTATAGACAAGTGCACTAATTCAAAATATGAAAATGTAGAGGATTATAGGTCTAGTAAAGCAAGCATACTAAGGATTAGGATAATTACTATGTTATACCAAAACCAATTTATCTCAATCGTCTCCCATTCTATACGATTGGATCAACAGGGGTACTCAGTCGGCTCAGTAGGATGCGTCCATCTAGATTTAGCAAAAGAACATTTCTATTTTCAGAGTTTTTCACCATATCTGCTTCCATTTTTTCATATTACTATATGTTGCTAACATCACACGGCAGCTGCCCTGACAATGGACGTATATGGTGATATTATGCATATTGATGCCTTGAAGGTGGAGCTATTAGTGCCGGAATCTGACATTTGTGTTAGTCATTCAACACAGACAAATTTTCACCACACACCCCAGACGAAAGGAAAAATCATTAGCGACTTTAAGAATCATATAACCCTAGTAGCATGTTCGAATTAGAAGTGCACATCAACTTAATCGGTATTTTACACCTTCTGTTATCATGCCGCCCGTTATTCTACACAAACAAAAAAAAACAACAGATGTCATTGAGTGATATTTAAAAATAGATACCTTGGAAAAGGTGGAAAGCACTCCTCTGCTACTGCGATTGAGGAATGTTCTAATTTCTTCTACTGGGGAAAGTCTCGCAGCAGCTTCCTGTTGTTAAAAGAAAAAAAAAATAGAAGTACAAAACTACGTGAGGCTGTGATAAATATGTGCAAAATTACAAGAGCTAGCACCGTCTGATCAAGACGATATCTATGACAGGAATCGAGAGTAAAAAATAGCAAAAAAAGAAGAAATACCAATCAATGCCAAGAATGAGCACAGACGTCTGCGACGGCACTATGTCAGCTCAATCGAAATCAAACTATCATCACTCCCATTGAAAACCATTTTTGCTGAAATCCATCGGCTATGATCGGTTCTATCTCACAACCCAACATTCCCCTATCTTCATGCGCTGCAACCCAATATCTTCTTTCTCATAAAAATATCATTTCCATGAAGAATTTCCATCTCACCTGGTGAGCCCGAATCACTTCGTAGACGTTGTTAGCACCGCTATCGACATCACCAGGAGCCGTCACCTAGAAGAAAAATATCAAAGAACACTTGAGCAGAAAGTTTGCATAACACGAAAGAAAATTGTTAAATAACGGGCCGTCGTTTCTCTTCTTTCCGCCCAAGTTACATTACCTAATCCATTCAATCACTGACAACAGCCAAACTCGTCCAAGCAGGCCGTCTCCGCGGGAAAACACCACGGAAAAGGAGAAAATCCAGGTACATAACCGAAACAGAACGCCGAGCGACAATACCTGGGAAGCGGAGGCCATGATTCGGGAAGCGAACGGGAAGAGGTTCTTGTGCGAATTCGATCGATGACGGGAGGCATGTGGCAGCAAGCTACACGCCCCAAGGGTCCCGATGCCATGGGTGCGGCTGCAACCATCGCCGATATTAATTATTGACGAGGAGGACGAGGAACTGGCTGGGCACCAGCAGCGAGCCGTTGGCGTGAAGGAAAAGCTGATGGACGAGTTCATCTCTCTCTCTCTCTCTCTCTCTCTCTCTCTCTCTCTCTCTCTCTCGTCCATCTATATATCTATCTATAAGAATTAATTAATATAATTAAATAATAAACAGAGGCAAACCTACCACCCGATTTTCCCAACGGAAGCCATTGATTGGAGCCGCAAAGATTAAATAAAAAATCCCCAGCATTATAATGTCCACAAAATAAAACGGCAACCTAATTTATTAAATCGCCTATTGATAATTAATATAGATGTCAACCTATACAGAGCATGTGTGCTCGCGTCAAGCTTATTTAATAAATATACAAAATTATTTATATACCTACAAAATTAATCGGATCACGTCGATTATATATATACAGTTTTGGAATAATATTAGAGAAAATTTTCTATTTTATTTTCAGAAAATTGCGTGACGGCAGAAACGTGATCGGCCGATCGATCTACGGGAATAACTGGCCCCCCGATGGATCTGCCATGAGGGAAGAGAGGACGACGAAGAAATCGAGCCACAGAAACCAGGAATATAAAAGATTATGCGAACTGTTAGGGCAAGTGTTCTACAGATCGGAGGGGAAGAGGAGGTGGGGGGCAACAAAACTGCAGATTTCGTGGCCTCGTTCAATCGGAATCGCTCTCGATGGAGATGGCCTTCAGCCCTCTTCTTCTCTGCGACCACGGAGAGGAAACCCAAATCAATGGCCGTGCGGATAGAGGAAGAACAAGATAGGAGATAGAGAGAGAGAGAGAGAGAGAGAGGGAAGCGCACCTTCCTGGAGCTCTTCTTCTCCCTCACTTCGTATCGCTCGTGTGAGACATCCGATAGCCCTGAGCCAGGGCTGACCAACTGCAATTTTTTCTCCACAAATGTAATGGCGGCGATGGAGAAGATGCGGAGGAAGGAGGAGGGGGAGGAGGAGGCGGCGGGGAAGAAGGTACCAGTATCGTCTTCTGGATGAACTTGGCCCGCTTCTTGGGTCGCTGGGGGAGCTTGCAGCCCTTCATGACCATGAAATCCTCTTCCTTCTCCTTACTGGAGAGCGAAATGAAGAACCTGGGAAGAATCCACCTCCCGCGAGCTTTCTCCTCTCCCACGCCGCAGCCGAACAACATCCCCCTCTCATCTCCGCCGCCGCCGCCTCCGTTCCCGTTCTCCTCGTGCCCCGCCATGGATCCCCTCGTGGTGTAGAACCTGCCGTCCTCCTTCTCCGGCGACGGCGGCAACTTCCGGTTGCTCTCGCAGGCCCCTGATTCGGACTTCCTGATCAAGAAGAAAAGAAAGATGGTGCGTCAACAGATCCGATCGACTGCCGGATTCAAAGGGACTGCTTCAATCTGGCTCACCTGGGGAAAAGCCAAGCGGAGGGCAGCAAGGAATCCTTTCCCGATTTGATCACCCGGCGGTTGACTCGGACTCTGATCCTCTTCAGGCCATCGGATTTCTCCGACAGGTTGCCGTCGCCGTCGTCTTCCCTCACCTTGACGCGCCTCAGCCGCTTCCGGTTCCCCCACTGGAGGAGCAACTCCGGCTCCGCCGGCCGGGAAACCCTCTGGCTCTCCTTCTTCCCGTCTCCTTCCATCTCCATACCAGACAGAGGCTCAGCCACCCTAAGAAATTATCCAACACAAAGGGAGAACAGGTGGTGCCTAATCTCTCCGCCGCCTCATATCCTCCCAGCCTCCTCCGCCGCCGCCGGCAAGAAAAATCCCCCTCAAACACCGGCCGACGAGACCGCCACACCCGATTAGCTCCGTCTCTCGGGCCGAGATCTGCGAAACCCCTGAAAACTTTCGACGCGGAATGGGAAAAACTCAGTGGCCGCACCAGACGAAGATGGATCACCGGCGAGGTCCCGCCGGCACTGTCGGAGGCAATGGATGAGGAGGAGGATGGGGGGGAGAAGGAGGACGCTTACAGGATGGACGATGCAGCAAACGACAGGATGAACTCCGCTGCAGAGGCCTGGCCTGCTCTCCCCCTGCTCCACTATCATTCCCCACTTCCTAATTTCCTTATTAACGACGCAAAATATTCTGATACAAAAATTTTTAATATATATAAATTCGACGGAAAGTCAGGTAACTGAAGTTATCCAAATATATATATATATATATATGAAATTGCTACGTTGCCAGCCAGGATTACCGGTTTAAAATATTCGTGGAAAATAACAAAAGAGAGGAAAATAAAAATATCTGAGTTGAACCATCACGCACCGTAGGTTTCGAGATGAAAGGACAGGATGGAGAGCCGCACCCCCTCCCGCGTCTGTTAAGTGGTGCTTTAGACTATTTTACCCTTTATTAGCGTAAAAATTACGGACCGGCAACTCCGTCACGCGTTTGTCGCCCGCCGTTACCGGAGAAGCCAACCGTCTGCGCCGTCGAGCGGCGCCACGTCGCACACCACCACGCGTCACGTGCCTGTTGAGGATGATCCGACGCTGTGCTTCTCACTGAAGAGCTACGTCCGAATAGAAGAGCGTTGGGCTGGCGCAGATGTAGAAGACGTCAAATGAGGATTTTCGTTCGAAACCCTCTCTGATACGCACCAGTTCAGTGGATAATTAAATGTACTAGGGTTTCGTTACCTGTCCCTAAAACCATTGCCTTTATGATATTGGGCAATTTTGGGCACGCTTATTAGGCCCACACTCTAGGAGAGACTCCTGTGGGCCGATTTATGTCCATCTCCGTATAGTGGGCCAGGATTTTGGATTATAGGCCTGATATGGGCCCATTATCGTTAACCCCCACTAGTACGCGAGTCTAAATGGTCCCAGATGGGAAAGATTTATCATTTGTTATTGAATATTAGAGATATTATTTCACGCCATCAGTTTAAAAGTAATAATGGAACGATAATATCCTTTTATTTATCACTATAGACGGTATTTCATAAAATATGTTTAATTTAAACTATCAATTATTTTTAACTATTTTATAAGATGCACGTTATCAACTATTTTTGCCATAGATATGACAGCTCCAATAAGATTTATAATGAAATAAAATCAATTATGAACCCTAGGCAGCAAATTATACCGTCTAAGGTTACTTGGGGGATGACATCGATATTATTTTTGTTTTTTCCTAATTTTATCATTATGACGCTCTTGGAAAAAAAAATGGACCATTTTTGGAAAGGGCTCCATTCGTCATCTCATGTCAACGTTGGGGACAGCCAAATGTTCCATAAATATGATAGTATGCAGAAATAATGGGCTGATGATGTCACATAAAACATATTTGACCAACTAACTTATCTTTATGTCATGTTCAAGACCTATATTATAATAATAAAATTTTACTTTTAAGTTCGTATGCTTTTATGGGGACAAGGCTAATTCCTCTTTTCCCAGTCCTGTTATTTTCCCAAAATAATTGGGACAGGAGATAAGGTCATGAAAAATTAAAGATGAAAATATCCATCTTAATTGACTATGTGGGTCCCATTGTTGACTGATTCAAGCACCAAAAATAATCCATAACATATTGGGTGGGACAAGTTTTTTTTCGTGTTGACTTCGTCAATCATCATATATTTTTATGTGGATTTCGTCAAGTTGGTTCATTAAGTCCCCCATTATTAGGTATCCAGTATGGAAAATTGAATTAAAATGGACATTGATATGTATGGAATCACATGGACATGTTGTTTTACCGCCCCTTGCCATATTCTCAACACTTTAATTGACCCTAAATAATTAAAAAAATAACCATCCACTGCCTCAAAAAAGAGGAAAAATATTCATTTAATTGATTTATTGAACTAGATAATGTAGGATAATACGTTCTTGTTTATGAGATTGATATTGTAATTTTGTATGTACCTTTTTTCTATTTTTAACGGGGCTTCCAATGAGACATTTATGCACAATATATGCGGTTTATTATTTTAATTAAAATATGAAACATAAATGCCTAATAATATCGGAAATAATGTGGACACGGACAAGGTATTTGCTAGTCCATCTTCGTATTAACTAAATTAAATGTAGTTTGAAAATGGGGACCAAGACTTAGGTTAATATCTGATTATTTAAGTTATAATATGATATTTTTTCTGGATTGGGAGATATTTTTTTTATTGAACGTGTGTGGTAATCAACATGTGACTTCATATATAACTATAATGTCGATCGGAGGAGGCCTTTGAAAGCTTCCCGGAAGAACCGCCAGGTGTTGTTAAGGATGATGTGGACAGATGACGTCATACGAGTACTTGGTCTTTAGGAAGCACCTTGGAAGCGAAGTTCCAGCGTGGCGGGGGTCTTCCCCTTCGTGGAGAGGTCACTGGCAACGGGCCCCACATGATTAGGACAAAACTAACCCAACTCCTCACAGTGGGGGGAGTCTGCTGACGTGGGCTCTGTCTCCGTTCAACCAGCTGATCAAGGACGCCGTAAACACGTCTTAAGACGGTTAAGCTTCTATTTGCGGGTGCCTGGTCAGCATCGTGGGTCCCACGTCCACTGTCCACAGCCAGCACAGAGACAGCGTGTCTCTCTCACTCTCTCTCTCTCTCTCTCTCTCTCTCTCCCTCTTAAACTGGTTTTTTAAGTAATAAATGAATCGGGGGAGGCCGGAATGGACGGGAAATTCCAGCGGGGACCAGACTGGAAAATTCCGAGTTTCCTATAAATCCTCGTCCTGCCCTCGTCGTCCTCCCCAGGCCTCTGTTTCTTCTCCTCTGTCTGTCTTTCTCTCTCTAGCAGGTGGGCCTCCGCCGTCCTCCCCCGGAGAGAGAGAGAGAGAGAGAGAGAGAGAGAGAGAGAGAGAGAGAGAGAGAGAGAGAGAGAGAGAGAGAGGAACTCGAGGAGGCATACTTCCTCGCCGGGAGAAATGGAGGCAGGTTTGAAGATGAGGCTCCTCGCCATGGCCGGTGTGGCCGTCGTCGCCGCGTCTTCGCTCGTGGAGATGGCGGCCGCCACTGATGCGCCTGCTCCCTCTCCAAAGTCTGGAGTCGGCGCCATCACCGGCCCTGTGGCCGCCGTCGCCGCCTTGTCGGCCTTCGCCTTCGGCTTCTTGATCTGATCTGGTGGATCCGGATGCCGCCTTCCGGCCTCCGCTCCTTGCTCTGTTATTATTTCGTCCTTAGGTTTTGCTCCTCTCCTTCCATCTCCCTTTCTCTCTCGTGTCTTGTTGTGGAGTGAGACGGTGTTCCTCTGTACGTACTGTATGAATCATGCTTCCTGAATTTTCTGGTTCAATCATGGAGATTCTCTTCGTTGGCGACGACTTCCTCCTCACAGGAGCAGGTAGGACTTGAAAGCCTGCATCAGCTTCCCGCCTGATGACGACAGTGGTGGTGGTGGTGGTGGTGGTGGGGTGGCTGCAGAGGAACTCTCTTCTGCGGCGTTCGAACCTTCTCCAGAAAACCAGTCAATTCAATCGGAGAGAGCATCGCTTGGCAGGAGGAAGCGATTTATATTAAAATGAATCCAATCAATTCAATCGAACTCGAATCGTGCTCCGACGATCACGGCGATGAATATAGGGATCACTATCAAAAGGCTATAAAACTAAGAATTCCGGATCGGAAAATGAATGAAGAGATCGCTAGATAATTAGCAATCGGTGTTCCCTACTCTTCTTTCTAAACGTGGGAAATTGTTCGTCCGATTGGAAAAAACTTCTTTCGATCGATCAGCAGCGTGTCACGAATCACTTTTTTTTTTGTGGAGATCGTGATGTGATGTGGGGCCACTCTGGTAATGGTCGGTAGTCTCGGATTGAATGCTACAAAAGGAAATCGTTGACTTCTATAGAGATGATGAACACGGCGGTAGGAGTTGTTGATCTACAGAAGATCGCCGATGAGCCGGAGGACGCTGCTCATCGCCGGCCGCTCTTCGGGGGTCTCCTTGGTGCACATCATCCCGATCTTCACCATCCGCATCACCTCCTCCTCCGCTTCGCCGTCGCCGATCTCCTTGTCCGTCACCACCTCCAGGAGCACCATCCCGAAGCTGTAGACGTCCGACGCCTGCGTGGCGCGCTTCCCCGTCATCAGCTCCGGCGCCCTGTACCGGTGCCAGCCTGCCGCTGTCGCCGGAGAACCGTCGGTCTCCGGCAATGGCGAGAGGGCGAGCTGCTGCCGGGAAGGAGACCGCCGCCGGCGGGCGCTCCTGGCGATCTGCATCAGGCCCCACTCGGAGACGCAGGCGTCCCCTCCGCCGTCGATGAGGACGTTCGATGGCTTGAAGTTGGCGTGAACCAGCGGCGATCGCGAGGGAAAGCTGTGGATGAACTCGAGCCCCTGCGCTGCGCCGACCAGTATCTTCTTCCTCGAATTCCAGTCTAGAGGGCCTCCGGTCCTCGCGTATCCTCTTCCTGCGAAGCACCGATCGGCGCAAGCGATCTCGTCAGAAACTTTTGTGCGGAGATTAATCGAAGGAGATCGGCAGGAATCTTGAGTCTTACGGTTCTGCAACAGGGAGTGGAGGCTGCCATTGGGGAGGTAGTCGTAGACGAGGAGCTTCTCCTCGCGAGCATTGTAGTACGCTCTGAGGCTGACCAGGTTTCTGTGCCTCAACATGCCGATGACGCGCATCTGCTGGTCGAAGGTCTTGCCGGCGGGGAAGCAGGAGACGTCGAGCCTCTTCACGGCGACGATCAGGCCGTCTTCTAGGGCAGCCTTGTAGGTGCCGCCGGCGTCTCCTTCCCCCAGGACCTCGGCAGAAGCCTTGAGAAGACAATCCAGCCGGAGATATTCCCCTCCTTCGAAGCAGACCAGTCCGGTGTCCCTCTTCTCGCCGTCGCCGGCCCACACCTCCCGGTCCGTCTCCGGCGGCCGGGAAGTGTCTCCAGTTCGCTGATCAGCGGCGTCACCACCGCGACGGGAGACCCACAGGTACATCCCGACAACGATGGCCAGGAGCACTAAAATCACGATCGCGTCGCCGGCGCCGACGGCGACGGCGACGACGGCGCGAAGCTTGTTCAAGGCCTTCCTGGTGCAGACGCTGGCCATGGAAGGAGTCGGGGAAGGACTAGCTTGGGTGATGAGCATCGGTGAAGTTGTGGTGCAGCTGGGGAGAGGATCCCCGCAGAGAGACGGGTTCAGGCCAAAAGCCGACGCCGGAAACTTGGAAAGGTATCTGGGGATCTCGCCGGAGAGGGAGTTTCCGGACACGTTGAAGTCCTGCAAGTTTGGCAGCCGCAGGCCCCGCAGGTCGCCGGAGAATCCATTGCCCTCCAGCCTCAGAGAAACCAGGGCAGGGAGGGAGACTTCCAGGCTCCCGTTGAACTGGTTGTGCGACAGGAAGAGGTACTTAAGCCTAGGGTTGCTGAGAGCAGTCATGGCGGCCATTGTTCCACTGAGCAGATTCCTCCTGAGGCTGAGGAGCTCGAGGTGTGGCAGCCGAACGAGGGAAGAAATGCCGCCGACCAGGGAGGCGCCGTCGAGGACGACTCCGGCGACCCGCCCACCGCGGCATCTGACTCCTCGCCAGCCGCCAGAGCAGGGATTCGTTCCCTCCCAGCTGCTCAGGCTAGCGCCCTGAGCATCGGCGGAGGACTTGAAGGCGAGAAGGAGATGAAGATCCTGCCCAACCCAGGGCTGCCCTACCGGGGGGATTACGGAAAGAACAAAGGGGAAGAAGAAGAAGAAGAAGAAGAAGGAGAAGGGGAACCAGTGGAGTCTCATCTCCCCTCCGAGCAGCGGCGATCGAGGAGCCGAATGCACCCCATTGCATTTAAAAGGGTACCAGTGGGGGTGGGGCGGGAACTGGTTGAAGAAGAATTGCGCCCATTTGGAGGAAGACGAACAGAGGAGAACAAGAGGATGAAGCTAAGCCCTTGGGGTCAAACGCTCTTGGGAAGACATGCTTGGAGCACAGCGACGGCCTCGATGATATCAACATATTCTACCATCGGTAATGGTTTCTGGGTCCTTTTCTACGCGTATTTTTTCCTTGAGCCCGATACTCATCTACTTTTTTTAATCCAGTTGCTTAATTGATGCATTGATAAACCAAAAATCCAGCACGCTGTTCTAGGCTGCCCCCCTCCCAGATTTCTCCCTCCTTGAAGGCGGGCTCTGGTCTGGTCTGGTCTGCAGATGATGCCTCTCAGCATAACCAGAACCAAGATCTTGAAGCAAACGCAGAGGGAAGAAGGCAAGAAGCAAGATCAAGGTCTTATTTTTAATACCTTCAAACTGTGACCCGCCAAGATGCATTCCAATGGGACCGTCCCAACCATGGCATTTTACAATGTGCAGAAACTAGATCTATATGGGCTTCTCCATCCCCAACTTTGATCTATATATGTTCTACTATGTACAGGAGCTATGCAGGTCTTTCTTCTGGATGTGACCGGTTGCTCGCAGTGATCGGAGCTGGTGGCTACAGACCATCGTAGTACCCACCAAAGGATATGTGCGCTCTTGTCATTGGAACTCCCCTCACCACCGAGATCGCCTGGTTCAGCCTCGTGGCTTGCTGCACCACCTGCTTGATGCTCTGCAGCCAAGGTCACGAAGAACAGGGTGAGAGGAGCTTCGTGAGGCATCAGTCTTTCTGATCATCGTCTCCAGTCCACGATGAGAAAGAGAGGGGGAGTTCATTATGGAGAAGAAATCAGCCACCCATGCGGAGCGCCTCAAACAGAGATCTGCAGATAATTCCGTCAAACTGGAAAGAAATTAAGACGCTTGGATTTCTTCCTTGCAGGGGGATTGAGGTCGGGATGGTAACCTTCTCATCTGGGTAAACCTGGAACTGGATCTTCTGGCTCTGCTGTTGCTGCTGCCTCTGGCGCTGCGGCCCGCTCAGTATGAAGATGAAGATGGTGGCCGCTGCCACGCCGATGGAGCAGAGCGCGCCGGCGCCGGTGATCTTCCACTTCCAGATGCCGAAACCGAAGTTTTCCCAGGAACCCTTGCCGCTGTTCCCCGACCTCACGAGTGAGTTCATGTCTTTTCCCTCCTCCTCCTCCTCCTCTTCCTTCTCCTCTTCTGATAGGATCTTGTGACTCTCCCCTTTGCCAGCCTCCTCCCCTTTCCCTCGTATCTGGCTCCCCCCGGAAGCTCCATTAGAGGAGGCTTGACCCCCCTCGAAGTGGGGGATTTCGGGGGGGAGTCCAGTTTCATGTCGACGAATTCGTTCTCTCCGAGCTTCCGGAAGAACACCTGGGAGATCACCTCCTGGTTTGCAAGGGCCGCCGGCGGCGGCGGCGGCGCCTCGATCTCCCGGATCTCCTTCACGAAGCCCTCATCCGGGTCGCTCTTGCTCTGACACCTGTTCTTGCTCGCAGGGATCAGATCCTCCGTCGCCCCAATGAGGAGGTGGGGAGGATGATGCGGAGGGCACACGAAGTAGTTGACGTCGACGAGGCCCCCTCGGCCGCCGAACCCAGAGCCCCGGGAGATCACCACGCTCTTCCCGGTCTCCTGCTGCCCCAGATCGAGGAACCCATCATCGCTGAGGAACTCCCAGTCCTCCAGGTCCCTCTGGACGGACGATTTCTCCATGGCGAGGGCTTCCAGGCCTGCGGGGAAGGTGGGGCTCTCATATAAGCGCGCAACGACCAGGGCGACTGGTTTGGAGCCCACCCTGGCGCATGGAGCAAGGGAAGGGCGGGGGTGGGCTCCTTCCTCTGAGGAGGATGGAGATCATATCTATCCTTCCATGGATATGACAGGACCGAAAGAGACGCCTCCCACCGCTTCGCTCGGCTGAGAGATAATTACAAGCGAGTAATGGCACTGGATTTTCAGGTAGGAGAGCCTTCCAAGCTTCCCCACTTTACTGTTTTCGGAAAAAATTACCAGAGCTGTTGGCCCAGTGATCGGTGATGCCTGCAAATATCTCTCTCTTGATCATCTTCCTCTTTCCTCTTCTGTTCTTCCCCTTTCTTTTCCAGGAGACGACAAGCAGCGGAATCGACATCACTCCGGCGGAAGAAAAGAAAGCAACTCGGGACTAGAATAAAAAAAAGATCTGCGGTTGCTTGCCGGGGGAGGCCACCGGCGGGCCCACGGAGAGGGCGGGGGAGGTGGAAGACAGGTGTCGCCGGAGGGCGGCGAGGCTCCCGGCGGTGGCCGGGGCGGCGGGCGGAGGGCCGAAAGCTACACGCCCGGAAAAGAACGAGGACAGTTGGCGGCGCCATGGCAAGCAACGGTGGGTTTTCTCCCGTGGACCTGGGGAGTCCCCCTATCGCACGCAAGGCCAGGAAGCAGCCACTCCCAGGTGGGCTCCTCCTCCTCCGACGATGGTTGACGCCGAGGGGAGACAGCTGATCGCGTGCCCAGGTACACCCGACGGGAGCCGCCGCCATCAAGGTAGAACAAAAATCTGTTTTTTTGCAGTTCCATGGCTCCCCGTCTCGCGAAGACGTACAGAGCCGAGACTCCGATTGAAGGGGTCAAACGGATAAGAGAGGGGCTGAGATGCCCGGGATCTCTGCACCCCTTTCCTGGGTCGCCGGGGGGGGCCCGAGGCCGAGACCATGCCCCAAGCGAGAGCGGGGCGAGAAGGGGTCTTTATTTCTGTTGAAAAATCCAAGTCAACGTAGATTAAATACGAGATATTGGGAATATTCAACACCAAGGTGTGATTTTGTTTTCTTCCTAATCGGAGGTGATTGCAGGGGAGAGAGCTCCCAAAGGGGCGACGACAGCGACGGAAAGAAAGGAGGCAAAAAGGCTCCTCCATGAAGAAGAAGAGGAGATAGAGAGAGAACAAGAGAGAGAGGGAGAGAGAGAGTGAACCGCGAGCAATAAATGTACAGGATTCAGGGTGACCCACCGCCTGCAACGGCAGCTTCAGCTCCTGGAGGAGAAACCAGAGCGGCGGAGAAGCGGACCAGCTCCTTTGCGATGGCCCTCGGACGAGAGCAAGCGGGGAAGAAGACGGCTTACGAGTCCAGCGGGGGCGACCTCGAGGAAGACGACGACTCACCCAGAGAGGAGACGGAGGTGAGGGAGGAGGCCCACGCCCGGGCATTATCCGCCCCTCTGCGGAGATTCTTCTTGTTGCTGAGGCAGAGCTTGCTGCATATCCTCCGCACTTCGCTCATCTGCAGGGCCCGCCCCGAAAGCTGGCTCCACTCCGCGAGGATCGCCGGCTTCGCCCACCGGGCGTACGACCGGAAGACGGCCCTCACCCGGAGCAGGATCCCGGGGAAGAAGAAGAGGAACACCCTCAGGGAGAGGAATAGCAAGGAGAAGGCGAGATACGGCTCCCTGGCGGCGAACTCCCTCGGAGACGACGACCGCCACCAGGGGATCGGCGAGCTCTCCAGCCGCAAGTCAACCCCCGGGTCAACGGACAGATCGGCAACCGGGCGCAGACCTGAAAAGGCAACGGCGAGAAGTCAACTGGACACGCTCACTCGCACGGGAAGGGTCGAAATATGAAGGGAAGTCAACCCATGCCGGGCTGAACCAGAGATACCAGTGCTTCTCTCGTAGAAGGCCACGAGGGGATCGAGATCCTTTGGGCCCCGGTACTGCACCATGATCTCCCCGTTGACCAACACTACGGAAGGAAGGCTGCGGACGCCAAATCTAGAAAATAGACTGCAGATAAGGGGTTGCAGCAAGCATCAACACGAGGAGGAGTTCTGCTCAATCTGAGCACAAGAGAAGGGAACGAGAGCAGCAGGCGGCAGAGCCAAACCTCGGCATGGCGGAGGACTCCTCCACCGCCAGATGCCTGATCTGAGGGAACATGGCGCCGAGGGCGTCGAAGGCGGGCCGGGCCGCCCGAGAGAAGGGACACCAGGAAGCATGGAGGAGCACGGCGTAGAGGGTCTTCCCCCGGCCGTCGCTCAGGAGCTCATCGAGGGTCTCACCGCTCACCTGCAACAGGAGCAATTCAGATGAATATAGGGCACTTTGATCATCTGAAGGCTGACAGAGATGGGGATCTGCGGTTTTTCTTGGATGGAATTCTTGCGAGATGTTGAATTCCATGGAGCTGTTATCTCACCGGTAATCAATCGAATTGATCTCCATGGCAGTTCTGTGATGGGAAAGGAGCTGAGAATCCCAGGATGAACGACATGAAAAAAAACCCAGAAAAATATGCAGCAGGGGCTCACTCAGTTGTCCTCACGGACCCGTGAGACGACTCAGAGATCCATCTACCCAGAAGCCTTCGACCTGTGAGACGCCATTAAAAGGCATCGAGTGGAGCTCTTCGCCTTCTCGACAACGTTCCTATGAATCTATACGACGTTCTTCGCCTGGTTCCAGCCTCGAAGGCGGGAGTCCAGAGGAGCAGCGCCTACTGGAGGATCCAGAAACAACCCAGAATTCGGAACAAGGATTAGGCTGGGAATTTCGATGAGCCCTAGGAGTCTTCATGGCCAGTTAGATTATATCGCCCACGAGCAATCCGATTCGACCGAGGGATGGCACGCAAAGGCTCTTCGGCGTTGTTGATCTTAGGCGTCTGGAAGCTCCACAGGTTTTTGATCGCGTTTTCCTGACGATCAAGGGGAACAGCCCTTGATTACTTCAGAAGGCTTGTTGACGATGACCAGCGTTGTGGGGGGCGACGAGAACTGGGGCGATTGCCAAATAGCGGCAGAAGATCTTGCGGATAATTTCTCTGGGGGCGATTCCACCGAGCAGAGATCATATCAGGGCAACTGGCCCGATCCGTCATCCACACCATCATCATCGAAGACGGAAGGGAGCGGAAAGAGCCCGAGCGTTTTCAACCCCCACCTCTTCGGGGAGCCAAGAGACGGAGGAGAGATCGAAGAAGCAATCCAAGACAGAGCCCGGAAACGGAGGACAAACCGTACCTCGAGGGGCGACGACTTCTCGATCCAGAGAGGGCATTGCGATCGGACGGCGGAGTCGAGGAAGTGGCGGCGCTCCTCTCTAGGGCAGACAGCGGACGCACCGGACGGCCGGAACGGGGAGGCGTTGACCGCGTGGAGCAGCACCAGGAGGGAGAGGATCAGGGTAGGCGCCATAGCCCGCGCGAGAGCGGACAAGGACGAGGATGGAGACGATGGCGGGGGGGAGGGAACGGGCTGGGAGTGGGGGTACGGAATTCCCGACGGAGCCCTTTCTCCCTCCCTCCCCTCCCACAGGATTCCCCTTTCCCCCGGGGTCTCGTCCCCGCCGCTGGTTCTCTCCCCCCTTAAAGTCCCCCTCTTTTCTCACCAGTTCGTACATACCCATCTCTCTTCCTCTCTCTCTCTCTCTCTCTCTCTCTCTCTCTCTCTCTCTCATCTCTCGCTGACGATAAGGCATTAATATATTCATTAGACCGGCTCGGGGTCCCATCCCTGTCGCCCTTATCATAGCCTATTAGAGAGAGAGAGAGAGAGAGAGAGAGAGAGAGAGAGAGAGAGATTGCGTCTCTCTCTCTCTCCTCCCCCGCTGGGTTCTTCAACAGATGAAGAGTTAGTGAGAGAAAGACGAAGGGGATAGGATCTGAACGTCCATTCAGGCCTCGTTATATCTCCGGCATGACTCAGCAATGATCGAGGAGGCGGCCCACAGTTTGGGGGGGAAAAAGGATTAATCTTTCCCATAATTCAGCGAGGGGAAGCGGCGGATCAATCGATTTGGTTTAGAAATAAATCGATCCGAAGAAGCGGGAGGCCGCCTCCTGATGCGCCGAGCCTTCTCATCTCGCGTCGAGTCTCATTCTTTAGCCCTGGAAGAAGTCAACGCAAGAAACAAGATCCATGAAAATATGAGTCAACTCTCTCAGTAATATAAAAATAAAAAAACACGAACTAACTCTGAATTGTTGCAATCATTTTTTTTCCATATCATACTCTCCGAGGAAAGAGATTTATTGATTAACTCCTATGGTGACCACTTACATACTAATTAACATCGGATAATTGACGTAAGAAGACTTCAATGACTGTGCAAAATTTCCAAATAATGAGAAACTGGTTTTTAATCCTGCCATTAAACCGATTGAGATGCCAAAAATAGATGATGCTGCAAGGTACCTGATGATGATGATGGTGGTGGTGGAGGATGGGGCAGCGAGTGTATTAAAAACTGGTCATGAACCTAAAATCTGAAAACGGCTAAGCTGGTTAAGTGAAGGTGGTGACTGAAGCAACAATTGGAATGGCCGTGGGCTGCCGCTTAGGTTAATCCCAAGGTAGATGAAGAAACCTCCTGGGTGACCCATTAACCTAAATTCGCAGCTCTAAATAAGTCCATTTGGGAATTTCTCTGTCATCAGAAGTTGATGCATGCAGTAAGTTTCCTTAAGAAGAAAACATTTGATGCAGAGATGGGGAAATAAATGAGAAGTTGGGTTGTTAGGGATATATAAGGGATAAAAAGATGGGGGGAGCGATATAAATTTCGACGAATGGACACCACTTTTAGGGACCAGTAGAAATATTTGGATCAGAAATGCCTCGGGCTTTATTGAATTCACAAATTTCAGTAGCATCTCCCGGTCTAGTTCTAACGTCTTTCATCTTTGATTAGAAGTAATTTAGGAATTTAACGGAACTAAAGAGCACTTCACTAAAAGTAGAAATTATATGCTGATGTAAAATTCGCTCATCATCGTACCCCACGAAAATCCAAGAAATTTTTTTTGGGTTTATGCTCTTGAAAAAACCTGCATTTCAAGATCTTTAGTTCAAGATGTGTTTATCTTTCGAATAATCCCCTATAATGAGGGACCCAAAAAAACTTTTTTGGTTCTTTATCTGTGGCTTCCATCCCAATCAAGTTTTTCATCCTCTCTTTTAAATGTGAATCATGGTTGAGAGGTTGATGAGAGCATAAATATTTCAAGAACAAACAACAGTACCTGGTGATATACGAGTCATCCGTAGTATTGATGATGATTTCATCACCGGTTGTGATGTGAGATGGCGCCTGAAAAGCATATGATTGAGAGAAAAATTAATCAAACATAGGTTTATTTATGTTTGCTTCTAGCTTAAAGGCATCAACACCATAGCATGACGAAAACCTTCCTAAAATAGTATCATAAGTTAGAATGAAAATTGGAAATACATGATATATTCCCCGGACGGACTGTAACTCATCATTCAAAGGTACTCCCTGCTAGACCCAAAAAAAATTCGTCCTTTCACCACTTTTCCCAAGCCTTTCTATACATATTACTCTTCTCAAACGAAAATCATAATGCAAGGGAGACGGTGATTAAGATCACATTTGAGAGTGAAGCAGTTAGATTTGCATATCTTGGGCTTAAATTTAAGGGCACCCAGTGAAGAGGCTCTTTCAATGACTGGGGTAGCTTAAATAAGAAACCAGCTTGTGGCAGTAAGTAAACTTACGAGAATAGTAAGTCCATTGTCCACCATGACCCTTTTGTACCTATAAAAAAATTCGTGAGTGCAAACACATCCAGGAAGTAGAAGCAACAGAGGCTGAACACATCAAATTGAAAAGCAAAATAGGGTGAAAAAAAAAGAAGCGTGAGCACCATTTTGTCACATAAAGGCAAACTAGTTGGAATTTTCTCTTTCTACAACCCTTCTCCCAGGGAAGAGGAAAGGCAATGGGAAAGTGAAGACGAAACAAGTGATATTAGTAAAATTTCATAGATGGAAATAACTTTTGGCTAGAAATTACGAAGATACAGAGACAGTTTTGCAAATCGTCAAAAATACGAGAAAATACCAGTTATATATTCATTATTCTCCCATTACCTTAGTGAGCCTGACTTGAGATGGAAAAATATTATTACATTGCATAAAAAGGCAAGTGACAACAATACATGGTTGATATAAACAAATGCCATCGATCAAAACGGTAGGATTACTTCTCAAAAGCAAGGTAAATGAAAGTCGATAACAGTAATGACACAGATGAAGAAGGTCAATATTCAGTGTCTTCATAAATGTGATAAGATGATAACAACTTTGGTACTTTATACCATAGAGGAAATGAACCTTACACAGAAGAATGAAATCATGTCTAAACGTATAATTGAAACTATAGTAAGACATACTGCGGAGTGGCCGTCATTCCCTTCGAATAAGGTGGTGCTTCAACAACTTTGCATGCCACTCGTTGTGGAACAGATGCTGACATGGGCTTCCCATCAAAATATTGCACTGTCACTGTCATGCTATCTGTATCACAACATATCAAAGTTCAAGTTCCATGACAAAAACTGTAATGTTAACACTAGATGATCTGATATTTTCCCACCACCAACATTGTCAACAGAAGTCATATGTTCAATAAATTATCAATCAATCATGAGCTTATTTGATGCAATGTAAGTAGAAGAAGAAAATAAATCGGGCCTTGAATCCACAGGGCACGAAATTTGAAGTTGCGGAAGATCAGATATCGAGCCTTGAATCCACAAGGATCAGAAAACGCCCTCGAATCCAGAAGCACACATGAATCTCAAAATGAAAAATAAATTCCTATCATTGATCATCCCTGAAATTACAGCGTTCAAGCCTTTAAATAAGCCGAAATCTGTTCTAACTGTGCTTAAAACTCGAATCAGTTAAACAAAAGCAAGATTAAAGAGAATAAAAAACGTAGTTGCTACCCTATAAATCTGACGCATTATCCATTTGATTTTGGGCCGAAATTTCTGAATATTGAGTCCAAAGTTATTTTGGGCCTTCAAACGTCTCAGTCCATGTTTCTACGTTTTCAGGCCACCTGGGTCAGAAAACTTTGGCCTTCCTCGTTTTTTGAAGAGATGTCTTCCATCATTATATCATCAATCTGATGTCCACTAGAATCCTGTATAGTTGCCAAAAAGTGGACCAGAACACTGATTACTTATAAACCTGCCGCCAAAACAAGTTTCTCTGAAAATGTGATTAAATCATTAATAGTATATGCACATATATTGGTATTGACAAAAGACGCCCATGTAGTGCCCTATAATTCGTGGACCCCCAAAAAAAGAATAATATTGCTTATCAACCTGACATCAACCCAAGTTGCTCTAAAAGTCAGGAGTTAACCATTAACAGCATGTGCAGGTATATCCCACAGTTAATGCCAAAGGGTGGCCATAAAATGCTATTTGATTCGTGAACTGCGAAGATATTAGGTAAATTACCTTTCAGATAGGCAATATTCTTTCCAAAGAAATCCTTCGGCAGTTCCAGTTGTTCATACGTGCTAGGTCTGTAAAATTAGAGATAACGCTTAGCTTAATAAATAAATTATTTGCAACCTATGCAATGACCAAAATAACTTATACAATGGAAGATTAATAAAGTACACCAGAAACTCACTCCATAATCATCACAGAGTCACCTTCTTGGTACAAAAATGTGAAAGACTTCTCTTCAACAAAAACTCCTGAACCATAATGGAAGAGTGGGCAGTTTATTATTCACAAGAAAAATTAGAGATCTCCACATTTCTGTAAAATTTCCTCTTTAAAGGTAAATCCAAGCATGAAACAGACAAAATGTGCACTCTTGCCTTAGACTGATAATGCATGAAAATAATTATAGAGAGTTTAGTTCTGCCAAAGTCAGAATGTCTAACGAGTGAAATATTAGGTCTCCTATCAGTTCGTGGATAGCTTTGTTCAGGTGTGACCAAAGAGTACTCTTGGAGAAAGATGCTCCATTCTGACATTTACAGGGTGGAATACTCATCTTTTAATGAAAAGAGTATTACAGGGTGTTTTTCATTGAAAATAAATAATAATATTCACTGTAGCCAGCACAACTCCACCATATTATTTATTCCAAAAATGAAATTCAAGTATTTATTAAATATTAGTTTTTAGTTAAATTTTAGGGCTTTGAAAATCATCAGAACTGGATCAGACTGACCCACTTTGAGTCTGAAAAGCATGGTCAGGTAGAGGGACTGACACGTCGAAAAGTTCAGTTTCAAGTAACTCAAAAGGTTCTCAATCTCATGCGTTGGATCACATCGCGTAAGCTGGACCAGATTGAGGGAACATTACATTGGACAGGCTAGTTCTACTCTCTCATGACAACTCGATTACATGGAATGGCCTGGTGCAAAAGAAGAGCCAATCCAAGACACTATGGAGCCCTCTTAGAGTTGCCTCAGTTGATAAGGATGGGAATGGTCCATGGGCCACTTTAGGGTTTCATGCTCTCGGAGGCCCCCATCCTCATGACTCAGGTCAATGTAAACCCCATAGCCAGCATACCCTGATCTGGTGCTCCAGTGCTCACATCATTATGCAGAATTTTTCTTATAAATGCAATAGTTTCCACCAACTGTTCATCTGATTAGGCCAGAAAGAGACTAACTCGTAATTGGTCACCAATGATGCTTGTCAGTCATTTCACATCGTTAGTTCGTTTTAAGCAGAGGATTAAAATTCGTAAAAAAAAAACTCTGATAGTTCATATACATACTTTCAATAGCCTCATCTGTGCGGAATCTTTCTGTTACTTTGTTTCCAGTGTCAACATCTCGAAGCTCAACCTGTAAAAATGGCAAATTGGTATTGCGAGCGACATAGTGATCAAACAACCGGATTAAGCATGAAGTTCAATGAATGAAACACATTAAAGAAAGAAAATCAAGAATCATAATCATCAAACAATGAAGATATTAACACAAAAAATAAATTAGACTGCAGGACAAAGACAATAACACTTTAGAGACAATAAATCTACAGTGACATTTATATATGTTTCCGGGGACTACACATAGAGATAATACATATCTACTGATCACTATACGAAGCAACTATACATCATCTTCAAAGGCCGTTATGGCAACGTTACATCTGCAATCTGGTTCTATGCGCTAAACTGTAAAACCCGAATTTATAAAAATGTTTCCTGAGCAGACTGATCCATATCTGGACCGATAAATGTTCAATAAAAGAATTGGACTTGTTTGCAAGGAAACCTGTATGGTGGCTCCACCTCTTCCATGCTGCGTGTGTTGCGCCTTCAGTACCTAGAAACTGGTTCTTAGTCAGATATTTGATAAAAGGCTTCTGCATGGCAACCACTTGAGATTTTTTAACACATCTATATCAACCAGAGTGCAAGTATGAGACCATATCCAGCACAAGACCAGGCTTTCAATGATGTTTCAGGTTGTAGAATTGGTGCTAGAATAAGGGATTAAGTTTCATTTTTGGACATGATTGATTGAAAAGCCAAAGTAGTGGCTATGTAACCTTAGAAAGATCTGGTTGATAAAGAAACCTACCTCTTATTAAAGAAAAAAGACAGACGTAGAATAAATTAAAAATACAAAACAAGTTAAAAAAATTAATGAAGTTTTTACCTGAAATACACGCCCTTCAAAAGATATTGCAAACACCAGTTGTTCCAAATGCAAAATAGTTAGTTTCGAAAAATCATTTACTAAGGCTTCCGTCCGAATTTCATGATAAAATTGATCATTGAGACTTTACACCTTTCCTCTGTATGATATTTCCAAGGCGCACCTGCAGAAAGTCAAATTATGATTATATCGTGAACTGTTATGTTAAGTAATGAACACCACGTACAAATATGAATAAAAAGATATCATCGAATAAGGAATGCACGAAATAAAATTCCAAGGCAACATTTGCAGTCCAATATTCGAGAGGAATGTCACGTGAGAATGCTTCTGAATTTGAGGATTTTAGCACGAGCGTATAGAAAGGAAACGACGTCCTTGTGACGTACGAAATTTTTGAGACAAAAGATGGCAACAGTAGAGCGCTTAATCATCGTAAATTACTTCGAACTTTGGATGATATCCCACTCAAGCGGAAATATAGAACTCGCGGGAAATGAAACAGGCTCTGATGATCGGGTGCTACAAGGCAATCGTCAAAAATTTACCTCACGTAATTATTTGGCCAAACATGGAAAATACATAAAGCACCAACAAACAGAAGAAGTGATCAAAATCTTTCCAACCTAAAAGAGCCTCTATCTCCCAACTCACATCTGAGCCAAGGACTTTAGCTCCGCGCCGCTGGAGGGCGGACCAGGGAGACGCAAGAGTGCCGCCCGAATCGTCCAGTGGCTGTTTCACCGTCCTGCAGTACGTGAGCGAGCGGGTTCCACACGCTGACGCAGGCGACGGATGAGTAGCGGAGCGAGTCCAAGAGACGACGCCATTCGCCAACCTCCTCCGCAGCGAATGCATCCCTTCAGCCGCCCCACAGAAGCAAGCCCACCGCCGTCGCCAAATCCGCACAGGCTCGTCCCTCTCCTCCCCTTCCCAGGTTCGCCGCAGGGCACCGCGGACGGCGACTGCGCGATCCCCCCTCCTGCTGCAGTCGCACGGTGATGCGAGAGTCGTCACACCTGCTGCTCTCGCGCAGTGACCCTCCGAAAAAACCTTCTCTTATAGCCGCCACGTCCCCACGAAGCTCGGATTTATCACCACCTGGATCCACCATCTCAATGGCTTTCGGATTCTCTTGGGTCATCCCTCGCATGCATGTTGACTGAACTTCTACGACGTGAGTGAGTGAGAGAGAGAGAGGGAGAGGAAGGGAGAGGGAGAAGTAGATGGAGAGAGATACATCCAAATGTCACATTAAAAAGTCATATAAAATATGTTAGTAAATCATAGATTTTACTTAAATGTATATATATATATATGCATATATGTAGGTCTGTAGATAGCGGACTTTGCTGGATTACAAGACACCCATTTAATGAACGACCTTGTCAACACAAGTAAAATCAAGGACTTAAACCACAAATGCGCCATCATGAGGTTTAACATGTCCATATGCAGATTTATATAAATGAACCAGCTCTGCCCATATTAGTAGCCAAATGAGGGACTTCATCGAAATGTGGCGCGAGAGATTTAAAGGAAATGACGAGGCAGGAGAGGGTGCAGGCATTCAGCATGAGTGTCCCAAGACAGTGAGAGAAATTAAACCACAACTAGAGAGAGCGAGAGAGAGAGAGAGAGAGAGAGAGAGAGAGAGAGAGAGAGAGCAATCGCCTGTGCGGGGATGGATGCCTATCAAAAAAGAACCGGCGGCTGGCTCGGCATGGTCTCCCAGAGAGCGCAGCGCCAAAAGTAAGTCTTATTTGCGGACTATACTCGACTGGAGGAGCTAGCGCAGCCCGGAGCCGGCCCCCAGCCACAGCCTGAGACTGTCAGATAAGGGAATCTTATTGGACGGGAGCGATCGGCGGAGGCGGGCGGGGATCACAAGCCCAGCTGCTTCTCCACCTTCTGGATTTGGTTCAAGAATATCCACGTCATCTGCACAGAGGGAGGGAGGAGCTGAGGTGGCGGGCAGAGCTGGACAGTGAAGGCCTGGGGATGATCGAGGGGGTGGGGGCTTACCATGACATGTGGCGCGATCCTCACGCAGTAAACGGGGAAGCCGGTGTAGAATTTCAGGGGCCCACCGCTCTTCAGAGTCTGGAGCGCGCAGTCGAAGGAGCCCGTGTAGGGGAACTTGCCGGAGGCGTCGGGCTGCATCTTCTGGATCTGGGTTTTGACGTAGTCAAAAGGCAAGCTGCAAGCCGAGGCGAAGAATCCAGAGACAGCACTCGCTCCTGCAAGCCAGAAAGGTCTGCCGCGTCAGACCAATCTTCGGTTTTTCTTCTTCGCGCACTGTGATTATCATACAGATATATATTTTTTTGTTCTAACTAACGAGAAAATAATAAACTGCCATGCCAGATGAACCCATGTTTAGCGAGAAGCGTAGTTTTTCCGGTCAAGGAAAAAAAATATCAGATAAACCCTAGGAACTTCCCGTAATGACAAGGAAGCGACTAAAAAACTGAGATTATGACGAGGTTCTTGCGGTGCAAATAATCCCGTAATGACAAGGTTTTAAGAAAATGACTGCGATGATGTGTGACTTACCAACAACTGTGCTGTATTCACCCAGGCCGAGAGAATCTCTGAAGAACTCGACGCTCTGATCATATGAGGCCAGCATGCCCATGTTTAATGCCATGGCTCTCACTACAGTAGGGCCCGCACCCTTCCAGAGTGACAGAACGCCTTCGTCGGCGACTATGCGGTAGAGAGCGTGGAAGGCGTTCTTGTAGTTGCGGCGCTGTGCCACAGGCAGAGTCGCATCGGCCTGCATACGGATGAGTGCCAAATCAGCTGGACTGCCGACAGACGCTCCAATGGCTCCAGCCGTCAACCCAATGACTGCTTTCTGAAGAAGGGGAAGCGGCTTCCCCTCATTAGCCTCGACCGCCTTGTTTGTCAAAACCCTAAAGAGGAAATAATTGTTATTATTTATTTCTTTGTCAATTAATCAGCCGCTCACCCGCTAAGCAAACAGAAAAATGGCACGACTACGGAAGCAAAAAAAAAAGTTTGATGAAAGCTAAAGATGGAAAAGAGAGGTGCTGGCTACAATGAATTTCAAAAACAAGGAAAGAAATATGCAGCACATAATTCAATCTAGAAAGCAAAAAAATCTGTTGCCGAAATAAAACATCTACCGTAGTTTTCAGCGTAATGCAATAAAACATCTGTTGCCGAAATGAAGTTGTAAACAATGTCCAATTTTTTTCCCTTCATAAGTGATGGAAGTAAACTAAGATCGTTAAGACAGAGGCACTATTTCAACCCAGGTGACTACGTTTAGTAGAAATGAAAAATCCTCACAGTATAAATGATATGGCCTTTTTGAAGAAAGAAACATCAGTTAATTCCAGATATTCTTCAAGCCTATCGTCAAGAACATTGAGAGCAAAGTCATTCTGGTATCGGAATGGAGTGTTTCCATCAGTATGTGGAATTCTCCGCATACATATAGACTTTCTTTTAAGCAAAAAATGTTTAGAGTAAATGCTCCGGTTTAGGACAGATTCGTGTTGAAATACTTCAA
This sequence comes from Spirodela polyrhiza, assembly GCA_024713555.1. Classification (NCBI taxonomy): domain Eukaryota; kingdom Viridiplantae; phylum Streptophyta; class Magnoliopsida; order Alismatales; family Araceae; genus Spirodela; species Spirodela polyrhiza. The sequence continues at coordinate 3,733,766 of CM046532.1, forward strand.
AGATTCAAGTTGATGGACTAGGCATTATCAGTCCAGTCCTCAAAGCATGATGAAAAGAGATATATATTGCTTTAATGTGAACATTTGCAAGACACTTCAAAGCATGCAACATAAATGCTTAATATTCTTTACATGTTGTACCATATAGAACAAAAAAAATAATAGTAAAAATGTGCAAAGAAAACAGCAATTTAAGAAAGACAAACTCACCTGAAGGATCCAAGTCGTGCAGTCGTATAGGTAGCTTGCCTCAGCAACCCAGCTGACAAGCCCTACACAAAATCACCGTGTCTCAACACATGGGCTTTTCCCAGGACAGTGAAAGATAATTTTGAATCAACTTCAAAATTAATAATATTTCCCACGATATTAATGATTTTCCTATACACCGGCCATTACTAATTCCGTGGATTAGACAACGCATTTACATCGACTTATCCCACTTAGTTAAAATACCTCATCAAATCAATTAGCAGAAAATAGATTATACCTCATACTGTGGTCTTTTCCCAGCTTAAAGGCATATTGATCACAAACATCATACCAAAAAAAGTGAAAAAATCGACAGTAGGGTTAAAATTGTTGTTCATCCATCCATGTCAGATGTCTTTTCAATGAATCTATGATCAGAGATTTGGGAATCCAAAATTCACGAGAGTTACGGAGAAAAATTCTGCAAGCTACTGATGATACCCTCAATCTACCCCTCTAATCAACAAAAATATGATCAGTCATGTCAGATAAAAGAGCATGCAAATAGGCTTATTTATAAGGATTTTTCGAGTTTCCAAATGTGACAACTTTTTCCAGTAAATTGCTCCAGAGTTGAGTATATAGGAAGGCAAAAAAGTATTCGATGAACCTGAGTCTGTACTTCGAAAATGAAAATCAACATGTATGCGGGAGAAGAGGTATACTACAGTGAGTGTGAAAGAATATGTCAGAAGCAGATATAACATTAAAAAAATCTTAGAAAAATAATATTTCCACATAGATTAAAGACAACGATAAAACAGTAACTTTACCAAAGATTTCTTTGGCAGTGTTCTTGAAAAAAAAAAACTGAACGAAATTGGTATGTCCCAATTCATATCCTAAATAACAAAAACGCATGCTTAACAGTACCCCGTATGAACTACAAGCTAGATATAATAGATCAACAACCCATATACTCACTCAAAAAGAGCCACAATTGTGGGCTAGCTAGAGTGCTTGTAGGAACAGGATAGAACAGACAATAAGATCATGGCATTGTTTGGGATTTAAACCTTGTATAAAGAGCCAAAGCCCTCTTGGGCAACCATGGTCTTTGCAACGTGAATCGCTGATCCCTGGCCCAATTGGATTCTGACCTGGAAAACAAACAAACAAACAAACAAAGATCGTGATCCGCCCAATTGCCAATAATGCCTGGCGAGAAAGTATATAATCAAACAAGAGTTTTCGTCGCATCATGGGATGCACTACAGATTGTGGATTTACAACTGTTATGAGTCATGAAATCAGATTATTCTACCAGATCTCGAAAACACACTATTCGTAAATTACAACGGAAAACAGAAAATGGTGAAAATAACAAGGCATTCTAGAAAGAAATCTCAGATCTCTCATACGACATTGACAGTTTCGACGGAACGCTAAGCTCATCCCAAAACGAAACGCCGCGAAACCCTAAAATTCTCCAACGGACGAAGAAAATGAATGAAGGATCGCTAGCCCCCAGTTATCAGAGATATGGTAGATCCTGTCCCCAACAGGACCGGGAGTTGGGAGCGAAAAACAACAAAAGAACAAAAAACAATAAGAGAAGAAAGACCTGAGAACAAGATCTAAAGATGTATACCTTAACCATATCGATGGGCTGGATGACGCAGGTGGCGAGCATTCCGGAAGCCCCGCCATTAACGAATGGCTTCACCGTTCCCCACACGCCAGAAGGAGCTGCAGTCTTCGGCTTCGCCTCTGCCATTCCGTCCGACGGCTTGATGAACGATGACCACTACGACGGAAGATCGCGGCGGTGAGGGAGATGTGATGAAGAACCAAGTGAAGCCCTACCAGCTAACCGCGCTCCTCAATAAAAGCACAACCAAAAAGGCAAAAATAAAGGAGTGAGAGAGAGCGCAGTAGGGTATCTACGCTTTTTCAGATATTACCCTCTAATTTTCAGTAATTCACGATCTAGCCATCCTAGCCGAAAACGATCATCACACCGGGGATTAGCGCCCTCTCCGAAAATCTCGTCCGTCCAGACCATGAAGCCCTAAATGAGAATTTGACCGACGCCCTGGACGGCGGAGATGAGCTCTGTGAATCCTACGGTTGTCATTCGTTAGCGGACGCTCATTTCCATCCTGTCCATCCAACGGGTGAGAGCTCCGATGATCCCAGCCATCGACCGATGGAATCTTGATCTGACGGCCATAATATGCCCAAGGCGATCCGAATCCTAACGCGCACGGTCACCGGACGGTCCGTGAGCCCCCCCGAATCTTCGGCCGACTTCGTTGGGTCAAAGATCACTTGCTTTCACCGCCTGCTTAGACGATCCCATTTAATGGTCTTCAACAGGGGCAATTTGGTCTTTTTTATATATGAATGGTGGCCAATTAGGGGGTCCCTCCCATTGACCCACGACCTTGAACCGGTGTGTGGCCGGGAGACTCCGACCCGACCAGCTTAACCGCTGCACGTCCACGAACGTCGGGCTCGGGCGGGATAAAAAAACAGCGACAGATGACCACGTGTCAGAAAACGACGAGAACCATACCTGACGTGGCATAAGGGGTCATTTTCTCTCCGCTGCGGAGGTTGAAGGGTACGTGGCGATGCGGACTGTCTTTTGGGGGACCTTCCGCATCCCGCCATCCTCTTCATCCTTGATCTCTCCCCTCCTCTTTCTTGCAGAATCCAATGGCGGAGACGGGTGGGGCGGCAGCGGAGGGCACGGGCAGGCTGGAAACAGCTCATCAGCCTTCGAGCACTGGAAGCGGTTGATGGCCAGCGCCGCGGGGCTGGCGTTGATGGAGGAGGACCCCACAGATGGCTATTCTGGTCCGGTTTCTATTGGTTTCAGAGTGCGGACGAGGGGCACAACGGGGATTCGGCGAGGAGACTGCCAGAGGAGGAGCAGGAGCTTCGGGATTTGTATCTCCCCCACCCCCCGCCCTCTATATCCTCCTCTCAGATCCCTGAGTGAGTGAGGATTTCCTGAAGTTGTCGCCGGAAGAGGAGGAAAATGAGGGAGATTATCAGCATCCACATCGGCCAGGCGGGGATCCAGGTGGGGAATGCCTGCTGGGAGCTCTACTGCCTCGAGCATGGCATCCATCCGGACGGGATGATGCCTAGGTCTGCTCGAACTCTCCCTCGTTCTGGATTCCTGATGGCGATCTTTTGTTGTGGATCGCCTGTCGTCGTCATCGTTGTATTGTCTGTGCTTTCGCTGTGATTGTGCTTCGTCATTCTCGTTTCCCACCGACGTCGCGGAAATGGAAGAGATCCTGGCGTTGCCGCGGCAATCCCTTTTCCGCAATGCCTCTTCCCTTGCACCTTCCAGATCTAGCCTCTGCTCCCGTAGCTCGCATTCTCTGTCAGATCTCCGGCTTAGAGGCTTTGTTTGTTCGATCCGTGCCTTCCACGGTTAGATTCATTCCTTCAACAAGCGCATCGCTCCCCTTCTGCTGCTACTCGATAGATGATCGCCGGTGGAATTCCGATCGATCCTGCTGCGTTTCATCCTTGGAATCCGCCGGCTGACATTGCGGAAACCCTCCGATTCTCTGCAGCGATACGACGGTGGGAGTCGCGCACGATGCTTTCAACACATTCTTCAGCGAGACGGGCGCGGGAAAGCACGTACCACGGGCGATCTTCGTAGATCTGGAGCCCACGGTCATCGATGAGGTTCGGATGGGGACTTACCGCGAGCTGTTCCACCCGGAGCAGCTCATCTCCGGCAAGGAAGATGCCGCGAACAACTTTGCTCGCGGCCACTACACCGGTGAGAAAGGAGAACGATCTTCCTCCTCTCGTCACTGTGCTTAAACACCTTCCCGGATCTGAGAGAATCTCCTCTTGATTTTGCTGCAGTGGGGAAGGAGATCGTGGATCTGTGCCTCGACCGCGTCAGGAAATTGGCGGACAACTGCACCGGTCTCCAGGGGTTTCTGGTCTTCAATGCCGTCGGCGGGGGAACCGGATCAGGCCTGGGATCCTTGCTCCTGGAACGCCTCTCTGTGGATTACGGGAAGAAATCCAAGCTCGGCTTCACCATATATCCTTCTCCGCAGGTGCGCATCTCGATCTTCCTCTCCTCCGCTGCCACCGGCTGTTCTGAAATCCTCTGCTTCTTCCACTCCCAGGTTTCCACGGCGGTGGTGGAGCCGTACAACAGCGTCCTCTCCACACACTCCCTGCTCGAGCACACAGACGTCGCCGTCCTCCTGGACAACGAGGCCATCTACGACATCTGCAGGAGGTCGCTGGACATTGAGAGGCCGACGTACACGAATCTGAACCGGCTGATCTCTCAGGTCATCTCCTCGCTGACGACCTCCCTGAGATTCGACGGGGCCATCAACGTCGACGTGACGGAGTTCCAGACGAACCTCGTGCCGTATCCTCGGATCCACTTCATGCTCTCCTCCTACGCGCCGGTCATCTCCGCCGAGAAGGCCTACCACGAGCAGCTCTCCGTGCCGGAGATCACCAACGCGGTATTCGAACCTGCGAGCATGATGGCCAAGTGCGATCCCCGCCATGGAAAGTACATGGCCTGCTGCCTGATGTACCGCGGCGACGTCGTCCCCAAGGACGTCAACGCCGCCGTCGCCACCATCAAGACGAAGAGGACGGTCCAGTTCGTCGACTGGTGAGATTCCGATTCCGATTCCTCTGCTCCTGATCCGCTCTGATCTGGTCTCTATCTCGCTGAGGATCTCGTCGGGGAGTTGCAGGTGTCCGACGGGATTCAAGTGCGGGATCAACTACCAGCCGCCGACGGTTGTCCCCGGCGGCGATCTGGCGAGGGTGCAGCGAGCGGTGTGCATGATCAGCAACAACACGGCGGTGGCGGAGGTCTTCTCCAGGATCGACCACAAGTTCGATCTGATGTACGCGAAGCGCGCCTTCGTCCACTGGTACGTCGGGGAAGGGATGGAAGAAGGCGAGTTCTCGGAGGCGAGGGAGGACCTGGCCGCCCTGGAGAAGGACTACGAGGAGGTCGGCGCGGAGGGCGCCGACGACGAGGACGACGGGGAAGACGACTACTGAGCCTTCTATCATCATCATCATCTCCCGTTGTTCTCCCGTCAATCCTTCCATCTTCGATCCGTTCGCTTCTGTTATCTCCATCCCCTGCTGTTCATTGTTTGCGTGTTCTAGTGCTTTCCCGACTTCGCCGGAGCCGCCCACCTCCTCCGTCGCCGCTGGCGGCGGCGGCGCCGCCGCTCTCTCTCTCTCTCTCTCTCTCTCTCTATACCTGAGCATGAAGCAGCAGCTCTGGACAAAAATCATCAGAAAATAGTCCACGGGAGCCAGAAAAATCCCCTCAAAAGCCACCACCTCGGCAATAATTTACAGAATCGTACACCCGGAAAGCCAAAAAAAAAAAAAACCTGCAACCTCCCTCAATGGGCGGCCAAGCAGGAACAAGAAGAGCCGCGAGAAGCAGGAGCCCCCCTCCGCGGAGAGGCCCGGCGCATCTATAAAGAATGACGGGTGAGACCAAAGGCGGGATGGGGAAGAAGAAAAAAGGCGCCGGAGAGCTCTACTGGGTCGAAAGGACGGATTGCAGAGTGAGCTGCTGCTGGGGCTGCAACGAGGACCAGGTTGACGCCAGCACCGCCGGCGGCAGCGTCTGCTGGAGCTGCCGCAGGAGATTGACCACCCGGCTGGCCGTCTGCTCCGTGGCCAGATCCTCGCCTGCGCACAGGACCTGCACACCCACAGCCATCCACTCTCCGTCAGAACCCGTTTCCAACGCCATGCCGAATCAGAAGACCAGGTCCGAGGAGCTTCAACATAAACTCGCTGGAGAATCAGTGCCATTCGGCACGAGTTGACGACTGGACTATGATGATGCTGCCGAGAATGTACCTCGGCGAAGACCGCCACGATCTTCGGAAGGTGCTCGTTGTTCGGGCCCAGGAGCTCCCTGTCCCACCTGCGAGTTTATTTCTCATCTCAGGCATGCCATGGACTGCGGAAGCATCACACCTGCGGCACGGCCATGGACTACTTACCTTTCGACCATGGTGCAGAGCTGCTCGTGGACGACCTTTGCCTCGATCAGATCCGCCCTGATGGGCAAGCAGCTCAGCCAAGCTGGAACAACCTGCGCAGGGTGAAGCCCAGACCCAGCAAGCTATGGTGATCGGAATCCATCCAACGGTCTGAGCCGAGCAGGTGAGGAGGAGGCGTTACCTGGGCTGCGTCGATGCCGTCGCGGTGAAACAGGCATATTTTCCCCAGGGCCGAGACGGCGTTGTCATAAGCCGTCACGCTCTCCGACTTGAGAGCGTCTGGGTGCCTTATGACAGCGTTCAGCCTTGAAAGGGCCTCTGCAAGATCGACATCATCAGGAGCTTGGATGTGCATCTAGGGTTTTATAATTCTACGTCTGGGTTCGAGATCAACCTCCCACGAGGGGTTTGAAGACCGACCCACCAAACTCGGCACAGACGCCAACTCCATAGACAGCAGCCTGCGAATGGACTAGGTAAGCTTGTATTTTTCTTCTGCCGGCTGGATCTCTTCAACAACAACAACAAAAAGAAAAAAAAAAGACAAAAAAGAAAGAAAAAAAAAACAGAAGAGGTATGTATGTTGGATGTGAGACCTGTCGGACATCTGGATCATCGTCGTTGCACGCTTCTAGAAGGAATGGCAGATACGTGTTGTAATATCTGGTTAACGAGGAGAATAATGAGTCACAATAATTTCTGTAACTAGAAAGTGAGCACTAGCGTGATAAGTATCTTCCGAGGAAATGCTCACTTGAGAGCTGCTTCTCTACACTGTTCTGCAACGTCATCAAATAAGCAAATGGCGACCCTTCTCTCCTCAGGGGCCTTATCCTTGCCCTAGGATCAAAATCAGAGCAAGAGACGCATGAAGCATACATCGTTCATTCACCATATTTTGAGAGAACATAGGCTGACCCAAAGGACTTACCCACATAGGCATTATAAATGTGGAGAGCTCGTCAAAGAAAGGAAGAAAGGAAGCTTTGAAAGTCTTGATCAAAGCACCCAAGCAATCACCAACCTATGTCAAAGGATCGGTGAAGAAAATGAAACAGAAGAAAGACATCATATAAATAATCAGTGTATCTCTGCGTGAATAACCAAGTTCAAATCAGATTTAAGCAGTATGAGACTTACATGGTCAAGTACTTCTTCTTCTTGCTCGTTCTCCTCTCTGAGAAACTCTCCCTCTTCGGCATCAAAATCTTCGGCCTTCGTCCTCTCATCTCTTTCTCTCTTTCTGGTTGAGCTCGCTGTGATCACATGTTTTATCTCATCTACAATGCACCTGACCTGAGATTCACTGAGAAGTGTTCCCGAAATCTGAAATATCAAAGATAATCGGTAGACGAGATACTGTTATATAGCTGCTTTCTTGTAATGTGAATGAACAAGTTAATGACTTTAAAACGGCAAAGATTTTTTTTAAGATACTTGATCCTGGAACTCAAAAGTATACTTCATCGTAATGTATAATCAACGACCAATTGAATGGGAATGGGAGCAAGAAGAATACAGATAAATGACCAATTATCAGATTTCGGCTTGTTGAGGCAACTCTGCTGATTACAAAGCGATCCAATCAAAAATCTCACCTGACATAGATATTTTCCCACTTGGAACAAGCACTGACTAATCAAAACAAAAGTTTAATCAATCCTGACCCAACGAAAGCTTCAACTAGTAACAGACCAGCCTATGCATGCGTCGACATAATCTAACCCCTAGCTCGATCTATAACATCACATAATATATTATAACTTCACAAGCACACGGTTCTTTTTCGAGCCACCCAATAGCTTGAACATGAATAGTGGAAATCCATATAATGTTAATGATTCCACAATCCAGTAATAAAAAATCAACAATTATCATCCCGTAAGGATATTGCGATATTTAGCATAAGATAAATAGAAAATAAATCTCATTTATAGTATATGTTAAAAGTATAATAAATTCTAAAATACTGTGTGAGTTCTCCTTCAGGTGAAAATGCAAATTCAAACACTCGGGTGAATGCAAATTCATTCTTGTTTGTGTGGACAAATTCTCATTTTGATTTCATTCAGCAGGCAAAAGCTTATCCAGTTACCTATTTCTCGTGATTAGGTAAATCCATAGAGAGCTAGGGATAAAGCAGACATAATGGCTTTACCCATATGAAGAAAAAAATGGCATCTGTAAAAGCTTGAGAGGATATTAAAGGTTGACGTTAAGAAAGAAGAACCATACCTGTATGCACTCATTTAGCGAGTCCAACATTGCTGCACAAATCTCTGTCTCAGGCTCCTATAGTTTGACGTCATCCAAAGGCATTGAAAATTTCAGCACAAGCAAGTTACTGAAGCTAATGATGTAAGTGAGAATAATGTGAAGCTAAGAAATATGCATGAGAAAATCACACCTTATGTAATGCCTCAACCAAAGCTGGAATTATATAGTCAGACAACTGTTTCACGAATGATTCATCTCGGCCTTGCGCAAGTCCTTTCTCCACTGCTAACTTAGCTGATCGTAAGAGCTCCGGCATTGCTACAAAAGCCATAAGGATGAACGCTGAGAGGACTGTCTTACACACATGAAAACAGAAAGAATATCATCATAACATCGTTTGAACCTGAAACAGCTGCTTTTCGAACTTCTTCGTGAAAATAGAACTTGAGAAGAGGAACTAAAGTAGGAGCGACCTGCAAATCATGAACAGAAACCTCTTCTTAAAAAAAGAACTACGCAAAGTGGAAAATAACTATGCAAAGGTATAGCTAACCTGATCAATCCAGGGATAGAAACCCTCCTTGAGTTCATCTGCATAACAGCAAAGCATATTACAGGCAGTAGCTTTCTCCTCCAGGACACTAGTCTTAATTCCTATTCTCTTGTCGCCAAGAGTGATGGTTTCAATGCTGCAATAAAAAAATGAAAAATAAATAATAGTTAAATTACTAGATCGTTTTCTCACAGTCGGAATATTGGTTGAACTGGATCACCAATGCGCAGCAATAGGCAAATGCACAAAGAAAAGTAAAACTATAAATGCAAGGGTTTGGTTCAGAAAAATCCTGGAAGGTTTTTTTTTCAGAGTAAGCCACAATACTATACCAGAAAACAAAATAGGATGATATGGATCCGGACCAAACAACGAATTTCTGTTCCTCCACACTAGTTTTGTGGAAACATAAAAGTCAAAGATAAATCTTCTAAGCAGCTGTTGGCCTTTTCCCTGGGGGTACATATTAATCCTGAAGTTTTCGAAGAAGAGATGTAAAAACCTCGGGAGTCACGAGTTATGTAAGATAAAACCCTGATGAAACGAGGTCTGCATATATATTACTGTAACAGAATGGAAACACTACAATTTCTTCAAAATGAATAGCAAGTTATCGATAGCTGGTAATTGAAAGTGCAGAACAAGATGACTATAACAAGAACACATTCTTCTAGTGAAAAGAAAATGATGTAACTTGAAGTAAAATCACTGTTAGGGGATATGCCGATCCACAGTAAAACATCACTGCGTACCCAAAAGGGAAAACAAACCTTTCATCATCTGACTCATCAATGTCATCATCTGAATCCGCTGAGGTTATTGTAACATCTGGCTTTAGTTGAGCAGATTGAAGCAACGGAGGCATGACAACACTCATATAAGGAAGAAAATCCTTCCCTAAGCACTTGCAAAGCCTGGCCCATGCCTACATTTTATATTTTAAATCAGAACTGAACATCTGAAGCAATAATTGTTATGTAGAAAGATAATAACGCTTACTTGTAGCATGTAACTGATTGTTGGGTCATCATTTTCCATCTGAGATCCTTGCAGGGTCATCAATACTTCCATAACCTAAATAAAATAAAAAAAAATCATTCTAACGGGATAGGAAATCATCTAATGCGAATGCAAGAAAATATACCTGAGAGAAAGTATTTATGATAACAAATTGAACCACAATAAAAAACCGAAAAAGATCAAATACTTCATTTGACATCATCTACCGAGTCAAGAAAACTATATGGTTAAAAAAAAAGCATAACCTATCTCATGAAGACAGACTAACGCTCCAAGCTGGAATTCTGGAGAATGTTAGAACTGTTTTGATAGCTTTTCATGCAATGAAACTGTTCTCAGAAAAGTTGAGAGGAGTCATTGGCAATTAAAAAAAAATAACACTATATTTTCCTGTTTCCTGTCAAGATTAACCAAACCGAACGTCAAGGACAGGATGTATGCTGTTGTCATTTCTTCATTCATCACTGAACATTAAAGAACCATAGTAAGTTGACCAGATTTCATTGAAGAAAAGACATGATTCCTCACGGTATTGTAGCTTGATCTTCACATCCAAAAAAAACCAATTGGGCATACAAATTTCAGCATCTACAAAAGAAATTATCTACAACTCAAGAAAGAACTACCACCTGATAACAAAAATCCATCTACTTACAGACATCTACACATCCAATTTATTTCTCACCGCGGAATCATAAAAACCTCCAATTAGCCCTCTGTTTTTCTCTTCAAGATTAAAATGTGATTAAAGAATACTACGAGGACAATGAGATAGGGAAATGTTTTCAAAGTCCTTCCATTGTATGAATCTGCTCATCATCAACACATTTTCATGATAAGTCAGGCGGTTTTTCACCGTTCTTTCTCCTTTCACTCTCGTTTTCATTTCCTTCTTTTTCTTCACCAAAAGATGCAAACAGGTAAAATGAGGGATTAGAAAATACAGCAAGAGGGTTAGAGTAGTATAAAGAAATTGGGGCGGGGGGGGAAGCGGGCGTAAAAGTGATGACAAAAATTCTCCTGCGCAGGCATATACAAAGAAATCACTCACTTGCTTGGCATCATCCCTGAACTTCTCCTTGCCCACAGCCATTCCGACTAAACTGATGCATTCCATAGACTTTGCACGAAGCATTCGACTAGACTTGTCACTGGCAGTCATCAATATACTCTTGAGGTATGGCATAACAGCATCATAATATTTCTGAAAATGTTCCTAGATGATAATTTGAAGAAACTCAGTCAGGATCATCATCTATTCAAATCGCTGATTAACCAGAAAACTCGAGAATACAAATCCACCTGAGATGAATCTGCAACTGATGCTAGTGCTGTTAAGGCTCCCTCCTGCACCATCTGCTTTCCATTCTGTACACATGGGTTAATACGCAATATTTGTTAAGTCATAAGGATGTACCAATAAAACATTCGACTACCCACAAACTGAATTCCATATTGATGTCCAGGAAACACCATACCTGAAGTAGAACGAGTAATTTACTCACTATTCCGTCCAAATATGGTGTCAAAATCTCTGGAGTGCAGTTCTCACTGAAATTTAGAATTGCAGAAGCAGCGTGTGCCTATGAATATGATAGGAGACAATTAATTGTAAGAATGCCTAATTTGTCCGGTAATTTGCTTTCCCAGGTTACAAACGAAAAGAAAATAAATACAGAAAAAAGTTCAAACGAGTACAACAACACCAAACTAGGTTTGATGAACACAATTATAAGCTTTGTGGATGAATTTTGTAAGCCTTTGAATCCCTTTAAATATTCCGTTGCTCCATTCCCTCTAAATTGTAATAGCATTTTAAAATGTTTAACATTCTTGAACAGTAGTACTATCTCTTGCCAATGTGACGAGACAAAACAAAGAAATTGGATTCAGTTGTCAAGTCAAGGACTTGACATCCATACACCAATCATTTCGTTCTTGATATATGTACTGGAATTTTGGTAATCACTTGTCCATTTACACACGGTTTTCAAGTATGATGAGTAATACCGTATGTTTGTAATAATGAGATTTTTAAAATATCACTAAGGATTGATGCATTTCTTTCATTGACAAGTTGCAATGAGAAGAATGGAAATTGGATATGTCACTGCATATTAATATTCAACTGTAGTCATCTGATTTCGAAAAGGGTTAACTGTAGGATGAAAAGGTTTTTTCCCTTTTTCCTTCGTTTCCACCTCACTCCTTTTCAACACTCCTCTTCCCTAACATTGTCTCTACTTTATCACTTCTCTTCATTTTTTAGGAACCATTAGAGCATGATCACTTGACTATAATTTTCCAATTTCCATAAAAGATTGGAATGCAAGCTGGAACTATATTGCTGCAAGCTGCAAGCAAAAGGACACAAGGAAATAAGAAATCGAAACACAACTTTTCCTCGACATATATTCTAAATCCTTTTCCATGGTGTGACGTGTATTTATTTATCATCTGATGCAGTCGAAAATCCTTTTACTACGAAAGCTGATATTCAAAGTTGCCAGTGCCCAAAGGCTATTTTATCATCAAGCATGACCCAATTGAAAGTAATGACATCCCTAACATTTTTTTTTTTTTTTTTGAAAAGATGACATCCCAAACATTTCATTGGAAAGTGGCCAAGTTGTAATTGAACTGAACATGAATATATTCAAATAACAATAGCAACTTCAAAATAATGGCGGACTCCATATGCAATCTGGAGTGCTCCAACTAATGGCCTAACTCGTGCTTCCTAGAATCGAATGTGAACTTATAAGGAGAAAACCAATGGCATAGCATCAGGTGATCATTGGGCATCTTACCTGCACACGTGGATTCTGGAAATCGTCCATTGCTGATGCTAGAGCTGGCAAAACACGCTGATGATATTGAACTTGTAGGTCAGGCCCCAAATCGGTAGATAACTGTCCAATGGCATTAATTGCTGCCCACCGCACACGGGGATGCGGATCTTGAAAACAGCTCAAAACCATGGACACCACTTGTTCGAGATTTCTTATCATGACCTGCATTACCATAAAAGAAATGCAATAAAAGGAAACCAAATAAGCAGTCAGGCAAGGAAAACATCAACAATCGAGGCAACTGAACAACGGAATCCTCATAAGACAAACTGATCATGCCAGAATCTTGACCATATGAGCTTGTGAATCAGGACTACAAGATGTCTTGTCGTCCAGTTTCAGTGACTCGACCAATTTATGTTATTTAACCACAAATTATGAAAATGAAACAGCATATTAAAACTTGGCGGGCAAAATAACATTTTCCGTTACCTTCGAGCACCCTTCAGCGATTTGTGCAAAGGTGATCAAGGCTGCATGGTGCTTCTGCCATTCTGGAGCAGCAAGGTAGGCAGGGAGGAGCTCAGATGCAACAGGAACAATTGTGTTTCCACCAAGGGCGATTGAAAGACGGTCTAGGCATTCTTGCCCTACACTGTAGTTGCTGGTCTCCCCAGCATCCTCGTCCTCTGACTCGGCACTGTGCCAGGCCTGATCATCTTCAATGTCCAGCAACATCTTCATCAGGACTGCAAAGAGACGCCCAACAAACTGCGGCAGACGGCGCATCATGCCAGGGGCACGCTCCCTAGCCTCAGCAAGAGTAATGACGAACTCCACAGCAAGGTGCCGCGTCCCCTCTTCGAGACCATCAGCCTCAGCAATCTGGAGCATAGAGCCGACTACTTCAACTAGCTGGCGGCGGAGGAACTTCGGTTCGGTCCCAGCAAGCTCAATGAGCAATTCAAGGGCCTCCTGAGCAGTGGCCTCCTGCCCCGAATTGAGTGCCTCCGTCAGGGTGCGCATCATGGCAGGGAGGAGATCCTGGAATCGGTCTCGGTCGGAGGTTGAGGGGAGACACTGAATGAAATTAATGGCTGCTCCGAGAGCAGCAATGCGGACATCAGGTGTCGACGTAGCGGAGGAAAGAGCATTGAGAAATACGGTGTGGAGAGTGGAGAGGTGTGGAAGTAGGATGTCCCCAATGTACTGGGATAGCTGAGAGAAGATGAGTAGGGCGGACTCCTGGAGGCGCGGCGAGTCCGAGGTAACGGACTGGAACATGAAGGGGAGGATATCTGGCCAGGCGTTTTCAGGAAGGAGGTTGGAGGCAAGCTCTGAGACTGTGTCGCATAGCTTCTTACATATTGACTTAACCTCCTCGCGCTGGACGGAGGCAAGCAAGAGAGACTTGATGTCGGACTGGGTGGATGGCGCCAAGCGTGGCCAGAGGTACGCATTCGGGGCGGACGGCTGCGCCGCCGCCGTGGAGGCCATGGAATCGTCGCGGGTGAGTTGCTTCCGAAGGAGGATGGCGGACATGGCCCGGATCTCATGGCGCGGCGAGGAGTGAAGAAGCTGGGCCAGGCGAAGGACGAGCACGTCGGGGTGATGGCTTTTGCAGAGGTTGAATAGCCCCTCCGCCTGGGAGCGCTGCTCGTTGGCGGTGGACATGAGATGGGACACCAGCGCCTCAAAGTGCGATGGGTCCGGCCCGAGGATCGCCGCCAACTGCTGCTCCATCGTTCTCGCCGTCGATCAGCCGCCCCTGCCCGGAGGGATTAGGGTTAACGGGGCGGCGGGGGCGGTTGGTCGCTGGCGCAGGCGTCTGCGACGGGAAGACGACGAGGGGGCGCTGCCGCAGCAGGAGGGATGCTCTGACGGGGTTTTCCTTTTGAATTGTTCTTATTCTTAACCACAACATTAATTGGCGTGCTGTATTTTATTCTGTATTCCCATGATCTTTCCATTTTGACATTCCTGTCACCATCTATACGAGAATTTTATAATCATCCTTATCCGTCACTAACTCCGCAACAAAACCTATTTTAAGAATAACCAATTAAATATTTGAATTTACAGGGTAGCTTGACAACATTACTGCCGTTATATCCAAGACAGGTCGATTTTGCAACGTTTTTTAACCTATACTTTCCACATCAGGATTATTTGAATTTTTTACCGGCCGTCAGGTAAAAAAATCATTATTTTTTCTATTTTTTATTCCCCATTGGTTATAGGACACCTAATTAGGCAAGTCTTATTAGTTCATTGGTTATTTAAATTTCATAAAAATATATCCCATAATCTTGGATTAGAGGTCTATAAGACGATCAGTCATATATCAAGTAAAATATTAAATAACATTTCCTTAATATTAATTGTTGGCTTATAGGTTTGCATTTTAAATACTTATATTAATATGTTTGAGGGCTTATTTGATGGCATCAATAATTAATTTAAAATTTCAGAATATTTATTTGTTTGGACTTCAGGTTCCCAATTATATAACATAAACACATTTAACAAGCTTTGGTACTAGCAAACTTCGATCCATACACCATATTTTAGGGACACAACTAAAAACTATGTACAAAACTTTGTGCAAAGTTTTCGAAGTGTTCCAAATGAGACCAATTGGTCCATCATTCAACCAAGACAAATATAAATAAACTTTTTAACAGTAAAATTACCTACATATAATGAATATCTAAACTTATCACATAATATTACTTCATACATTATTATTGGTAGTGAGTTTAGAAACATAAAAATTAACCAACTGATTGGTGCCCCTAATCTACACATAGTATGCTCACTCCCCTCTCCCACAACACAAAGCCCAACTCTTTGGGCACCCCTCTTTCTATTAAAAATTTGAGTGTCATCCTAACTAATATCAAAACATAAATTGAGTCAATATTTTAAATGATGTATATAGGTATATGGGCTTATTGTTGGATCCAATGATTTCATTTGATGTCGCTATAGTTTAAATGAGCAGACTTTATGTAGATAATGAAAGTGATTATGAAAGAGAGTGATTACATGTGCTTGCTAGTTGTTGCTATTGATGATATACTTTCTACCATCATGAGGTAAGTAACAATAAAATACTAAAATAAATAATTAATCACTATGTCTATGACTTAGTTTCAATGTGATGTGTTGACTTTCAATTAAAGAGTCTTCTTGCCTCTTTGACACCTTAAAGATTGTTGGAGATTTAGCTTGAAAGCATTCATTTGGCATAAAATTCTTTTAGAAGATCTTTTTGCTTAGCCCTCTTTATAGAGCTTTTCAAGCTAACCTACTTGTTGCCTCTTACCTCTCACAAGTTTTTAACTTCAAAGTTTCACCTCTTTGTTGAAAGCTTTCTTGGAATATTTGCTATTAATTACTCAATGGCACCTCCTTTCGTGTCATTTCAATGGTGGGTAGCAAGCATTAAACAAATATCTTTCATTTTTTTAAAACATTGTAATTGTTCCTTTGTAAGTTTTAGAGAGACATATGGTTATCACATGGATAGATTATAGTGTTGATCTTACATTATGGCATGATTCAAAAGTGTAAGCACATTTGTTGTTATGATAGATTTAAATTCAATATATAACCAAAGTAATCATATTTAACATTAAATATTGATTCATATCGTGGTCTAAATGCTCTATGCTAAGATATTGTGCCTTACATACTATGTTTCCTTAAAAATGTAATTATTATTTATTAAATTATTGAGCTTGATGTAAACTTTATTTGGAATCACCTTTGAGTTTGATACTTCTATTTCACATAAAAAAATATAGGCTTATGTTTCATGAACTCTACCATTTCATGTTGCAAAATCATGTATTAAAATGTCTTGCTTGTTTCAGTGAGTTATTTATGTATCTCTCTCAAATTCATCAATTTTTTTTTCACTATAATTTCCTTGTATTTAGATGTTAAATTTGATGTATATCGCTAATCTCCAATATAACCCCAATGTTAAGATCAATGTACTCTATTAATTCCCAATATATCTTGTCATATGTTTAATAACAACTTTGATATATTATGATATTTTGCAATGTAAACTTCAAACATTAAAATATTAACCTTGATGTCATATAATATTTTGTTAATTAAAGAAATGTGAAATGATCTCTTTGCTATAAAAAGCTTTTATTAACTTCAAAACAACTATGGGTCCTAAAACTCAGTACATTAGTTTTGAATTGAAATTAAATTGAATTATAAATAGTATATGAATTAATTCAAAAAACTGATTTGATTGGAGATTGTATTTGCTCTTTTAATGTTAGTCAAGTTAGATGTATAACTTTAGTTTTATCTTAAACAATAAGGTAAATTACATGACATGGATACATCCAATAAATTTATTACTAGATATTTAAATAGCTGATCAATTGATGAATTAGAGACTATAGATGATTATTGACATAATTTCTTTGATGGGCTATATTTAATTTATTTGACATAAATTATGATAAAATTTTCTCTAAGGTCATTATTGAGTTGACAACATATGAGTATCATTTAATTTTTTTTTATTTATACATGTGGTTTTTCAAATTCCTTGCTATCTATTGTGTTTGAACAATTACTTGTTTTAATTTTAAACTTGTCAATTGGTTAAAATCATGTAAATTTTAACAAGTTTAAAATGTTATGTAAATCTTTAGGCTAAGAGATTGTGAAAATAATATTCTTCAAAACCATTAATTAGTTTAATATAATATTTTTTTACTTGATAGAATATTATAATTTAATTTATATAACCATTATCATCTATTTTAAAATACTTAGTGATGTGGAGTTGAAATCAAAAGGATAATCAAATAATTTAAGAAAAAAATTAAAGTAAGATACTTGTTCATTTAATAGATCGAAAAATATTTTATACCACAATGTAACGATCAATTGAATGTATACAAGTGGCTATCCTATGATCTCTCACGCAACCCATAACAAAGTATATTAAATAAACAAATGAAATGAAGAAAGTGCAAAAGATATATTAAGCCTTGAAATCAAAGTTGACCTTTGACTAACTTGTTGACCTCTGATCATTGACTGGGGATAGTCGACCGTTGACTAATGACTGCTCAATCTGGTTGACGGATGGGGCGGCTCAAACCAGGCGGGCGTAACAAGCAGAGTGACTCAAGTCAGGTGGCGAAATGGCTCGAACCGGGTGACTCGGGTGGATCCCGATCGGTTGGGTGAACGGGTTCGGACCGGAGGGTCAGACGGCTTGCGCCGGGCGGTTCGGTTCGTTACGGGCTGGAGCTGGGGCCGGCGGTAGCGGACCGGCAGAGGTAGGCCGGAAGGTGTTCGGCCCACGACTGCGGGATTAAACCCTACCCGTGGGCCGTAGCGGGAAAGGGCCGTCGGGAGGCGGCGAGAGGGGGGGGGGAGAGGCGGCGGCAGCGACGGCGACGGCGACGGCGACGGCGGCAGATGGTGGTGGTGGTGGCTGGCGACAAGGCGACGACAGACCGTGTTGGGCAGTGGGAAGGCGGCGGTAGGCGGCGGCAGGTGGTGGCGGTCGACGAGAAGGGGAGGGCGGCGAAAAAGGGCGATGGCCACCGGCGGAGAGCTTCGACGGTGGTGAGGGGCGGGGGAAGGCGACGACGACTAGGCGGATGATAATGGCGGGGGCGGCGGTATCTTTCGATCAGGCGAGTATGGAACTAATCCTTAAAACTCAGCTCCTAATTATACTCAGACTAGAGGTCTACGGGCCAACGAAATCTTAGGCTAAATTAATTCAGTAGTAAATAAATCCGTCCGTTTCAGGGCGCTTGCTGTGGCGGGCGGTAGGTAGCTGAATCGAGGGCGAGATCCACGTCAACAGAGGGTTCAACCGTGCTGCATCACTTAGTCAAGAGGTATTTAGACCACTGAACCCAATAATAAGACGATTATACAAAACAACAAAAGCATTGAAGGATACAAAAACTTGAGCCTTCAAAAATGTCATTTATAAGAGAAACACTAGAAAACACATCCACGCATTGACTCTAGATAGTAAAACAGCAGGTCAAGTTCAGCATCAATGCTTGAACTAAGAGTATCAGCCTTACTTGCTGAATATGCTGGCAAATGGAAGGTAGAGAACACAAGTTTACCTTTGTAGTTTGAGAGTCAACCCCTACACATTAGTGTTGACTCTCTATGTATGAGGTGTTGTCTCATAATTTTGCCACATCAATATCCTTAAGACATCAAGTAAAATATATGGAAATGAAAGTAACCTTTTATAGAGAAAATCCAAACAAATTATATATTTTAAAAAATAATTCCTCTGAAAAAGGTAAAAGTTAAATCGTTATAAGGTACTAATGGTCAATCTCTCAATGTTTTTCATTTGATCAAGTTGCACATATTAATTTTAGACAAGATTTCTATTGAGTAATACTTCACATGTCTAGTTTGTAAATTTAGCCAACTTATTCTAAAGGGCTAGCTGTTACCCCATGTAAGCCAATATATAATAAATAGCTCTTAGAGGTTATATCATTATATATATTATTGTGGTGGGTGGTTTTATATTTACTGCCATTTAATTCATGCATTTTTGTACTCACAAATAGGGAGCCAAAGCCAACTAATATAAATATATTTATTAGTTAATTTAATTTTCATACAGGGGTATGTACTTACTCTCAAGACAACAATTCTTGAAATATAATGCCCATTATTATTATTATTACACATAACAGTATGACAATGTTAATAATGCCCTTTAAAAATGATGCAAGGACGCCCAAACGAAACCAGTTGAACGAGTTAACAGACCAACACGGCCAGAGGGGGCTACCAGAGGGGGGGGGAGGGGAGGGGGAGAAAGATGATGAAGACCATGTTGCGGCAAGTGGCGCCACAAGCGGGCATCGCCAGGTGCTGTCTCAACACGGCCATGGCCGTCACTTCCTCCTGCGACTCGCCTTCTCCCCCTTCAACAAGTCTCAGGCCCTGGCTTTTCGTTGGCCTCGGCAATCCAGGCGAGAAGTTTCGGTCCACTCGACACAACGTAGCTCTCTTTATCTCTTGAGTTTTCTTTCATCTTATTTTCAAGTTATTTCTTCTACTCAACCTTTTTTTTGCAATTGCAGGTAGGTTTTGAGATGATCGACTCTTTTGCACAATCCGTGGGCATATCTATGTCATCTGTCCACTGCAAGGCTCTCTTCGGCCAAGGTAGCTAATCCCTCGTTCCTTTCTTTAGCTTAGGTCTGAAATACATTTTTATACGAACATTACTCTGATTCATTCAGTTCCCCCATTCTTCTTTAATTCCCTTTTCTCAGGGTTGGTGGATGGCAGCCCTATTTTTCTCGCAAAGCCACAGACGTACATGAATCTGAGTGGTGAATCTGTTCGTGCTTAACCTGAATGTTTATCTAGAATACTTAAGTTGTTAGTTCGAGGAAACATAATTGCGAATGTTATGGCGTCTTATAATGAGATGCAAGAGATCAGAGTCACCTAATAGTTTACCTATGAATTTTTAACAGTTTGGGATGGCCTAGTCTTGAGATGATTTCCTTGATGAAAAATGGCTGCCTGGTATGCATGCGTCCTTGGATGATTAGCCCAGTCAATCATTTGCTTAACATGGTTATTTCCCCCGAATGTGCAACGGGCATGGTATTTTCTTGCTGAAAATGATATGAACAAAATGTTCCATTTATCACCTTCTGTACATGTTTAGTAAGCTGCTATTAGGACCTATGTATGAAATTGGACTGTAATTTTACTTCTTTGAGCTACGGGTGACTTTGGTCTGGCCCTCTAAACTAATAACGCACAATGTCTAATTGAGTTGAGTGCGCTTTCAAGTTATTTATTTTCTTA